>JAQNCA010000032.1:16839675-16861579 GCA_029783725.1 Acanthurus tractus | reverse complement strand
GATTAAGCCACATAAGAGTAAAAAAAGAAGTTGACATTAGCTCAACCTTAAACATCTGCAGCAAACACTAACACGCAGTAATATTTATTCAAAACATCAGATAAATGGTAAAAACACCAAGCAGGAACATTTCATTGCAACAAAGGTACTTTGGATACAAAAAGTATATTTTGTTGATGATACTTTTATACATTTTCACAGATAAGGTTTTGAATGCATTATTATTTCACAGTGTAGCATTAAAGCTGTTACTTAAGTAAAGCATCTAAATCCTTCATCCACCACTGATGCTTAGTCAAGCTAATTTTAAGTTTTTAGCTTCATTTGTAGCATAAAAATATGGGAGTGGTGTCAAATTTCTCATCAAACCATTGACAGGGAAGTAAAAACTCAAAATTTGATGCTATATCTTTAAAATCTCACAGAAATGACTGTTGGACAACAAACTGATATCAGAGGCAGAAGAAACCCATTGCCTTCTGATGTTTAAACACATATTTTGCCCATTTTTTCAAAGCATTTGTTGATGGACTTACTGCACATTTTGAAGATGGTTTTCTGTGTGCTGCACATTAAATTAAAAATCCAGCCTCAGACACTCTAACCCTGTTTAGTATCATCAATTTATGATGTTAAATGCATTTCAGGAGTGTTTTCCGTGATAAAATGTCCATGTAAATAATTCATGTTTTGATAAATGCACGTTTTAACCGGTTGCTGCATTACATTCAACATTACATCTTTTTTAACAGCAGGTAATTTTTTTTACCTCTTCCTCTACACTGGATTTGTGTGATTATTGAACATTAATTCAAAAAGTAGGACTAGAAAGGAGCTCCTGCTCTTTGCTTCTGCAAGACTAACTCTGAAATCTGAGGTTCATCACCGATGTTTCGGGTGGTTAAACATGTTCCTGTGATTAAACTCCACCATGGATCCGCCGGAAATATCTGAGAATGCATTGCACACTCTATGTTTTTGCAAGTAATCTTCTTAAATGAGAAAAATACACTATCGAGCAATAAAACTGGCGTCTCTGAAGGGGTGTACATGCCAGTAGCTGTTTGTTTTAACACTGTTAATGTGCTTGAGGAAGATGGCTCCATTAAGCTTTTGCATCTTGACACGTTCTAGCTTATTCTTTCAAAGGCTAATGACCTTAGCGTTTTCCTTAACGGATCCTTTGGCACTGGCAGCTGTAAAACATTTTAACATCAAATTGATGCTTAAAGTAATTGCTTGGGTGAATTCCCAAAAGCACTTCAACCCTATGCCAAACCTAGTTTTAGCTCTCCATTTAACGCTACATACAGCACATAGTCAGATTGTGATTTTTGTACGGCTTCCAAGTACATATTAAAACACCACAAAAATGCCAGAGTTCAAGCTCAAGTATGCAACATCATAAATCCCAGCAAGATCAAAATATGTTGACATTATTTTTTTGGAAGTCTAGTTTGTTGTTAAAATTCAAGGTTTGGCAGATTTTTGTCCAGTCAAAATATCCACTGGTGTTTGTTGATGCTTTTGGTGGAACTTTTTTAAGATAAAAAGAGGTCAAACTTGGGTTCCCCTTCACACATAATGAACCACTTAAAACAAACTGGTGCTAATTATGCTGCAGAAACATTTCAGGTCCTTACAAACATTAAATTTTGAAGCTTGAGTCTGACTTTGCATCCTTTCATTACACACAGACTGGGCAAAGGCAGACAGCTTCCAGACAAAAGTACAGATGACACGCTTCGGCTTTGAATTTTGGAAGATTCCCCTGAATCTGCTTCCAACAAATGTAGAGTTGTAGCTGTCGATTTGAATGTTAAGTATTTTTAGTGACTAAAAGTATAAATACACCGTGAATTATTTTAAATAGACCCTTGTTGTTGTCTTTAAATGTGGGACACTTCCAGCACAGGTTTTCATGAGACAGAGCTTCACACAACCATCAGAGAAACAAATTACTGTACATTGTGCTGCTAATAGCAACACAATATAGTCTGAATTTTATTTAAATGTTCTTCAGATGTAATTTCTTTTTTTTTTCAACCTGCAATAGAAAATGCAAAGGAATGCTTTTGTTCCAGCACCGTTATGCAGTTATGAGTTGATTTATCAGATGAAGCAGTGGGTAGCACTTAATCTTGAGTCAGGTACAATTATTTTCTTGCTGGAGAAAAGAGAGAAACGCAATGACATAAATAAATGAGCATCAGTCAAACATCGGTCAGATATTTTCTCTTATTTATGTGATGAAGGTTTCAGTCTCCTCATCACTCCATACAGATGTTATAGTTGCTGTGATTTTTCATCTCTTTACTGGATGTTCAAGTCAGATGCTTCACATATGTCATGATTTAAAGATTTTCTCAAGTTTCCATTCAGATCTTCTTCTGCATAAATCAAAAACTGCACTTAAAACAGCTGGAGAGAAACAAACTTATTGTTGCAGCCATTTTGTTTGTACAAATCTTTTTTTCCAAGAAATTTGTTTTTGGGGGGGGTTGTTTGGTTTTGTTTGGTTTTGTTTTGCTTTTTTTTTACATTTATTTTGTTCTTTGCTGCAGTATACTTTTTATTTTAGGTTTATTTGTAATCTTAGACATTGAATCATTTGATCAGTTAGTGCAGATAAATCTTTATTGTACCAGCTGTCTAAAGATGTCTGACTAATAAAACTTTCTAAAGAACTGCTAGTTTACTGTTTTGCTGTTTAGTATTTGTGGAAGTGATGTGTAGAGCTCACAGGGAGGCGGCCAGCCGAGTCAACATCAAGGTACAATTTATTGTCATTTCCTCTCCATATGCAACACCCTCTATACATCCATACATCTATTATCTGTAACCACTCGTCCCTTGCAGGGTCACAGGAAGCTATTTAAAAGGATGAATTTCAATCAAAGAGAAGAACTAATCAGGTGTTCAGAGGCAGTGCAAATGTGTAGCACAGTCTGAGAGTTTTGAAAAGGCTTTCAAAATATATCATGTAAAAATGTATGATGAGTTCACATGCTGGTATGAGCATTTAAGCTGCAGCTTCAGCCTACAAACTGTAAAAAATCTTTCTCCTTTTTGTTCACTGCACTGACTTTTTGTCTGGTTTTTGTTTGTTCATTTGTTTGTTCTTGATGCAGAATTGTTCGTGTAGCCATGTTCCTTTTTCACTGTACATGCATGTAAATGTACCCGCTTCAAAAGGTGTTGAAGCCAAAAAGCAAAAGGGATAGAAACAGTGTCATCATATGATAGAAGCTGTGCAGCCACGCACTGTATTTCCTCCCTTTGCAACATGTTGCACTGCGTTGTTTTCTGCTCGCTGTCAGCTTGTGTTCCCTGAGATTGATGTCATGCACATCCAATGGGCTCATTTTACCGTGTACCGACTAGGTTGATGACGCATTAGTGACTGACCAGTATTTTCTAAATTGAATTTTCTCAGCTGGCGTTTGTCCAGAAGCAGCCGTCTGTATTCAGCAAGCATCAGCCTGCAAGTGTTTGGCAGCCGGAGAGCATTCCTACTTGATTTATCCGAATTCTCCAGACGTTGGGAGTTGACAGGCTTGGTAATCAGTGTCCACAAGCATAATCCCTGTGGTCTCAAGACACCATGCACTCAGATCTCTCTTTCTCTCACTAACTCTCTCCCTCCCTCTCTTTCCCTCAGATTTTAAAATCTGTTAAAATCACCTTGCAGGAGAAAACACATCCACAAATATGCATACCACACAGCGTCTGACAGGAAATACATGAGGGCCATCTGCACCACTGTTTCTGGGTGGGAAATATATACCAGCTGTAATTATTTCCCCTGTGTATCCTCATTTCCAAGTAATATCTCCATAGGAAGCTGCTCCTTACTCTGCTTTCAGTTTAATGTATTATGTTTCAAAGAATTCTCTTCCCAGGTTTATTTTCATTACCTGTAATTTTCTTGTGTTTCTGCTGAAATTTCAGTGTGTGTGGGTGCCTTTAATTGTCATTATTCTAGGGGAGGATTAATTATTCCGGCGGTAACTGTGTTTGCTTTTATTTGTAAAGGTTACACCTCTGCAGTGGCAATTTCCAGTGTGTCTGACGGAGAGCTTCCATTTTTACTCGAGAGAGAAAATGAGAAACTCTAATAAAAACAACATCACCAAGCGGAGTGCAAAAAGAGTACTTGGGAGACATTAGGAGACATATGTGACTGCATGTGAAGAGACTTGTGCTTTGAAAACTAAGTTTGGTGCAGGCAGCTTGAAGATGAGGAAGCCAGCGGAGGAGACAAGAGAAACAGAGACAGAGAGGAAAAGCTCCCTCTGAATCTCTGGCAAGAAAGCTGAGGTGATCTGATAGAGTTTAAGTCGGAGGATTTCTTTTATGCCTGTGAGACAAATCTCATTACAGAGGTGCTTTTTTTTTTCTCCCTCATTTTTGGATCTCTAATTCGCTGACACTTGACACTTCTGCTAGAACAAAACTTCCACTGCAAAATACCGTCCAATGATAATACTTCACAGGAGCGAATCCTGGACGGTAAAGACACAGATGAAACTGTATAAATGACAATTAAAAACAAATCCTTAAACACCTAAACTCTTTCACTAGTTTGACTTTACACAAACAATGCAACTGCTAGCACGCCACAGCAGAGAGGAGACATCTGGAGACATCAAACTCTGTGTGACTCGGTACCCAGACAGCATGACTATCGGCAGTTTTGTTGTCTGTGCAACTCAGGAATCTCCTTAAAAAACACTTAAAGAAACGTCAGCTTCTCCCGATCAAATACAGGAAACTGTTCCATTCACCGTCTATTGAAAGCAGCTCTTTAGCAGGCAAACCACACTGTCGCTTTTAGCCAGTTGAAGGCACAATCTGTGATTCAAATGTGAAAAAATGGGTCGATCCACTAGCAAAGTTTTGAAACACAGGTTTTAAACAAGCTTTTACCACAAAGTGACAGGCGGCTCCTTTGATATACAGACTACCACTAAACAACTGAATCTGTGTTGTAAATGTTTTTTTCTGATGCAGAATAATGTTTATTCACACAACATTTGGTCTGTAATTGGAATTATGGTTCATCCGGATGCAAACAAAATACTATGGAGTCAAACTTATACAGGCACAGATGTTATGTGTGAGTAGCCAGCAGACATTTTGACTTTTCATAGCAGGAAAAGTTACTAATAACAAATTTATTGGCTCTGTTCTACATGGGTGTTCAAATAAGTCAGTGTGGTCATGAATTAGTGACTGCATTTTGAACCAACAAATGATTATTTTATAGTAGGTTGCAGTATGAAATGTTTAGAATGGTATGAAATGGTATTGATTCATTTTGCTGTGTGACAGGTTTGTTTGTTTCTGTTTGGGATAGTAGAAGTAAACAAAAGCACAGATAATGGAAAACCACAGCTAGCATGTAGCGTCCACTTTTGTTGAAAATAACAAGACAATATGGCTTTTCACTGTCTTCACAAAGATGAACATTAATTTAAAATGTCGTGACTTTGCTGCAAATGTAAATTGACTTGAGCATTATTCCTGTTGCCATAGAAGTGTAAAGTTTTCTGTGGTAATGTGTTTGCTTCACTCAAACTGGGCACCACTTCCTTCTTTGCAATAGCTGCAATGACAGAGTAACAGCGATGCAGAAATGATCAGTTTTGGCTCTTTCCTCTTCCATTGTTGGTGAAGTCTGTGACTGTGGGGCAAGAAAACCCTGTGAGCCTGATGGGCTGCTGGAGGTTAGCTAACACCTTTTTCATTTTTCCACCAATTTTCTTTAAATTGCTGACATTCAATATCTACATAGGTCAATTGTAACTTTGAAAATCCTATAAGTGAATTAGTTATGAAATAGTGCAGAGGGTTTTTTTTTGCATACTGCAAAATAAGCCATTTGCATGCGAGTGCTTCATGCTACATGTTGGCCGAATTAAGTACACACAGCCTTTATAATAGGTAGTTTCAAACATATCAGCATGAACGACACAAGGAGCCTGAAACTGAAGCAGCTAAATTCAACCATCATTTATTTATATGTTCATACACACACACACACAGATAGACAGGAAGGCAGATGTAGCTGTAGTAGTATTACATATCTTAGTTAATATTACTACACATTAGTATTATGTTGTTTAAATTAGGTTATAATTTATATGTGAGGCTGAAAGCAGCTTTGACAAACAGCTTTCTTTATGGTTTAAGAATGAGGGTTTTTTGTCTGTAATGTTAGCTTGCTGATATATTTTCAAGTAAACTATAACTATAAATATGTGGTAATATATGCCCTGTTTGTGATGTTTTGAACTTTTGTCAGACACAATTTGAAACCACGGGTCTCTGTTTTAATAAGTGGCAAGGACTTTAAACCAAAGGACACAATCTTCGCCGGTGTAACTGTCTGAGCCGCTGCCCACCTCAATCTATCACAGGGCTGCCTATGGCTCCCAGGAGGCCAGTGCACTGTGCAGCCTCCGCGCCACCTTGTCCCCAACCCTCCTCCCACACCCCCGCCTCCCTCGCCTCACCTCCCCGCCTTGAGTGACAGGCATCCAGTTCTGCCTGACTGGAGCCTCTATCTCTTAACCCTCAAGGACAACTAAGAGGACATATTGTCATCAACTCATCTGTCTCATTCCCATGGCCGCCGCCGCCGCCGCCTCCTCCGTAGATGCACATATGCACATACACTCTCTCTCTCTCTCTCTCTCTCTCTCTCTCCCCCTCCCTCACTCTCTCTTTCTTCTCCTTTCTCTCTCTCTCTCCCCCCACACATACATACACAGGACCAACTGTGACCCACTCACCTGTAGCAACATCTACGTGACCTTTGCTTAATGCCTTCGGGTGCCACACCAGAACCTATTCGCACAAACATCCCGCAGGTCTGGCTGTGCCTGCCGCCTCTCATTCACTCCTTTCACTGCGAGTATGTGTTTGAAACCACGGAGATTGTTAAGAAACGTTTTAGACAGAAACCTTGAACAGAGGAAGTAAACAAGGCGCCGCTTCCACACAGGTCGCTTCACACTCTTTCCAGCCTGCAAGGTGTGGAGATCTGAATTCTTTATCTCATACCATGCACCAGTCAGAGGCGACCCAAGATGTGAGAAAAGACCAGCTATTCTGGTCCAAGGCAGTTTTTCAATAAATAACAAGGTATATTGTTTGCTGTAATGTTTCTTTGACAATCAATGTGCATTTCAGTACGGTGTGAGGTTGAGGATGTAACCTTTTTGTTGCGATCAGTGTGTGGGACCGAAACGTAGAACACAGACGCAGCGAGTTTGGCTAAAAGGAAAAGGGATTTATTCCAGGAGTTTACAGGGTTAGAAGATTGGGGTGAGGGAGTAAAGTCTGGGGATTCGCAGGAGCAGAAGAGAGGTAATGGAGGGGGCATGGACCAGAGTGAGGCGAAGGTGGGAGTGTGGCTGCCTGTGGTGAAGCAGAGGGGAGGAGAGATATTGACAACCAGGCAGGTTAGACAGGCAAAAAGGCAGGAATAAGAGGAAGGGAGGGGGGTTCAGTGATCCTGGTGTTCAGGGAAAAAAATGTTGTGTCAGTGTCAGCATGAAAAAAATGGATACAAAAAATTCCCAAAATGACTAAGAGTTCAAAAGGTAAAAGAACGTGAGGCTACCACAGCAGCTGAGACAGGGATCTGACAGCGAACGGATGACTTAGCGGGGCTGATATACTGCAGGTTGATGAGCTGATTGGAAGCAGGTGTGCAGGTGGTCAGAGAGCCAAGAGGCTGAGAGAGCGAGCAGGGAAAATCTCGCCTACGCCAACACACACACACACACACTGAGACACAGAGGCAGACAGGGGAGTGCTGGAAACCTGGGAAAGGGAGACATAAGAGACCCTGGGGGAAATGCTGGGACATGGCCTTGGCTGTGACACTTTTAAGTGTATAAAAAACTAAAAGTAAAACCTCCCCTCTCCCCCCCCCAAAAAAAATATGTGGAATGTTGTTGATTTATTGTTTTGAAAACTAACTGATCTTATTCATGCCTGCTGGGTTTCATTTCAATGTGCTGTTAGAAGTTGTAAAGATGGTGATAAAACAGGAAGTGGATGCTGAACTTTAGATTAGAGTCTGCTGGAAACTACTGGGTCTTATTGATCAACAAAACCTTTTTATTGGAATCAATGTCATGAAAATGTGATTTAAAGGAGCATTGTCGTCTCATCAAACAAAAGCCACATTTATGAACAACAAGTTTCTTTTAAAGAGGGGATATTAGAAGATAGATGTGTAATTTTTAAAACGTTTTGTAAAATCTTACAACTAAAAAGTTGAGAGGCCTATCAGAAAGCTTTAAAATTTTATTTTGTAAAACAGTTGCAGATTGGTTAGTTTTAAGTCTCAAAACAACTTGGTTAGGTTGAGGAAAACATCTTGGTTTGGGTTAAATTAAGTACATTTTTGTTAAATATGTTAAGTACATGACATAACATATGCGAGCTTGGGTGAGAAAAGTTATTGTGGTGTTAAATGGGACTCAAATGTCTTTCTCCTGGTTATCTATCACCATCATAAGTGGACTTTGATATATGATGCTACTTGGATTCTTTAAGATCTTTCTCAAAAGCAAATACTTTTCCATCACATTTAACAGCATGGTATAACATTTATATGATTACATAATGGAAACCACCTATAAATGGTCACTTCTTTAACATAAGTGCCGTCTGATCAAGGAGGGGGACTTTCCTGTTGATACCTGCCGCAGCTTGAATGTCAAATCAGTCTGAAGAGTTTAAAAAGTATTTAAAATTTTTGTGACCAAAGTGGTTAAATAGCAGCCTTTGCTCAGACTGAGAGTGTAACATAAATTGGGGCCTTTGCCTATGTGCTGGCCTTTTATCTGCCTGTTCATATGGGGAGCTAATTAACTTTTATAGTATATTTGAAAGCTTCTGCAGCCAAGTGACATTTTCTGTGGATTGCTGTTTAGAAACGGAACAAAACAAGCAAATTATGAGAAACAACTCCTCTTTAAATCTCCTGTTGTATATTTTCTAACATAAATGCACAACGAAAAATAATGAGAATGGGCGTAAAAACAAATTATAGCGATCATCCGCATTCAATGAAAATATTTTGCTGTGTTTCAAACTCTCCCCCTCTTCGCAGCATAAATAACTGCAAGTTTCTCAATGTACTGAAGCATCCATAAGTATCAAACGAGGCCATACAGAGGCTATTCATTTCTATTTTCAGACTGCCAATTATGGAGCACAGCAGCAGCTTTGGATATTGAACCAGTTGAAGTCAAACTGTTGTAATACATTATTATCTATTTCAACCTGGTATGGTGGGGAGATTCTCACCGCTGGATTTTCATCAAAAGTGATAGCCTGCTGAAAATGTAATTCACTGTTTTAGTATAAATCAATAAGCCTCCAGAATCTATTCCCCCATTCCACCTTTATGTTAATATAAAAGAAATGCTCAAATAGAACTTTAATTCACCACACAGACTTTTAGACTGTTTAATAGCCCCAATTTTATCCATAACTGCTCAATTGACACTTACATTTCAAGACCATCTTAATTTGGCTTCTCCTGACGATTTTAAGTTCCACTTCTCTTTTGCAGCCAAGGCTACTGTGACCCGTGTTAATGGAGATTGATAGGTTAGTGCCATTCTAACAGTGATCTTCTATTAAGAATTATATCCCATTTGATTGTTATCACTCTTCTCTCTCACCTAAAGAAAGAAAAGTCATTGCCACATGTGGCGCAGTGTATTTAAATGACCTAAATGCTGCAAAAAAAGAGCAGGCAGACGCAAAACATATTAAGCAGTGAACATGTAAAAGAGAGTAAAGTGAGAGCTAATTTTGTGTTAGAGCCTTAGAGGACATTCAGATATTTCTGATGAGGGATATAAATCCTGATGGACTCCCATCTGAGTGTATTCATTAATCATGCGTCTCATTGCCGAGGCTCTGATTTGCCACTGAGACAGATGAAGATGAACTCAGCAATATATTTCTCATCATAACACAACCCTCACATAAATATTAATAGCATCTTTTCAGCTGGTGGACATGAATCATTTTTCAGAGGGGGAATTTTAAGAACCATCCATGCATGTCCGAGAACAGTACATAAGCAAGCAGTTGTGATAAACAACACCGCTTTAAGGCAACAGCGAAGAGAAGATTTTAATTTAACGGGAGAATTCAAAACGTCTTTACAAAATTACACCTTTTGCTTTCTTATTTAACTCCACAGCTCATCAGAACTTTAGTTTATACTTTAATTTCCCAGGTGATTGTTATCCTTTATGTTTTGTAGTTTAAGAAGTTGATAAGTTTATGTCATTTTTTTTTTAGAAAACTCTGTAAATTGCAGAGCTTTTGTAAGGTTTCAGATCATAACAATGAATTTATTTTATTATTATTTATTTATTGTATTTGGATTTAAGCGAAATATTCAGTCTGTCAGACTTTTAATATGGAAAAATCAATATATTTAAACTAATAATGAGTCAGATGCAAGTGTGAATAGAAAACTGTATATCAACATGTTCTCTGTAAATATCCTTAATATGATTATAAACCATCAATGTGGTTTTATTTTGTTGTGCTGCCCCCAAGTGGCCAAAAAATCAATACACGTAATACGTATTTGTTTGTATACACGTAATACGTTCAAACTGTACTACAAATTAGTAAGAAGCAAGTTTTTTCATATTCCATCATCAGACAGATAATGAGGTTGAGTCGTCATTTCGTTTCAATTCATTTTTCAGTCTGAGTTCAGCTTCCTGTCAGCTGTTTATTGTTTGTTCATGCTTTAATCACAAGCAAACAGCATCAGTCACAAGCAAGTGACATGTGGGTCCAGTCAAGCATCAGTAGTGGATGTTAGAGGTGATTCATTTTATGTGCTTTAAAAGAATTAGAAAATCTATGTTATTTTAAAGGCTGTTTCTTCTGTTAGGTTTTTATTTATAAACCTGTACAGGTGCATAAATCTTCTCCAAACTTGCTGCCTTTTTTGTGGCATTTTTCTGTTGCTGTTTTTCTGGATCTGGCACAGGAAGAGGACGTCTCCACTCCACAAAACTCTTACTGGCTGATTGTTGTTTTTTTTTTCTTTTTACAGCTTGGGAAAACAGTTGTCAACACCAGCACCATATAAAGTTACTGAACAAAAAACCTGAGATGTGAGCAGCTATTTGAAAGTCTGGACAGGCTGTTCTTATATCTAACACTGCAACTGCGATTGTCATTCTGGGTGGATTCTCACTTTTACAATTCCTCAGCACAATATAGTGATACAGTCAATGATGAATACACACTGTCACATTGATCTATTGTATACTGTTAGTATTGTAAGGCTGTGTGTGTGTCATTGCAGGTGTATGACCATCAGTACAAAGCTGTGCTGGATGGAGTAGAGACAGACAGTACGATGGAGATCGACCCAGTGCAGCGCATTGAAATCTTCAAAATGGGAAACGGGAGCAAGGAGGTTCTCGAGGTGCACGACTTCAAAAATGTGAGTAAAAAGGTTAAACAAGGCCATGTGAGCTTGTCTTCTTTTGCAGAAAGCTCGAAGCTGTAATTGTATCTCCTCCTCAGCAGAGGAAGGATTATGACGTTCACATCTTGCCCTTTTCAAACAGCTGGCTGACAACATTTGTGCTTTGTTGAAATCCTATTTTCTTCTGTAACAATATTTTATCCTGTTTTGTCCTTCGAAACACAAAAAAGGTGTGGAAAAAAACTTTGAATCTTGCAAACAAATCGATTTCAATCAAATACAGTGATTCGTATAGAGAGATCAGATAATTAAGTCAATATGTGTGGATGTTCTTCTTGAGATTTTGTGTTCGGTTCACACACTGCAGCACAGAAAAAAACAAATACAGGTAGTTGTTTTTTTTTGATTTTGTGTTTTATTTTGTAACTTAAAGACTTTCTACAAATCCCATGCAGTAACTCCTTTGCAGTGCAGAGACAAATACCATTAAGAGACCTATCTACCTACATGTATTTGTTTCCCACACCTTTTTCAACTGCAGTTTTTGTCTCCTGCAGAACTCATTAACTTACCTTTTATTCCTAAATCCTGCTTGAGTGTGCAGGAGGTTAGACGTGCCGCACCTTGAAAAAAAAGAGAGCGTGCTGCTTGACTGGGTAATGAATGCTCTTATTCTCACACCATTATTTTGTGTGAAATGTCGAATTGCAAGGCTGAACGTTTCAGGATACACCTCATCCCAAACAGAGAACCTGCATCGAGTTGTTATTGTTTTTTACACAATGGTCTTTGTGAATTTAAAATGGCTATATGATGGAAAGCAAGCTCAATGCTGGAAAACTTTAACCTCTGTAATCAATTTCCCTATTTTCATTCTCTCTCCTTCACCAAGCCTGGTGTGTGTGTGTGTGTGTGTCTGTGTGTTTGGGTGTGAGTGTGCTTTCCACGTACCCATACACACATGCATAAATTCACGTGCCTGTTGCTTGTTCCACTTCCTGTTAGTGAAGCACATCCCCTGAGGAGATTTGTTTGATTCAGTGCTTCACCATGGAAGACAAAGAAACAAGCAAGTGAGCAGAGTAATTCAAACCTTATTGTGAAGAAAGAAAGGGAGGGAAAAACCACACAAATCGTACAATAGGTTATACTAAGTCGTCACTTGTGCACTGATGTTAGAATAGATTTTTCTAATACAAAAAAAGGGGAATGTTGCATGTTATTATGCAGACCAAAGCCAACCTAAAACGGTCCTCATCAAGTCTGAGGGCTGTGTGAGGAATGGAAAATGAGGGGATTATACCACCAGGATGTTGGACAACAAGAAAATCCATTCACTATTGTTTCCTAGTCAATACTCCACAAACAGGACCAAAAAAAAAGGAAAAAGAACTGGAGTAAGTAACATCCTGAGAGAAAACCACCAGGGTCATTTTAATAAACTCATAATAAATATTCTTGACAAGAAAACAAAAGCACGTTTAGGGAAATTGGTCTGAAATTTAGTTCAATAAAATTACAAAGTGCTTTGGTGTTACAGTACAAATTAGTTTATACATTTTACCTATGCAGTTATGATTAGACAAGGGAATCTTTTGCTAAAAGTTTTGCTATTTTGCATTCAGACTGGAAAAAACTTTGGAAAATCAAAACAAACCTCGACTGAAAAAAAAACCTTGAAACATGGTCGCTACTTTTCATGTTCATATAGATTTTTAGACTTGAATATATATGAACATTTAAAGAATTTTCAATTACTTTAGCAGGTCTTTCTAATACTTAGCTTCTAATAGTTGTAAACATCCATTCAGTAAAGTATTTACCTTCAACCTGTTCTCCTTTAAAGCCTGCTTCTCCTTCTGGAGCCCATCTTAGTTTAAATTGTGCAAGAGGCACAGCAAAAACCTGCAGAGGTCCTTTCTTCACAGGGCTCAAACTACGGGCAGACAGAATGGGCAATAACACAAAGAAACTAACTGTTCCACCTACTGGCAGTTTAAGATTTGCAGTTTGTGTGTCACTGGTCTGTGGGAGGAAACCAGAGGCAGAGCTTCTCCTTTACAGGCTGCACAGCCTCACTTCACTTTTGTTCCACCTGGCATGTGTTGAGTGGACAAAACATTTTGTAACTCAACACTGCAAGTATTATTGGCCTTTATCCTCTTTTTCTTCACTTACCAGACTCACTAGATCGGTGATACTCCAGCATACAGCACACCGAGCAGCCACCAGTCCCTGCTGGTTACACCAGATTGAGTTATGGTGCAGCAGTCACCTCGTCTTAGCTGCTTAATGGCGTCTCTCCTTAAGCCTGAGATAATTAACAGGATTTTGCAAGAAACATCTGGTGAATTCAGCCACTCTGTTTCCAGTGATTTTAATGTTCATTGTGTAATATTTTTAAACCTGCTTCCCAGTGGATTTAGTTTACTTTTTCTTAATCCCTTAGTTTTTCATCTATGCTGGTCTCATTGATTTTCCACAGTGTTGTTGGTAACCTCATGTTGAAAATAATAACCAACTGGTCATGTTAGCAAATTGCTGTATTGCACTTGTAACATCATGTACTTCATTTAAATAGCATATACAGCAGCTATTAAAGCAACAACTTATTTTTTGCAATACAAATGGTGCTAAATTTGATACATATGCTTATATAAAACAAGACAGACTGGAAACCACAACGGCCATTTGTCCAGAGAAACTCATGTGACACCCATGTTTTATTGTTAAAGTTTGTGATTTAAAGATAATTTTAAATGGAAAAAATTAAAAGTTTATATAAGTTTATATTCAGTCATATTTTAATATGTTGCCAACAATTATCGAGGTATTTTTCAGCCTTACTTTATTTCTTGCTTTCTTTATGTCAAGCACTCAAATGAGGACATTTTGCTTTAATGAGCAGTCCTATAAACCATAAGCTACATTAAAAATCCTGATTTAAAGCTGTGTCACAATGTACAGCTCATCCCAGTTGTGTAACTATTTTTACTGGCCAGTTTCACAAGTATCTCTTCATTCTCTGCGAATTGAAAGAAAGAGGAATCACTGAGGCCTTTTAACAAGTCTGTTTTTATTATTCTGTAAACAGTCTGAAACTGATTAGTAAAGCTCTCTCGGCCTCAGCTCTTGCAGGTTTTCAGGACACAGAGAGCCTGTGAACACCCAGTATTAACAGGTGTCCACATATGTAAACAGCTGTAGGTACAGATGTGAATGCATCTGATGCATCTTCAATTATCTTGAGACCCATTCACTCAAACCACATTGAAAATGGCCTGGGATGCATATGCACACATTCTTTAAGCAGTGTGTACACAAACGTGTCCTTGTCTGAACTGAAGGACCATCTACTTAACTGACATCTCCTGTAAGCACACAAAAAACACACTAAGTTTAAGCTGCTTTAAATCATTCAATTTTAGCATTTTTTGATAAAAGAGAAACTTCATAAAATGTGCAAACTGGTTACCACAATTTTTAATCATTTTTCTTCTTGTAAAATTAGAGATTAGGGAGCTTTTTGAACGCACTGCTTCAACTAATGTCACCATTTGAATTCAATGTATGACAGATGAAAGCATTTAATAAATGGTGCACGTCAAATCTTACATTTACGGTAAACAGAAACTAATGTAGGCTATTTCTCTGTTACACTCCTCCTTAAAAAAATTACACAATTAGCCAGTTATTGCATTAAAAATCATGTGAAACCTGTTGACAAAAATGTGATTGTGTTACTATCTAAATGGCAGACCAACAAAAGAATATAACCCAAAATAAAGGAAATTAAAGTTGGTGGTTACTAAGAAGGGATGTCATAATATGATACGTAATGGAGGCTGGTTGAAAGAGGAATCACTCCACACAGTTTAAAATACAGAACAAAAACACTCTTAACACACACTTAACCCAAACACACAATCAAACAATGCCAAAGAGAGTCAACTAATGGCATTGACTCTCTGGAGACACAGAACCGACTGAGCGGGGAAACACCAGCCTCCTGATGTAACCTCCTCTCAGGCTGATTGCCATCAGCTGAGAGAAAACATCACAGGTGAACCTGATAACTCCTGATGAGCAGGATGAATCAATTGAGATCTTAGGATCCTTGTGACCATAAAATGTCGACTGTGAAACTGTGTGATGTCAGATGCACCTAAGAGACATAAGCGTGTTATTGAATAACAAGATTCTCCACCCTCACACCTAATATTATATATTTTTGTACTGACAGAGCTAGAAACTAGCAAAGTAACAAAAACTTGCGTGCAAAAAAATACACTAGCATGGTAACAGAGATGAGCAGTCTAGCAAAAAACGTCAAGCTAACAAAGCACACATAAACTGATTTAAAAAAGCTAGCATACAAACAAAAAATTAGTATGACAAATAAACATAAGTTTACAAAAAAATGCATGGTAAAGAAAAACTAGCGAGCTAATGTTTGCTTGCCAAAAGTTTAGTAAAATCTAATATAAAATGTACAAATCTTTTGCAAATAAGTAATGAACTAGCGAAACAGTAACTATAAAGCTGATAAAAAGTCTAGCAGACTAGCAAGATGGTTGAATAGTGTTAGGTTAGCAGAGTTTTACATGATTAAATAAAGAAATGAATAAGAAAATTTTTAAAAACTATTTCAAGGTGAATTGACACTTTTGGCTAAATAAATTAGCAAAGGCTTTGCAAACCAATTAACCAACAATTATATGCAAAACTTGGTAAGTCAATTAGTAAAAATTTAAGGAACTTGCTTTAGGACAAAAACAAAACCCTTTAGTGTGTATAAAATATAAATACTGTGTATAAATACTGCTCTGTAAGAGTAATACACTTTTCTGTTCTTTGTAATACCTAGTCAGTGCTGATGTGGTGGTCAGAGGGGAATTTAAAATAAAAGGTAACCTTTACTCAGAGCAAACAAAACGAAGCAACAAAAATCCCCTCAGGCTTTCATCCGTTTAAAAAAAAAATCTTTGGAGCATTTTTTAAAAGTCTGTGAGTGCAGAAAAACTACAGATGATGTAAAGGATAGTAGACTATTGTAACACCACAGCGTGCTTGGATTTGTTGATCCGCAACAATACTGTTGAAAAGGCTGTTACCAATGTACAGGTTAGCAAAACACAAGGTAATGAATGCAGATTATTAAGTGTGAAAAAATTACACACTGTGATTTTTTCCCTTCAGGTTGTGTGCATGAAATCATTTTGCTGCGGTGAAACGAGAGTCAGATTGTTTGTTTTATATTTCATGAGTGAGAAATGTCACTTAAATACAAAAAATTGATGTTTATAATGTCAACACATGGACCAAACTAATACCTGCTGACATTATTTAATCTCTTTATTCACAGAAGCTAAATGATGCATGCAGTTTCATGTTCTCTGACTTGACGCAGATGAGCATCGTGCAGATGGATACGCTGAGTGAATATTTTAACATTGTCTTTTAAAATGACATCGTTTTTCCATTTCTCATCCCTGTGTTAATGTGTCTTTCTTCATTTTCTGATTGACCAACCCCCAGTAATCATTGTATCTCATAACAACATCGCCCTCTCTGCAGCTTACCAATTCAGTAGACTCAAATTAAACAGAGACTCATCACAATAAAGCTCGGCATAAACATTATGCTTTTGTGCTTGAGACTATTATTGCCTCATCCTTTTTCCGCACAGATGAAATTACATGCGCTGGATTATGACAGGCATCACTTTGTATCATGTCTCGTGCAGCTGGTATGTGGTTTTTCAGAGTGAAAGATCCACAGAGAATGAATAAAAAAAAAAAAAACAGCACCCACTTGGTCAAGTTAACCAATTCAAAGGAGATGTCATAGCAATCACCGTGTTACCGTAATTAAATTTAGATTGAATCAAGTTCATTTTCATGGTACCGCTCATGCAATTTTCACTTGATACAATTTTAAAGCAGCCGTGGCAGATGTAGATCCTGACGTCTGCTCTAATGCAGTCTGCTGAATGAGCAGCTCTCCTCTGCAGAAAAATAAATTAGATACAATCTGATCTACTCAAAGTCTTTGAGACTTATTCCGGCTGAATATCTTAGATTAACATAGAATGGCAGCGAGAGAGAGAATTAACAGATCTTACTTGCCTATTGAGGCTCTGTGTCTCCGACTGAATACAGCTAAAGCCCACATAGTGGAGGATCATCAGTGGAGCTGAAGAGAGTGACTCCACACTTGACTGAGCAGATTAAGAGAGTGACAGGGACCTATGACTGCCTAATTCAATGGGGGCACTCTCTGTAGAAAACACTTCATTCTCAACAGTGTCGCTTGGCTCTCTTGTGTGATATATCCTCCTATAAAGCATTATACAACCGCAGCTGAACACCCCCACCTTTTTACTTCTGTTCAGCATGAAAGCAAGAGCCGTGTTGCAGAGGCCAAGTGGTCATTAATTTTATAACACGCTAAAAGAAAAAAAAAAAGGAAAAAAGATCAAAACACACCTCTACTCACTCATTAGATTTTAACTTCTTTTTTTTTGACTGTTTTAAAAGCTTTGATTACTGCCAAAAAGCTGAGCGTTTTAAAACGATTGCCCTAGTGCTTATGGGATATCCACATCACAGAGAGATAATGAATGATACATATATCTGAATTTCTGAGTATCTCTTCATTTCACTCCTTTTTTTTTTTTTTCAAAGGGAATTACTGGGATCCGGTTTGCCGAACATCAGAGGTGCTACATCAGGACCCAAACGAGGAAACTACCCACAGTGGCAGAGGTGGAGGCTGAGGACACAGAATTACTGGTACGCCTCCTCCTTCAGCTGTCTGTACCTCAGACTCTCTGAAGTCCGACAGAGGCTGTCATGCATATTGTAGGGAGATAACCAGAGTTGTGTGAGCACCACATAAATTCTCAGCCTGTCCATCTTATCCTATCTCCCCCACCCCTCTCGCTGTAGAATAAACTGGGGTTTGTGGTGCCTGTGAAACCGTCAGAAAGCTGCCCACAAACCCATCGCTTCTTTGTGGCTCACATCAAATGGTGGTTGCTGTCAATCTTGAGCCAATATTAATTTTTAATCATCTCCTCCAAAGGCTCTACCCAAATAGCCTAAAGGCGGAAGGGTGCTAGAGAGGTCTGAGTGAGAGGTAAGCCATTAAAATGGTATTTTTTAAAAGATGATTTCTTTGTAAAATTCACAAGGCTCCCTCTCTAAGTTTAGACTGATTCATTTTTTTTCTCTTATAGTTGTATGTGAACTTCGGCAAAAGGAATGGAAGATATTCAATCAATCAAAATTCCCAATTTTTCAGTGTCACAGTGCAATTCACTGAGTGGGCTGTATGTTCAAAGAGAAAATCCCTCTCACAAATGTCTCTTCTGCTTGCATGCTCTTCATTTACATTTCACATTGTAGCTGGCAAATATCTGACACTCACGGCTTCACTTTAAAAACAGAGCAAGCCAATTGTAAGTCCAAGCAAAAAAAACCCAGACTCAGTTTTAACTTTAAGAACACAAGCTCCCGCGCTCCAAAAACCAAACGCTGGTTTGTTTTGTTTCTTCCTCTCATCTTCATAATGTCTGATCCACGTTTACAGATACTAATTGCCCAGGCGGCACCATATGCCCGTGCCATTTCTGTCTTCTTTTGTGCTCTGTGAAGCCTAATTAGCTTAATTTACAGTTCCAAAGGGAATCATTTAGGCCATAGGGTTTACACCGTTACATACCGAAGCCCATATAACGACTAACACGACTTAACAGATAATTCTATATCAGGTTTAATGAAATTTACATTTAAAGGTTGTTTTTAAGCTCTGTTTTACATTAAGTTGTTCTTAGCATTTACTAAGAATAAACTTGGCTGCTACAGTCTTGCCTTATGACATGTCACTGAAATATGTCAACAAAAAGAGCCGCAAATCAACTTTCAGGATAAGTAAGGCTAAGATAATCAGGCAGACAAACACACAACATTTTTTAATTTATTCTAATAATTTATTATAGCTTCCTGCCTGGACTAAATTCACGGGCAATATCAGTTCAGACTTCCATGTTGCACACCAGTCAGTGGTCTTACAGGAGCCAGTTTTGTATTGCTATAAAGGAAATTGTAGGAAACCAAATTAAATATGTTGTAAGAAAAGAAATTTTCTTTACAAATGTTTCCTTATGATGTTTGGGGGACAAACATGTTTGGATCAAAACTAGTTTATAATCTCTAAAATTGTGGTCTTGAAAGAGTTACCTTTTGGGAAACACTCTTATTTACTTGTATGCCAAGAATTTTACAAAAAGGTTAGTGAATTTGATGCTACAGCCCACAGCCAGTTAGCTTAGCTTAGCATAACAAATGAAAACAAGGGAAAACAGCTGCAGGCTAGGTTCAGAGGAAAATATCTGTCCAGCAGCCTCTAAAACTTGCTAATTAATCAGATGAATTCAAAATTTTCTGTTAAATGCATTAAAAAAATGTGTTTAGCAACTAGATATTTTTGTGGGCTCAGGAAGTTCCTGATGTTACTGTAACAACTCCAAATGCATAAGATTCCCAATACAAAACATATTATTTAATCACAATTTTTTAATGATTTATGACTGAACAGAAACAGAAACAAGATCTTGTTTCTGCAACCTGAAAGATGTATTACACCACTGCATCATGCTGCTATTGCTGCAATGGATGTTTTCACAACAGAAACTCTGGGTTTTGCAAGAGAAGCAGTAACAGTATCAGGGAGGGATATTTAGGTAATAAACAGTGACCTTGGCCTGACATCACCAAGGTCTGTCCTCACATCAGACATCACCCCCCCCCGAATCGTCCTCTGTGGGAGTCCACCCATGTGCGACCCCGGTGAAGATGCACGAATTTCTCCTCATGTGTTGTAACACATGAAGCTCACAGGGGTTAAAGCCAAGCACTAATGGTTCCTAGCTTAACCCAGCCGAAGGCTTTTAGAAAAAAGGGGCTCAGAGCAGCCGCGGCAGGCTTTAGAGCCGAGGTGAAAAACAATGGCAAAAATTACAGAAAAACTGCAAGCGGCTGATAAGGAAATGCAGCCCCTGCGAGGGAGAACCAGGTGACAAACATGAATTGTTTGCCAGGATTTTTTCCTCCCTTTTCAATTTGCCTCCTCTATGAAATGTCTGAGGAGTAATCCCTGAGCCTCATTCCAGTTCCCCCAGTCTGACACAGAAACCACCATCTGCCTCCCTCACGCCCTTAACACTGTCGACGGATGCTGCTTGCTCCATTAAACAGGCACTTAATATGGATGACCAAAGCTCACCCAGCAACCCAAAACCTCCCACTCAGACAACAACTGCAATCAGAAAAAAAACAAAAAAAAAAACAGCAGAGGACTAGATTACACCAAAGTCCTGCAAGCACACACAGTCCGGTTTGCTTTGTCCTCGTGTTTGTGTGTGTTCGGATATGAGCTCAAACAATAACAGGCTGACCAGTGAGTCTCAAGGCCTGGTTCATACCAGAAGTGGTTCAGCAGTGTTCATCAGTGAGCAGCTGTGAAGTAGCAACTACTTTTAGGGCTTGTTAGTTAGTTGAGGAACTTGAGCTAACCCCTAACAAGCTAGTCCATCAAAAATATGTAAACTGAGGTCATCACAATAACTGTCTGTGCCTCTTTTGTTTTAAATGTCTTCAGTTTTAGCACAACCACAAACATGACAGTCTTTATGTGTTTCATTTAAAAGATATATTTGTCCAACCACCACCTGTCTGTCTCATAATCGTCCGTTAAACGTCCCCCTTCACTTCCACAACTGCAACAGCTTCCTCTATTTTGGATTCTCCAGCTGTCTGTTCCCTCAAAGGTCAGCACCATCAAGACAGTTTGCTATTTGTCAGTGGTGCAAATTTGCATGTCAAAGTTCACCAAAGTTGAACTCAACCCCCCCAAAAAAGATTTGCACAGATTTACTTTGTGCCCACCAGCAAATCCACCTGAGATGAATTGATTTTTTTTTACCGGGCCTCATTTTTAAAATTGACTTTAGATCAGTTTTAATCTTAAGTATGAATTCTCACAAAACCACACATAAATAGTTATTTATAAAACCTTTCTTTCACATTTATGAGCCAAGTCTGGACTTGTAGTAAGTGATTTTTCTGCTGGTCTTCTAGAGGTATTGCACTTTTGGACACAACTGAACTTGAGCTTAATGACCAGTGTGACAGGAATGATCAATTAAAGGAGAGAGAATTTTGCAGCAGACTGTTACAGTTATGTATTGCTGTCACTTGTAGGTTGAGGTCAGGTCATTTGTTTTTAACATCAGCACCAGTTCTGTGTTTCAGTTCACAATCCCAGGCTGCATATTTGCTTTTGCTTATCAACCCACTATTAAGTCCACTGGAAATATCCGTGTTACCTGACTTCAATCTCCAC
>JAQNCA010000032.1:16827285-16839575 GCA_029783725.1 Acanthurus tractus | reverse complement strand
TTTACCGGGCCTCATTTTTAAAATTGACTTTAGATCAGTTTTAATCTTAAGTATGAATTCTCACAAAACCACACATAGATAGTTATTTATAAAACCTTTCTTTCACATTTATGAGCCAAGTCTGGACTTGTAGTAAGTGCTTTTTCTGCTGGTCATCTAGAGGTATTGCACTTTTGGACACAACTGAACTTGAGCTTAATGACCAGTGTGACAGGAATTATCAATTAAAGGAGAGAGAATTTTGCAGCAGACTGTTACAGTTTTGTATTGCTGTCACTTGTAGGTTGAGGTCAGGTCATTTGTTTTTAATATCAGCACCAGTTCTGTGTTTCAGTTCACAATCCCAGACTGCATATTTGCTTTTGCTTATCAACCCACTATTAAGTCCACTGGAAATATCCGTGTTACCTGACTTCAATCTCCACTACAGTCACTTTGATCTTTCCTTCCAAAAAGGTTTATGTTCTCATT
Source organism: Acanthurus tractus (assembly GCA_029783725.1). NCBI lineage: Eukaryota > Metazoa > Chordata > Actinopteri > Acanthuriformes > Acanthuridae > Acanthurus > Acanthurus tractus. The sequence goes on along the minus strand of JAQNCA010000032.1, from coordinate 16,839,104 downwards.
TGGTCAGTGGAGATTCCTGACTGAACCCTTATTCATGCAGGTGTTATATAAACGGTGCTGTCAATTTAAGTTGATTTGAGATTTAAAGGTTATAAATCAGATTCTCTGAAGTCCACATAAGCACACTATTTAAAATCTATGAACAGTTTAATAAATGAGGCCTCAGGCCTTTTGTGCCCTTTAGCTACTGCCAGCATTTTCATTGTAAATTGCTTGAATAGGGGTGTCAAATAAAATTCAGCACCTGGTACGCTGCAATATAACACCCCCTGCTTGTGTTATGTGCTGTATGTGAAAGCTCACGAGTATCATGAGAAAAATCTTTGTTGATCTCTGGCAAACATAGCACCACTCTAAACAATGTGTCATGTAGCCCAGGCAGTGTTTCCCCACTTGGGATACTGTGGCAGGAGAGGGTAAATTCATTAACTACAGCACAACTGGTGTATAATTAAGTTGTGCACTGTAGGCAGAAAGAGTACATACACCAGGAACAGGCCGCACAAAACAAATTACCATCATTCCCAAGGTTCAACACTTGATAAAAAGTTGCTTGTGTTCTAATAATATATCATTTGTCAATAGCAAAATGGAAAAGCCTTTCAGAAGTGTGTATAAACTGGAGGACTGTAATCATGTTGTCTTTGTGCTTGTCAACTGGCATTTAGAAATCCCTGCTCCATGCTAAAATGCTGACCTTTACCACTTCCCCCCAGGCCCTCTCCTACAAGTTATTGGAGTCGTTTCTCAACTGTGAAGTCAAAGTCATGTTGTGAGCCCCCTGTCGTGACCTCCATTTACTTTCCAGCGAAGACTCACTTGGCTTCAGTGGTTAAGAGGTCCAATTAGAGAGTGCTGTTTGTGTTCTTTGAGTTTAATTTCTGCAGGCATGGCGATGGCGAAGCTCGATGCCAGAGCAGCCCGCTTCCTTCGCCCGTACCAACACCACCGCCACCACATAACCCCACTACGCCAGTCCTCGGAGTCATCATTAGTCTTCTGGACGGCGTTTAAAAAATAGGGGGAAAAAGTGTGTCAAAAGCTCGGGCAAGTTACCTCCTGTGCCAAAATGCAATTTTTTTGGGTTGTGACAGAGTGTGTTTAAAGTCTTGTTATTGCTCTGCGGGTCAAAACTGTGTCGCTCTGTGGCAAAACAAGAAGCAGCGAGGAAGCCAAAAAAATTCTAATTCGAGCGAGAGTGACAGGGGCGAACATGAGGGAGGGGGCGCGACCCAATATAAATGATTCTTGCTCCTTCTATAGCCCCAGGATTCTACGTCAAGCTTAACTAATGTGCAATTAAGCTTTAGACTGGGAGAAAATCACCTTGTAAAAACATTTGTCAAGTGAACTGTTTTTCTGTTCTGGGTTGCTAATTAACAAGGGAATGGGAAGAGAGCTTTGTTTGTGTGTGTGTATTTACATATACATGAAGAAAATAAATATCTCCACTGTTAGGGGAGAGCATTACCAAATCCCCTTCATATGTCTCTATTAGACAACACTGACATGTAGTCCCTATCATTAAGCAATAATAGTTTACTTTACAGCTCATGAACTACAGTATCAACAAATTAAGCCCACTGATAGTGCTGGGTGCCAAGCGAAGCATTGTGATGGAGGGGGAGGGAGGAGGGAAGGGGAGGGGGGAGGGAGGGAGGGAGGAGAGAGGAGGGGGGGGGGGGGGGGATGCAAGGCTTTATTGTGTCTGTCACATTAAACGATATTGCAGCCACACTCAGAGTAATGAAGACCACTTCTAAAGTCATTTAAAAGTCAAATCATCACTGTCTGTGAATTTCAATGATGTATAATAGAAAGAGCATGCCGGAGGCTTGAGAAGAGGGTGAAAGAGGAGAGGCGGAGGGAGTCCGGGTTAGTGGGAGTCAGGAGTCAGGAAGTGGCTGCCCCCTCAGCGGACAGGGAGGTGAGAGATAAAACGATGAGGCTCGCGTTGCTGCTCCTCAGGGGAGGGGAGTGCAAATGCAGGACAATGCTTCGTGTGAGGTCTGGACGGTTTTTAGCAAACTCTGACATGCTATGTCACATGTGTCTATGTTTGTGTGTGTGTGTGTATGTGGTGTTTTTTTCTAGCAGGTGGATGAGACTGGGGCCATGGAAATGAAGGTGGATGACTCCCAGGTGTGGGTTCCTGCCGAGGAGCCCATCGTTAACACCGCCTTCCTCTTTGACTCCAAGATCTGGGAGATTTGCCAGGAGCTGCCCATCCACTGGATCCATCCCTTGTCTCTGAGCGGTGAGAGCACGGGGGCATCTCTGCCTCTAAACGCACACCATTAACACCTCTCGCTGGAGGGCTTTCCCATCACACATAGGTGGGGCTGTGGAGGCCGTGAGAGGTCCCGACCATATGAGCTTCTGGCCCAGACTTTTCTCTGTGTGGTTGGAAAATTTGTGAGTCTGGTCGGTGGGGGGAGAAGCATTTAGATCCTTTATTTAGATGAAAGTAATCCTGCAAATTAAGTTTTATTAAAGTAATAGTCCAGAGTGATTATTTGCTAAATGTCCTTAGATTGATGGTCGTCTGCAGATTTGCTCTTTAGGATTTTTCCACAAAAGGGTGTTTAGGCTTTACTTAAAAATTTAATTAGGAAATTAGGGTGTTAGTATCGCAACAGCACAGTTTGACAGAGAAACTAAAAAGCTTGGGATGAATTCTGGCATGTTTCTCCTGAATGTTAGTAATTAACAATAAACCACTGGGAAAATTGAGTGAACAAGCCAAAAAATTAATCTATTAGTTTTCTCATTATCCTACAAACAATAGAGAAACGGTTTGCTAATGTATCAACATCTCCTCTCTTTTATCTGCTCCTCCCCTGTGAATACAGTTGCTGAGGTGGAAAATGAGGACGCACCCGACGCAGAGGTCACAGGTCAACGTTTTGCCCGTGATGTCCTGGACCACCCTGCTGTGAACGACTACGTAAGTGGGTCTGTCTGCAGCACGTCAAGTGGGGGGGACCACACCACCAGATACAGTACAGCGACTTCAATCAGCTCCGGCTCTGCCTCGACTCTTTCTGCATATAAATCGCTCACTAATTGATGTTAAAACTGACTTTGTGCACCAGAGGGCATAGCAATTGCTCTATATATCTGTTTAAGTAAGGGCAGTTCATTGAAGACTCCCTTAATGTCTCTCCATTAATTGAGAGGAATATCCAGCCTTTCAAAGGCAGCAACTTGTGCCTTAAAGCACCCGATAGTTCCTCATTTTGCTTCCTTTTTCTGAGGGAGTGAAGAGCAACGCACAAAGGAGCACTCCGAAGGTCACTGCACAGATAAGTTACATATATTAAAAATGCCTTAATTATTGAAGCGTACAAAATAAATTATGATTGCCATGTGGCATACTTTGCTGTTCTGGATGTAAACCATTCAACACTGTGCGGCTAATTACCCCTGACTGCGAGGGAAATACATATAGAACAGGAAATTACACAGGACTTATGCACTCATATCCACACCAATAAAATAGCAGGAATCGAAGATCTCAGGGACATACAGATGTGCAAAGACACACACACATGCACACACACATACACACACACGTTCGGCACTTGCAGGTGAATAGCCACTAAAGCTAAATTCAAGAATAATGAGTCAGGCTCGGTCTCCTCCTCCTCCTCCTCCTCAGAGTGGTGAGAAACGGTGAGGAGACACACAGAGAAATGAGACATCCTGTAATGTTGACATTTATCAGGCCCGTCCCAGAAACACCTCCCGCTCAACTCCTCCATTTTTTCCCCCCAAAGCTTCTCTGTCTTCTCCCTCATCGTCTGTGGCAGGAGATGCAGTGCCGTGCAATTAAAACACACCGGGGGATGAAAAACTCGGCTCTCCTTTTGAAATGTTCTGCCTCTATCAGCTGAGTTATGCATACCACTGCAATCCATTCCAGCAGCAACATCCAGGCTCTGTTTGTGGGTCCAGTGATAACAAAGGCCTTTGTGGCCAAGCAGAGGGCAGGCAGCAGTCTGTAATTGGGAGTCTGAACTATCGCTCATTCCAGTGGGACGCCACATGTGTTAGCCAAACCTCCTTTTTTTTTTTTTATTCAGCTTCATTCAGAACTCATGTAAATGTGCACACCAAGTACACACTAACAGTCTGCTGCTCACACAATTTCCCTTTCTACCTACAGCCTTTCATCTATCATACTCACTCACACACACACACACACACACACGCCAAGGCAGACATGAAAAAAAAAAGAATACATTCACTTCATCTGCGTTTCATGAGTCTGAATTTTCAGCCTTGCGTCTTTCCATGTCTGTAAAGTAGAATAACTGTTGTCGTCCTTGTGACAGAGGCTGACAGATATATGAAAGTGACCTTTGCCACGGCTGCCATGTCAAAGTGCAGTGTGTATCAGAGGTGGCCCTGAAAATTTCAAACTGAATAACTACCATCTGACAAGGCTGAAGGGATGATACCACTCTCCTTGACCCATATAGCAGAGATGGGCTTGCTATTTGAATTGGCCTCACACACACACACACACACAGACACACACGTGTAAACATGTGTGCTGTGTGTCCGTCTGCGTCGGAGTGCTTGTGTTGGGTGTTAAACTTGGTCCGGCCTCACAAAACCTCTGGGCGCTATATTCAGGGTCAAGCTGCACGCCTCTTCTGCATAACAGAGGCGCAGAAAAAGTGAAGAATTCAAGTCCGTGAATGCAGGAGCTGTTTGTGCCTCTAGAGAAATCTTTATACTGAAGCTAAAGCTCCTTATCACTTTGGTAAACCGGCAGAGTTTACTGAAATACATGACTATCGTTTTATTCAGTTACATCCAATTTCATTGTCATTCCACCTGACTGTGGAGCGGAGTGAGATGAGAATCGGAGATCAGGACAAGTGGCGAGGCATTCTTATGTGTTGCACTGTCCTGTATACAGAAACCTCCCCCCCCCTTTTTTTTTTTTTTTTGAATACAAAGCAGGGTGCGAAACAGAAATGTTATCTGTGCAGTTTTGATCTCAGAGTGATTGTGATGAGCTCTGCTATGAGATTTAATAACACATCCAGGCATGTGCTTCAAGCTCATGAAGAGCGGTGATCAGCGTGTGTGAAATAACACCAACAAGTGTGGAGATTAGAGGAGTCGTGCTTTGATTCATTACATCTTATTGAAAGACTGACACAGTTTTCCACTCTGCAGACTCATTCGTATCCAGCGCCTCATATTATGCACGGAGGTGTCTGTGTTTGTGTGCGCGCGAGTGTGTGTTTGCATGTGTATACGTGAGCCTAAGTGTGTGATGAAATCAGATGCAGCAAGGGGGTAATGGCTTTTACTCTTCATTAATGCTGCTTGTTTTTGAGTGACTGCCTCAGATTTCCCAAGGTGAACCATTCTTATCACTGCAGCATCCCAGTAGAGACGGCAGCTCAAAGCCGCAGTGATTAATATGTACCTTCCGTTTTAAAAGGATAGCTCTGATTAATTGTCTTTAAGGTACAATGCTGCCTATTGGCTGTTTGTTTTGATAAACGTGGCATCATTTGAATAAAATATTTTTTTTCTCCTTTTCCGAGCCGGAGCTCCGGATTTTATAACATCCCAGTTTGGGCTGTGAGGAGCTGATAAGATTATCATTGGTCCATTGACAGCTTTCGTGTTGTTTCCATAACAGATTGTTGCCTGGAAGCTGATGACCTGAAACTTGACTGAAACAATAAATCATTAAAAGCCAACCTGCGCTTGTCATACTATAAATCAAACACAGCCACGGTAGATATGATCTGTCGCAGCCTTTCTATGTGTTTTAACTGTGTCCCACTAGTGTGTAATTTCACTCAATTTATCACAGCTCACATCAAATGCACGCTGCACTCTTTTATAAGTCGCACTGATGGTGAATTTATTGTTATGTGATTGTACTGTGTCAGTTGCTGCAGCAAAGAAAGCAAATAAAATGCAAGTAAAGCCACCGGGATTGACTGCCCACTGACTTATAGATGCAAGAAAACCCCTAATTCCCATACTTAATGTAGCAGGCGACTGAGCCGTGTGCTCCTGTGGGCCCCGTCCTCTTAAACAATTCCCCCTCTGTTTCTATTCCCAGCGGTGGATGTGTTTTGTTCTGCACTATTGCATGTAGCTGAGTCATTGGAAGTGCTTTGTAAGAATTATGCCAGTTTGTTCTGAATGTGAAGTCATCGACTCCTGAATCTGAGCAGTTTAACGAGACAGCGCCGGATTGTCTCTGGGGATTCATTTACTAAAAGAGATTGAAATGTGGTCAAATGCATACTGAGGGCAGTCGCTGCCTCAACTTGTGCGGTGAGTTAAGTGCCACTTCTCCGAACCCCATTTGGAGTTGCTCTTGATCAAAGGCATGTCACTCAGCCCCCACGAGTCTGCGAGGGCATGAACCAACCAGCACAATGGAAAAATCCAAGGGCCATTAATTCTACCCAATTTACCTTTCGTTTGGGTTTCATTTGGCCCCTCTATAAATTCAGAGGCAGCCAGCAAGAGCAAATGAAAGAATCCTTGTTAGGCGATCATTACTCTGCTAATTGCTTTAGGAATGTGCTGTGCACTTAAAGTCAAGGTCAGGGGGAGGGCGCCAAGACGTGGGGAGCTCTAATTTGAATGCTCTATTGGAGGAGGGGCTGCCATTTCGGTGCAGAGTGTGGGCTCCGGTCGGCAGAGTTAAGAGGTCAGAGATGAAAGAAATAGTGTAATTATGCTGGTAACTACCCACGTTAGAGTCCCTTTGATTGAAGATAGCACTGGAGAGAGGCTGTGAATGCTGGATTCAGAGATGTGACATGGTGCAGTCGTGCTACCTCGGGTATAATAGAAAGGTCAAGGGTATTATATCATGTTTTATGCTCCTGGAGCTTAAATCAAGCCCGCTCACTCCCACCGCTGTCTTGATCTCTTTGTCACAGTCATCAAGCATGGCATAACTTTGCATTTCCTCAGACATCAATCCTGATATTTTTCGCTCTTGTTTGGTTTTTACATATATTCTGCCGATCTACAAGCAAAGCATGCTCATCAGCTCACACCATCCCCCCTCTCTCTTCTTCTTCTTCTTCTTCCTCCTCCTCTTCTGCTGTCCTTGCCTCTGGGAGGACTGGCATCCGTCATGTGTGTGATTGTAACCCTGCCCGCTCCTGTTTTCTCTGCAGAGAGACGTTGGAATCGAGCTGGATAACCGTCTGGATGAGCGAGGCTACTGCTGCCAGTACTGTCGCCGTGGTTACCGCTTCTGCCGCCGCTACCACGAGCCCCTGGGTGGCTTCAACCCGTGGCCATACTACTACCAAGGTGGCCGGGTCATCTGTCAGATTGTGATGCCATGCAACTGGTGGATCGCCCGCATGCTGGGGAGGATCTGAGGAGGCTGTTTGCTGTCTGAGATTTAAACTGTTTATGTCAGCGTAGGTGCAAATTTTCCGTTTGTGAGACCAAAGCAGCCCGTTGCACACAATTATTAACCAATCTGAAAGCTGGCCCATTGAGATTTATTCAGCCTAATCAGTATAAATGGCATTTGAAGCGTTTTGATTCTTCCTTAAAAGGCATTGGTCATTTACAGCTGTCTAATTTTCTTCACTTGTCTGCCCATTTAGTACCCTTGCAGTTTGATCCTGTTGAATGGGTTCAATTTAGTTTGGAGGATGTCACAGAAACGATTCTGCTTTAAAAAAATATATTTCAGCACAGTGTGTCCTCATTTTGTCATGCAATATTTTTTTTTACTGTAATGTATAGAAATGTACATACAGTATACTTAAGAACCTGAGTGGTGCTACACATCCAGCTTTTAGCTTATTGTATACATTTTTTTATATTGTAGTTTTTTGTGATCTCTTTCATTTATATTGCTCATTAAGTAGCACATGTAAACCTTTCCTTAACCCTCCATGAGATGTATAAAAAAGCCAAAATATCTTGGTGATGCAGTAAAACCTTGCTGAAGTCATGCAACGCTTTTTATGCACATACATGTAAAAACCATGTTAGAAATCGTGTCGGACTAAAATAAACACGTAAAGCAGCAGGTACATAATGTGCTGCTCAAATATCAGTATAACATTATATGCATTACATTCAAATCGAGACAAAATAAGCTAAGATAATGATGACACCTGGCTGCCTGTAGAGGATTACAAGGGGCTGCTGAAGACCAAGCTTTGACTGGCTCCATATGTCATTACACTTATTTTATCTGTTCTTTTGGTACTGTGTTAAACTAAGGAGGTATAATTAAGGACGCACAGATCTCAGCTGTCTTTTGTGATTTAGTTATTGTTTTGTTATCCTCCATTGTTTTCCCTGTTGTTGTCAGCCGCAGAATGCTTCAAATAGTGCTGCTGTTCAAACAGTTTCTTCTTTGCCGAGGCGATCTTAATCTGTAACACCACATCTCAATCTGTCGAGCTGAAAAAACTCTCATCTGCAACTTACGGGTAAGCAAGCAAGATAGGCATTTGTAATTGAAGTTCTGTCATCAGAATAACAAGGTGCATAAATGCCCAAGAGTATTCAAGCAATGCGAGATATTCAAAAGTTAAACAGAGACAAAAATGGAGCGCTCTTGTTGTCACACTTTGCTTTTGAAGCCTTCTGTATGTTTTTCTCTCTTTCCTGATTTTTTTCCAATTAAAACTTCATTGTATGAATAATCTCGGTTGTCCCATCGTATGAAAGACTGTGATTTCCTTTACAAAACTTAACACCCTAGGGTGTTTATGTGAAAGCTGGTGGAGTGTGGGTTTGAATCTGACTCATGCAGTCCATAAAACAGACAGATATCCCTCTCTCCTCAGCATTAGTCCCGTTGCTCATTAGCAGAAACATTTAGTGTCAAATTAAAAGTGTCTTGACAAGAACAACAAGACATGTATGCTTTTATTGTTTCTATTTTATAACCTGGGGCTCTTGTGCATCTGATGCATAATAATGCATTGTTTTGTCTGCTTATTAAATCTTGATGTTGACTCATGTTGGCTCAGTGTGATAATAATGTCAGTGGTATCAATAATATTTGGCAGCAAAATGCATTTTGAGAAAAAGAGGGTGAAACGTATTACTGCATGTAAATGCATTATGGATATGCTCATAAATGGAGTTCTTTCTGCAACCGTATTGTTATTTTTAAATCAATAATGTCAATAGCCCAAAGCAACGTGTCAAGTAAAAAAAATAGTGGCATGAGTTAACAAATGCAATAATTGCAAACATACTTCAAATAGACTGACAAGTGTACCACAAAGGGCCCGAGGCGTTTCTGAAAAGTTCATAAAATCAGTGTTTATATAATTCATTTCTCACTATTTCCTGCTTATCACATCAAATAGTCAAGTGTTTATTAAAACAGATGCATTCGAGACGCTGGTGTTGCTGCTGTTGGTGCTGGGAAATAGTATAAAGTGTTATTTTTTCGTAAGATGCTGTTAGTTGTCTATCTGGCGAGGTCTCCGAGGACTCTGAGGACTCTTTTGTGTAGTCGTGAGAGTAAATTGCCATGGAAGCCCTGAGAGTCGTTCTGAATGGGATGGCTCACCCTGACTGGAGAGGCTGATACAGATATTACAGCTGGCTCCCTGAGAGCTCCTCATGCCTGTTGGGACAAAAAGTCCAATATTAACCATGAAAGTCAAACTTTAAAGTACAAACGTCTCACAATTAAAAATTATCATGGAGGAGACCCTGAAAGACTCTGGATGGTGGTGATAGTGCACCAGTGTCCACATGAGAGCAGGAAATCATAGTCACAGTCCAGTTATTTTATGCCTAAAAAGTGAATCCACATCTTGGTATCTGATACATGAATCTCTAGAGGTCATTGAAAGCATCTTGAGGAAACTCCTCAATTCTAATCGGCAGTTTTTGAAGCTGTTGCATTCAGTGTTCACAGTTTTCAAATAAACAGTCTCTCATGATGTAAATAGTGTGATATAAAGCAAATCAATGTAGCTTGGTGGTCAGGACAGACCTGTTAAGAGACTGCATCTTAAGACTGCTGGAAATGTGTAGAGAGGAAAGAAAAACAAGAGCGAGATGAGCTTGAAAGAAAAAAATCAAAAGATCTGTGGTCATTAATCTAATGTTTTTTAATACTTCCCCATCTTTACAACCTCATTTGCATTCATACCATGTGTGAGTTGGTTCAATACTGTCTAGATAGGAGGCACGTCTATGACAGTGACCTCCTGCTTTGTAAGAGACAAAGAATTCATCATTTCAAATGAAGCTTTGCACAATTATTTGTCTGCACTTTCCACACTATCTAGGAAAAACCCCCTCCAGCACTTGTTTATCACTGTTTTGATGAGGAGGGGAAACAAGATCGACTACTCTGCAGGATAAACAGAGATACGGGGCGTCTACCAGGTTAGCACAGTTCAAAGGATTTTGCCTGCATGGCCCGAGGAATGGCTACTATCATCCAGGCTCACATGTGCATTAATTCCTTTTGTTAGCTATCAAAAATGCAGGGAAACTTCACTCCCAGCTGCTTATTTTCATTTCAAATAATCACTCCTGCGTTTAGATCCATGAGTTGCTATTCTGGGGCGAAGGAGAGTGAAAACCAATGTATGAGAAGTGTCTGTATTTAGATTAGTAACCTGAAGGAATACTTAAAATCCAGACTGAGACTGAGGCTCTGCTGAGGACACGTGTATTACCAGTGCCATCTTGTGTAGAGAGAGGTGTACTGCAGCAATTTCCACCCAGACGTTGTGTCTTTTCACTATTTTGATGTTTCTTTTGTGCATTTTGAACAATGTCGCATCATCTGCCTTTAATTTTGCTCCAATGAGGGAACCTTTAACATTTGAAGTGATCTTTTTTAAAATTCTTTGTAAATCAAACCATTGCTGCAAGTTGTTAAGTTCACAGACTGAATGTAGCGTCAACGGCTGCGAGACTGCAGTCATCAGGTCCCTGTCTCTGTAATGCTGCAGTCAGTCTGGTGACCTGATGGTTAAATAAGCTCTCCCCTGTACTGTTCCTGCCACAGGCTGGAGGCACAATAATGTCAGCGTCATCCTTCAACTGCTCCCACTGTGAGAGGTAGCATGGCACAGCAGTAAACACTCGCACTGTGTCAGTGGCTGCAGGCGACACAGAAATAGTCCTCCTCTCCCAGGACCCGACTCTCGCTCTTTCTTCAGGGTCTCTGACTCACTAACCAAAGGAACAGCACGGACGTAACGGCTGCTAGTAGCCTTTCATTATTTTAGTAATCCATAACATCCTCTGCTTACCATATGGCAGGCGATCGATGAAGCCACTAAACAGAAAAAGCAAAGTGTCCGTTTGGATGTAATGGGGGGTTGTTTTGTTGCTGAATGTGGAGCTTGTGCGATCATTTGAGACTCCTTTTAAACTATTTTCCCATCTGCAGATGTTTTCTAGTGTGAGGAAGGTTGTTGTGTTGGCCGAGGCTGTGGCTGAACCTCCTGCCTTGTTTGTCTGTCTATGTGTGTGACTGTGTGTGTGATAATATGTTTGTGTGTGTGCGATGTGTGTGCGTGTGTGTGTGTGTGTGTGTGTTAACCCTATGGCAAGATTGGATTGTGTGGTACACAGCTGTGCATGTGGGTGTAGACAGAGCTAGGCACAGTAGGCAAGTCCTGCTGCCAGACAGCTTCCTCAAACACACCCACCACCATCCCCCCACTCCCCAACCCTGAGCACACACACGCACCGTCAACCCAAGCCAGTGTCGCGGCGCCGCCGGGCCCGGGCCCCGGGCCCACCCCCGCCCCCACCCCGCCCCCGCCCCCCCACACACACAAAACCAAACACACCAACAA
>JAQNCA010000032.1:16807971-16827185 GCA_029783725.1 Acanthurus tractus | reverse complement strand
AAGCCAATATCTCCCCCCCCCCAACGCAGACACACACACACACACACTCCCCCTCCTCACACACACACACACACACACACATACACAAACACATCAACATAACACATGCTCTAAGAGAATCAATCCAATTCCGTGTAACCCTTCCACTCACCAAGCACAGCCTAAACACACACAAACACACTCTTCTTTCTGCAAGCTGTGGCGACAGACTCGGCTGTCTTCAGCTCTGGGCATGTCACATGCTAATGTATTCATCCACCCACAGCAACTGGAGGAGCGGTGCTCTTAAGTACAGTCCAATCAGTCTCTGGTCTGCTAATGGCCCCAATCCAGTTTCCTACAGTAGCTTTTTCTTTCTCTTCAAATGCCATGTGGTCGAATGTCCCTCAAAGCTCCAACAGCCCAACAAAAACGACTTTGAGTTTCCAAGGCAGAAATACTTCATTTTCATTATCTTGACAGTGGAAATTAATTGACTTAGTGGCCCCTTGCGAGCTATTTGTTTCCAAGTTTAATTTTGTTTTTTTGAAAAAAACTGTGTGGCAGTTTATCTGTGCCTCACACCATTTCAAAACCACTTTGTCTAACTAAATAATGAAAAAAATAAAACAAATAAAGAGGATATTCAGTGAAGAAGATTTTGTTTTAATTAGTACATGGACTTTTTCTTAAAAATCTATTCTATATTCAGCATAAGGGAGGCAACTGACAACCCAAGACAGGAGAGGCAACAAAACATAAGCAGTGAACATAACATCTCACAGACAACAACAGTGCTTTAAGCAAAACACAGGCAGATAGAGGAGTATATACAACGCAAAAAAAAGGGAAAAGCAGCAAGAAACCCCACACATAGGCTGACAAATTTTGATGCAAATGTAACCCAGTGTAATTATTGATTGTCAAAAATTTGCATCAGCATGTACTCAAACAATAAGTTTACATTCAGAGCGTCTTTGCAGACCCGGAGCCCTTTGGCTGATGTGGGGTTGTGAAGCAGCGTTTAACTCCTGTCCTTAGGTGCCAGTGTGGATGGAGGTCAGTACATCTGAATGTCCTCACTCTGCAGCCACAGTCCGGGTGGAAAATACAACCAATTTAACTGTGATACCACTCAGGATCAATATGGCATCATCCCTGGCAGGACAAAGGGGGCCAATCGCATGGCTGGCCTGAGAGGTCCTCAACAAAGTGGGACAGCAAATAAAGAAGGCGCAGACTCGACTGACCTGAGAGCAGGAGGAAGGGGGCGAGAGGAGAGGCAGAGGGAGATGAGAGGAGGTAAAATACGAGGAAGGAGAGTAGGGAGAGACAAGGTGAGGAGAAAACAAAGGGGAGGAGGCAAACCGAAGAAAAGAGGACCAGAGGAACGATGGGAGGAGAGGAGAGAAGTCAAGGTCAGAGGAGGTGAGGTGAGGGATGAGGAAGGACGAAGGAAGAGGAGAGGAGCTTTTAAAACAGCACTGGTACATCTTTGCACCAAATAACTAAACAAACTTGAGATATGATTTTTAAAGACATACTGATTGATACATTTTGAGACATGATGCAGTACACAGAACATAACATTTCTGAATGCTCAGCTGTTGAAAAAGGTGAAGAGGTATGTCTGCTGAAAAGGAGAAAACCAAAGCACATTCAGTACATGTTTAAATCAGACACACAACGGGGCATATCTACAGTAAGAGAATATAACAGTGGAATAATGATGCACTGAGCACTCGAGACTGAAAGTCAAGAAAATACCAAAGCTGATTATATGGAATGCTATACAAATGAAAAATATTGTTTTTTAAAAAAAAACTACCAAATAAGCTTCCTGGTATTTATGTTCATATTCTTTATATTTTCCCTCATGTTTACACATGTAAATAGAAGACAAATGTGCCTTTTTTTGTACAGAATTTAGAAATTCACAAAATAAATAAATTCGCTATGGCCTTAAAATTGAATCTCAATTGTATATTATATGTATACATATATATATATATAATTCCATTTCATATAAACAGGATTTAAACCTCGGAGCCTCTGAAGCAGAGGCTGATAGAATCTGTTTTATCCTGCATATTCTTTCTCTCCATTTTCCCTCCCTATCTTCCTGTGCCTCCAGTCTGCAGCTCAATACAAACAGTTTTGATGTTGGACTGTCCTTGGTGGACAGAAAATGCCCATTTCCATAGTAACACAGTGTTTTAAGGCCAGGAGTAATAGAGAGTGAATGCATAACTTTTTTGTTTATACGAAAATAAATGAGTAATAAGATGTCTGAAAAGCCATTTAGTCCATTTTTCATCTTTTTTTTCCCACATGTGTCAACGGAGGAGTCTTGAGCTGTTTGAACTTCCTGTAAGGCACTCTTCAATTTAATTCTGAGATGTGTTTGTCAACTGGTCGCCGTGACACGGCATCCATCCCTCATCCATGGGAACAGAAAGTTTATGTGGCTTAAAAAAACACACACACACACACGCGCGCTTGTCCTCTGTTCGTTCTCAGAAGTCTGATTTCATTGCACCATTTGGCATTCAGTCCCCAGTTTTTGGTTTGTTGCGATTTCTTCTTCAAAGAAAAGTCCAGTGAGATGTAAGGTAGGAAATTAACTAACTGGCACATTTGGTGTACAGGGATCCCTGGTTTATCCAATGGCTGTTCTCCTAGTCGGGGTGCTTGTTTTTATGTGTTTGAGTGTATAAATGTGTATTTTCCTGTTTATCTGGATCAGTGTGTGTTTGGGTTAATGTTTAGGGATAATAATCCCAAATCTAAAAAGTGACTTCTTATAAAAAACTATAGACTCCCTTGATTTTTTTAAAATTAGGCACATGGTCACAAAATATGTGAGTAAACAATAAATCCTGAGGCTGAACTGACCGACCTTTAAGAGCAACTCACTACAAGATCCCTCGCTCTGATCTCTGATCAGATCACTGTGGTAGGACAAAAGGAAAGTCTGTGGTCAAAATGGATTCAACGGTTATTTTTTGGTTCAGCTTGTGTGAAGAAGTCCTGCAGCCTTAAGCCTCTGCAGGCTCTGTTTTTATCTGGATAAAGTTTGCAGGCAGTTGGACAGACAATGGTACCTCCTGCAGGCCTTTGATTCCCTGCTCAGGCTGCAGGGACATCTCCCCACGCACTTCCAGCTCCTCCACAGGGGTCAGGCCCTCGCTTGGGCTGCTGCTCTGGGAGGAATGTCCATTCATTATAGTTTCACTCAAAGCCTCGTGGCCCAGGCTATGACTGGTATCAATGATCACAGTCCTGTACTGCAGCTCTGCCTCGCCCACCTCAATCTCTTCTTTCACAAACGTGCTCGCCGCCAGTGATGGATCGCCGTTCACTATCGACTGGAAGTAGCTGGGATCTAGCAGCTCCTCTTTGACCTGCAGCCCCGGCAGGTCGCTGGATTTAAGCACTGTGGCAATTACGGTGCCGGGCTGCTGCGCCACCATGGTCTGCCCGCAGGTTGTGTTAATGGTGACCAGGCGAGGGAGACCATTGAGGTTGGAAGTGGTGGAACTAATTACTCCTGGAGGGGAAGTGCAGGAGGAGGAGGAGGAAGAGGAGGAGATGGCAGAGGAGCCAAGACCGGTGACCAGCAGCTGCTGAGGGAGGCCGTCGTGCAGGCTGTTGGCTCCACCTGCCAGAGAGGCCGTCTGGATGGTGAGTACGTCTTTACCCCCTGCTGTGGTGGAGGGCACGGTGTGGAGGATGACCCGGGGTGGGGAGCAGTGGCTGGAGTCCCCGTTGGCCAAGACAGTGGTGAGGGGAACGGATTGAAGAGAGCTGGGGGATGTCAGGACCATGGGAACCGAAGCAGGAGCAGTGATGGTCCTGAGAAGACAAAATGAATAGAAAATGTACTTGTGTTTCTCTGTCGTCTCCGACAAAGCTGCTGTAATTGAATTTTCACTTCGTACCTTTGCAAATATAGACAAGGATTATTTTTTAATGGAACCCTGTTGAGAAAGTTACCCAGCGCACAGCTGTAATCCAAAACAGCAGCACTAAGGCCCTTATTAATACAACAAACAGTGTTGTCAGCTGTACTGCAGAAGTCATTATTCTCCTTGATTCCTACCTGCAGACAATGTTTAATAGCTTAGAAAAAAAAAGCCAGATGACTGAAAATATATTGATTAGACAGACTCAACAGCCTGTACAGTGTAATGCAGAGTTAGGCAAACACCTCTGTGACATCAAGAACAAATTGCACATTTTAAGCTTTACAAAAGTACTTTATTCTGCAATTTTTTTTATCCAACTCATCTAATCTAACTCAACAAGACGGACAACACATTTTTTCCAATGTGAATCGGTCTATTAGATAGGTTGTTTTTAATTGAGACCAAAGATTTCCTCTGAGCAAGACATTTTACAGCTTGAACTAAACCTGTTTTCTGGTAGATAAAAAATACGTACTGAGGACATTGTTGCTAAATTATCTGAAATATATCATTGACCTTTCTGTGCTGCAATTTTGCGTACTTATCTTCTGAGATATGAGCCACTATCAGTGTATTCAGAATAAGCTAATATCACCCTGGCTGACTCATCTGTCTCGCTCTTGTATAAAAGATCATAAAACTGTGATCATAAATGAGTGTTTTCTAGCACCTTTTGTGCTATATTCAAATAAAAATGAAATGAAATCATTCTTCATTTAGCTGACAGTCCCTCTTTAAAGACCGCTGGATAACTCAATATGTGCAAAACTCTAGTAAAAGTGTGTGTGATCTCAGGAGTGTGTCTTCCTCTTGCCATCTCCTACCTCATAGCTTGTGCATGGTCGTGTAAAATCGACCCTTGGCTGGCCTGCAACATATGGACAGAGTGAAGGAGCTGCTCAGCCTGTCCGTTGGCTTCCTGGTACAGAAACTCGTCTTCAGGCTCCTTTTTCATCAGCTTCGCTGAGGCTTGTTGACCATGAGCCCTCCCGTGTCCTTTGGACCCTCCGCGGACCATAGAGCGGCCGTTGGCAGATCTCTGATTCCCGTAGCCGCCGTTGGCATCAGAGCCCGTGTCTTCATCCTCAATCACCACCAGATCAGTAGGCATCTCTTTAAACTGATAGACGAGCCGCTGCCCTTCAACTTTAGCCAGGATGCCTCTTTGATAGTAGTACCTACACCAGAAGAAGGTATATAGATTATAAGCAATTAAATGTAACTGTCTCAACATAGCTGTGGGATCACAAGTTTGGCGCTAAAAGGGAGCTAAAGTGTGTGACATTAAAGCTTTGGAAAAGGGCATTCATTCATCTGTTCCTCTCACCTGAGAGCTCTGCCCATGGTCTCATAGTTCATGTCAGGCTTGTTCTTGTGCTTGCCCCACAGCTTTGAAACGGCCTTTGAGTCCACCAGCTTGAAGATGCCTTTCTCCCGCTGTGTCCACTTGATGTATTTGGGACAGGTGTTTTTGTCCTGCAGTAAAGCCAGCAGGAATTCCCACAGGTAGATCGTGTTGCCTGCAAATTGAGGGAAAATCAATTTAATGGTAAACAGACTACAAATATATAGAGAGATTTTCTAGTCTCTTTTAAGCCTTTACATCATCAGAATTCCCCCATTCATATACTCATCCATACAACTATAAAACAGCAATCGGGAGCAATTTGGGTTCAGCATTTTGCCCAAGGACAATTCGACATGCAGACCAGAGGATTCCGGGATTGAACAACTGACCTTCTGATAAATGGACGAATCACTACAGCTCCTGAGCTACAGCCACCCAAATTAATTGGGTTTTACTGCCAAATGTTATACGGCAGCTATAGGGTTACAGGAGCAGCTACTCGTGTCTTGCAACCATTGTTGTGTCAGATGTGTGTGTGTGTGTGTGTGTGTGTGTGTGCCTTAGAAGGGAATTAATTATAACAAGCCTGGGAGTAGATTACTCTAATTTGTGGGATGCTTTGGCGAGAAGTGGTTAAAAACAGCAACGCTCCCGGTAGTCACTTGAATCCCAGACACCATGACAAGGTGATGTATATGTGTGCAGCTGGACCTGCCGTCCCCAGCCCCCTCCTTGTCGTGTCACACTGTATGGTGCAACGAGGTTTTACAATGAGCAGCGCTGGTCTGCTTCTATCGGTAGACCATCAATGTGCCCTCCAGCCTACAATCACTTCTGTTTCCCTGTGAAACACAGCACTCTGAAATCCCCTCATCCATTAACTCGCCCCGATTCAACCCCGGCGGACAGCAGGGGTTGAGGACTGCTGTTTGCACACTCCACTGGAGGAAACAGAGCGTACACAAGAGGAGGAGAGACCTTGATTTTTATTGGCTCATTACAGAGAAGCGGACTAGTTAGTGAGGCTTACCTTTACCCTCTTTGCTCTTCTTCTTGAGTGGCAGGTTAGGGGTGGTGATGGGGGAGCAGGGACGCACCGCCCGCGGCTTCCGCACTATGATTCAAATTGAGGGGTAGTGTGTTACAATGTGAGAGGTCACAGTGAAATTATCCAATTACCTACAACCCTGAAATTTTAACACATGAGATAATTCCTGCGGTCTGAAAAGAAGGAAAAGGGCAACGGTGTTACCTTTGGTTTTTTTCTGTGCTTTTAAGGGGCACTTTTGGGGTATCTCATCCATGGATGACGTGTCCTCGTCTAGAGACATGTCAAGGGCACCATTATCCATCTGGTCAGGCCTCAGAGGGGCGTATGTCAAGTCTGGCTCCAGCAGAGAGCCATAGGAGGGAACTGTACACAGACAAGAGGTAGGAAAACTATGTAACGAATGTGAAGAATGTGTCTCATGCTCAATGTTTGCCACCGTTTTCTGACATTGTAAAGTATGCTAAAGAGCTTACTCATACGCTTCTCATCCAAAATGTTGTTTGGAGACTCCATGTTGAGCAGAGCTGCTGCAGCCTCGTTCGTCTCCATGCTGTCCTCTGCGCCCGACACTGTTGTTTCTGCTCAACAGACAACAAGAAACTCATTCATATGAAACCCTGAAGGTAACTTGTTTGTTGTATTTAGACACTATTGTGTTTTGGGTCTTTGTTGGTTAAATAACAGGATGTCTAACAAGACCAGCTTCCTTTTTATGTGTCCTTTATTTTTGCACGATCTTTTTTGTTGCTAGATGCATAAATAATTAAAGATAAACAGTTCCCTTTCATTGGTAGTGATGTAAAACATCTTTACCTGAGAGGTCCACTCCTCCCACTAAGATGGAAGGTTCCTCTACAACATGGAGGGTGGTGTCCACCATGATGCCGTTGGTCACCTCATCGGACTCCAGGCCTGAATAGACCTGCAGCAGATCAGCTGCAGGCACTTGCTCAACAATCACAGCTGGAAATACTGACGGGTCGTCCAGCTGAACAGAGAGAAGACACACAGAGAAAGGTCTGAGATGTTGTAACACAAGCAAAGGAGTGGCTGTCCGTGCACGAATGTGTGCGTATATGCAATTAAAACAACCATTTATTCCTCCACTACACATCATAAATGTAATATAAAACCCCAGATGACATCAGATTAATGCTATAACCAGATTCGGTCTCTTATTTTTATTGCTTGTAAAATATCGTAGATTCGTGTGGAGGCACATTGCATGCAGGAGAGCTCATTTCTGTGGTGTTGCAGCAGTCCACAGGGACCTGCTGAAGAAGACAGGAACCAGCTGTTTGATTTGGCCTACTTCTCCTGAGAAGTTAATCTTGTGCTCAGAAATTATATAAGCCCAAATGAATGTTAATGGATACATCATGAATTGCATGCGAGTACCCTCTTCATCATGTCCTGAGCGTGCTGTGGGAATTCTAGCCCTGCCGTCTAATTTCAGGCCTAATACAGGAAATAGTAATTCTACGGACGGAACTACTGAAGTTTGGGCAAAACCACAGAGGACCAACTCAGGGGCCCCACATGTCTGAAAGCTCCTCAAACACAGACTTTGTCATGGGTGCTCACTGGGCACATGCTTTGTGTCAATGGTAGGAACACGGGGACTAATTCAGTCCTTTGAGAAAAGTCAGTCATGGTCTTGGTCCTCCAGGACTCTTATTTTGATGTTTTTCTGGTTCTAGTGACCTTGAAGTGACAGTTGTCAATTGGTTCATTTCAAAGAGTCTGAAAAAGCATACAACACGAGAAGCAGAAGCTGGTCTGATTTAGAAATCATGAAAAGAAACTGAACATTTTTACGCAATAATCATGGCTTTTGTTTAAGATAAAATGGTTACTTTAGGTGCTTCAGTTTCAACTTACCACCAGCAGATGGCAGCAGACTACATCTCAAAAATGCACTGAAACAATTTCTTTACATGTCAGTGCCAAGCAATGAACACAACTGCTGTGGCTGTTTGAGGGATGACTTCTAAATGCATTACATGCCAAAACTACATTTAACAGCTGTGACAAGGCACTTAAATAAAATGTTCATCTTGAAGGCCAGAAATGGGAGAGGTGCATTCCATTAAAGATAAGTGAAATTGAATGCATGCATAACTGGACCAACACGTTCTTAATACAATGCTTCTCTTTAACTGTAACTTGCAATGCTGCCCTAAAAATACCAACCACATGGAATAGGACATTTGCACTTTTATCTTGAGTGGAGGTGATTGAGGTTTATCAAAAATTCTTACACTGAAAACAGAAAACAGAAAAAATGGTTCATTAAAAAGGAAAAGTTCAGCAAAAGTAAAGCGATGGCCTGCTGCCCTTTTTAGAGTGCGCATGTGTGTTTTATGTGGTATTTTTCAAAAAAACAATGTAGATCAATTAAGACCACAATCTTACTGTCATGACCTGATTAAAGGAGGAACAGGATAGAGAAAATGTGCAGTAGGAGGAACATGAATAAAGGCTTAACTGTCCCTTTGCACAAGTGTCCATTGTTGGTCTGGACCTCTGGGGCATACCAGGTGTCTGGGCTTTGAGCTGTGGGGGTTGGAAAAGGGGCAATGGAGCCCATGGATACACTCCCATTTCGGCTACACTTTAACCAGGAAACTAACAGACCGGCTCATTATTTGAACACGGTATTAAACAGTTAGGCCTCCGGGGGCAGGACCAGCAGTACCTACCCAAGGACTGTTTATGAGCGATTACATACTCTGTACATGATGTTGGTGTCTTGTCAGTCTCGAGCAGGACGGCTCCACATGATGTCGATCATAACTTTAAAGATCAGATAGATTATGTCATCTCAGCAGCAAAACCTCAAGGCTCCCTGGGGCTAATAAAACCCTGAGATTAGCTTTGACTACAGACACTATCAGTGTCTCTCTGACATGCACTGAATGTTTCCCATCAGTCGGAGCCTTTGGTAGACATATTATGGGATAGCTAGACAGTGAGGCTACCACATCTCCTCGTCTGGGCCTTAATGACGCTTGCTGTCCTTGAGTGAGAGTCAACCATGTGTGCAGACAAAGGCGTTTTGACTATTGGCCCGATGGGCTCCTGAAACAGCAGCACCTCCCACACCCCCTCCCTCCCTTTGAACGCAGAAACTCTGAATCTCACACAGTCTGCTGACGAAGCACAAGACATTTGATGCTGCTGTCTCTGCTGTTGTTTTGATGTTCATGGGATTCTGTTTTCCCCCGAGAACACCTTCAGACTCATCTTTCATTGTCATGTAAATCAAGTGTTGATATGACAAATTTAAATAGCTTGTTGCAGTGTGAGAGAAAAGAGGTACAGAAGAAGAGAGGTTTTAAGGTGTGAAGCTGTGAGAAAATGAGGCTCTTAGCAGAACAAGCACCCGGCATGACACACAGTCTGACTAATAACACTGAACATCACAAAGGTTTAGCTGCTTCTTCCTCTTTGTTGACTTGAACGGTATTTCTAGTAGGGAAACAACAGCGATAAGAATCAGGCCTATTTGCATTTCTGAGTTCCCCATTCTGCCTTTGAAAGCAACAGCATCTGTGCAAGCTGTTCCCCCCCCACACCCTGCTCTCTTCTGCTTTACCTGCCCAGCCACAATGGAGTCCAACCGTCTGTACACTTTCAATATCCTCACAATCACGATAACTGAGAGCACAGCGCCAACGTAGCATGAGAGATACTATCAGGGTTAATAATGAGTTCTTTACCTTCTTTAGAAATTTTACTTTTATATTTATTTAAAATGAAGGGCAGGTTTCTAACCCCCCTACTTATTGTTAAATCAGAACTTCATTGTACTTAAATGACACACTTTAGGGAGCTACTTATTGACTTATATAGCATGGCTAATCATTAGCCACCCTAAAACACCAACACCATTATTGTGGCCAAAATAAATCTTTAGAAAAGCCAGCACAAATAAAATGGCCACTATAGAAGAATGTTAGTGTGCTGTTGCTCATGAGGGGGTATTTCCAGGCCTTGGTAAACAGGGGCATACGGCTTGCATAACAGGCTAAGTAGGTGCAGCAAAGGGAAAAAAAACTACAGCACTGGAACAAAGCAAGACCTTTGAGAGGAATTATCCAATCTCTTCACAGCAACCTTGTAACTGGTCTGTCAGGTTAGGCCTGAACTGGTGCTATTCAGGGATCCAGTGACAACTTGTCACTCTAGGTACACACAACAGATACGAGGACACATAAACACACACACAACCAAACTTACAATCAAGCCTGCTCTACAGGCTTCAAACACGGGTGTGGGGTTGAGATAAATGCACACCTGACCGGGCGATGAATAGACACATAGGCACAGGCCCACATAGCATGCACACAGTAACCTATGTGCCATAAACACATTCATGCCCCAGCCCCACCCTCTCCCTCCCACGCACCCTAACCTCACTGCAGGTTTCTCAATCTTTCCATTTCTGTGCTCCCAGCAGCCCACACTCCTCTTCCCAGACCTCCTCTCCGCTCCATCCTCCATCCCTCCGCCTGCCTCGTCCCCTGACATGTTGTCGGAGTTAAAGATCACAGGCTCTGAGCCACAGCTAATCCTATTCTAGTGATCATGCTGTTTAAACAAGTTTTGTTTGCCCTACTATGAAAAAATCTTACATTTATCAACAAGATCACAGTCTGTCTGCTCAAAAAAAAAAAAGATGGATCGTCAAACACTGGTCCAGAGGTCTTTTGATCAAATAAAAAAAAACACAGACAACGAGCCCAGTCTTGCATATAGACAACAAACAACTGGATTAAGAACTTCAAAGTGCAGTTTCTCCAGTGTGATACTAACCTGATTGATTTCATCCATCCCGTTGCTGGCAAACTCAAACACCAGCTCAGTGGGCTGCACTGCAGTCGTCATGGCGGCAGAGGTCATAGGGCAGGGAGCAGCCTAAAATATCCTGGCTGCGACTACTCCTGGCTCCTTCTCTGCACAAACTCAGCTTTGCCTCACAAAATGGCTTCCCCTCTCGTCCCGCTGTTGTCTAATCTGTGTGATTGGCGCTCCTAGAGTGAGAGAGAGAGACCACTTGCTGACTTTCAGAGGAGTGCTGCGGCCCAGGTGGAAGCAGCCTCGTCCCTCTCTGACACAGAGGCTGGGTCCCGCTGCGCCTGGAGCATCTACACCTGGAAGAGAGAGAATGAGATAAGGGCTAAGGTCAGGAGAGATATTAGATCAGTTTAATATCACTGTGAGACAAGAGAGGCAGGGAAGAGCAGAGATGATACAGAGACAGAGTCCATATGTAAGGGGACAGGAACTCACAGTGAACCAAGAATTTTCCATTTAAAATGATCCTACAAAGCTCCAGGAAGGACGTATGTATCTGGTCTATGTCTATAGTTCCGATGTTTAAGGCTGAAAGAGCCGCATGTTTCAGCAGAGAAATCAGATCACTTGCCAGTTCCTGTATTTCTGCGAAACAAACCCTCTGATAAACCAACAAAGTCAAGACCAGCGGTCCTTCATAGGGCTGATACCAATAACCAATAATTATAGGCTTCCAATTATCGATACAGGTAAGCTAACAGGCAATTTTTCATTGTTGCAGTTTAAAAAGAATCTTAAAAAAATATATTTTTTTACACCTGCTGGTAAAAAGGCTGAGATGTGCTGAGCAAAAATGATGATAATCACTAGTTTTCCCCTCCTCTCTGAGCTGAACGTGTAATACAAATTATAATCATGCTGTCTTCCTCTGAAACTGTGAACACACATCCACACTAAAACAAAACCAACATGTTCGGCTGTCAGTGAAGCTCTACACCTGTGCAGCAGTTCAACACCACAAGCATTACAACAGCACGTCGCCATTGTTCTGCCTTTCCTGCTTCTTTTTTATCACTACCGTTTATTGGCAAATCACAAAAAACATAGCAAGGTTTTTATCCCAACTTACTGCTACAGGATACATGAAAAGCTTAACTGTGCAATGCAATGCCCTACTTTTAACTGATCACAGGTTAATAACAAAATCATAAAAACTTTTAATTACCAGCCAAAAATATATCAACATGGTAAATATCACAAGTCTCTTGTCAAGATCAAGCAAAAAGCATCTGTGCTCATTAAAAAACAGTCTGTTCGAGGATTCGGGCTTAGTGACATTTCAGATGTTTTATGTTTTCCTGTAAGCATTAAAAAGCCATTTTTGACCTTACTTTGACTTAAAATACCTTTATGTGAGTTAAACTATGCCTGAATATTACTAAATAATGAAAAAATGAGGCAACAACTATCAATTAAATGATAGATGGTCTATAAAATGTCACATAGCAATGAAATGAAGCTCACAAAAATCTAGAGCACAAGACAGCATATCTGAAAGGTTTTTTTTTATGCTAAACTACCAAATGTCGAATAAATTTCCATTTACTATAATATAAGACCAAGAAAAAAGACAAATTCTCACATTTGAGGGCCAGGAACAATTGGGTGTTCAGCATTTCTGCTCAAAAAATATAATTAATTAAGATATAATTAATATACCCGCCCCCAAAACACCTGAAACAACACGTACAACACATATGAGTGTTTAGGCAGGAGGATCTCAGTGTAAAACTCGGTGTGATTAACCACTAACACCCTTGGTTTCATAGCCGTCTCCCTCCCCGGGATGAAGACACAGCTCAACACCCTGGATCACAAGGCTCAAGGGGCTGATAATATGATCACATGAGCGGGTGCTGGGATGGGGAAAGGGTCTGAACGAACAGTCCCTCCACACCGAAACACACACACACACATCCATACACACACACACATCCACAAGAGAGAGAGATTACTCGTCTGATGATGCTCAAGAAGCCCCTCTGTGCTAACCCCCAGGGAGTTGCTGTGATCTCAGGCAGGGGGGGGAGGGAAACTGGTGGCCATGTGCTTGTTAGTCAGTGTGTGTGTGTGTGTGCGTGTATGCTGAGGTGTGTCCCAACAACCCGATACCCAAAGGCAGGTTTCAGAGCTGAAGGATGGGAGTGGCTGATATTGGGTTAAAGAATAAATGGACCCCCCTGGGCCAAAATCCCCCACCTTCCTCTATCCTAGAGACCACAAAGCTGGCAGCAGTAAAGAAGTAAGAGATGGCAATGTTTAATAGACCCCCCCCAACCCTTACACACACACACACAAACACACAAGCACACACACACACCATCCCTTCTTTTTCCATTGCTGCAGGGTGGAGCTTATTTGCTTTGAAATGCCTGTGTGACTGACGAAGTTGCATACCAAGCACAGTTGTATTTTGAAGGGGCGGGTTAACAGGAGTGGAGGTGATATAAAATGACTAAACATCTGCAGCCTGTGGGTCACAGGGGCTAAACAAATTTTGAGATTTAGTTCATCTCTCTGCTAAGCTCTCAGACAGCATCGTAACATGTGGCCGTGGTCTGGAAAGCATCACTGTGGGAGACAGAAGAGAGACAGGGAAATGGGCTACAGTTTCACTCCAGACAGTCTCTCTCTCTCTTGCTGTCTGTCCTGGGCTGCGTCCATGCCCACCTCTGCCAGAGCGAGCTGCTGCAGCCATCTGTCTGTCTGCTCTTTAGTGCCCGGGTCTTTGCGCTGGGAGAGTGTGGCAAGCCATTACCAGACTCAAGCAGAAAAATAGGGCAATATATTTTACACAGAAGATGAATAAATCATGGGAAAATGAAAAAACAAAACAAAAAACAAAACAAAGTTCAAGAAAACTAAAGAAAAACAGGGTGTTTGCCTGCTAGAGTGACTCTCCCTTCTTGCAATTTCACATGGACCACACACACCCACACATTTACAGCAGATGCCCTCGACTGCCCTCTGTGAAGTCGGATCAAGATACACCATGTGGGATGAGGTAAAGTGCAGTGGTCTGGATCATATGGGATCACTCAGAAGCTGCCCTGCCCTGCCTCACTGCCTTTTCCCAGATCTGAAGACACAAAATAACACCAAAAAAAACCGCCAGGCCTCTGGATTTCTCTTTAACAGTTGTCACGGTTTAATTCTAACAGGAGCTGTCAGTGTGTACAATTCAGCTTGTGAGCCTGCAGGCAGGACCGGGAGTAAAAAGATGAGAAGATCATCAGCATCATCATAATCAGATGACAGGAAGCAGACTGAGAGATAGCGGCGAGATCAGCAGGAATCAAGACGGAAGTAACCAGTGAATCTTTTTCGTGTTTTGTATGTGTGTCTAATTGATTTCGTGTGTCTGTGCATGCATGCTGGCTGCTGTATTCACATGACAATGTAACAGACTGTGGGAGTGTTTGCGAGTGTGTATTTTCTATATCCCTCTTGTCAGTGTATCATCGATCTGTATGGCCCAGTTGGCGAAGTGCTAACAGAAGACACGGATACAAGAGAGCCAGCCATTAGGCAGACGCAACCTGCACATTATCCCCGAGCACATGACAACAGCTGCCTTGTCCCACCACAGGGGCAGGGTTGTAGCTGCTCCCACTACGTCATGAAGCAGAGAGGAGGATGACAGCAAAGGGAGGGGGTTTACTGAGATGTTAGTCAATGCATAATACCCCACAGAGCATATAGACCGCCTGTGACTCGCTCAGGGTGGGGCTTTCTTTTGACAGTCTGTAGCATTTTAGCGTGATCACCACCAGGCACGGCACCTCGGTGGCCCAGAGGCCTACAGCACAAAACATGTAGCTGTGGTGTCCTGAGTTTCCATCAAATTAAAAATCCTATTCCTAAGAGAGGCTAAAAATTTTAAATACAAGTTTTTAAACCTGCATAAAAAGAAAATTTGAGAGTATCTCACTTTGTGATACTGTGATGAATCACTGAGAGAAACTTTGGTTTGACCATTGAAAAGTCCACGAGTCACAGAACGATTGGGAGTTGGATGTTAGCCTCTAATAAGTTGCAGAGTACTGCTCACCTCCTTCAAATTTCCATCAACTCTACAGGAACAGGTGATCATGCCACTGAAAAGGCAGACATAGAGGGTTATGACAGTGGTGTGCACCAACACGGACTAACCCTCCACCTCCGGCAGTAGCTCTCAGAGAAAGAAACGAAGCCCATCATATACTCAATGCAGTGGCTGAAGCAGTCAGCTGTAAAATGTCTTGCATAATTCTGGAAAGCTCATAGATACATTCCTCAAAGTGAATAAATCCGAGCCAATGAGTCCTTAACAGCAGTACTTTGAGGAAAGGTTTGAGGTGATGAACACCCAGGCATGACATTTAATGCTGCCGCTTGCTAGCTGCTAATAATTTTTTTTACTCTGTGCCACTAAAAGTTAAAGATTAACTGATGGCTGAATGTCATCATCTTATTGGGAAACTCGTGAGTTCAAGCTTACCTGCATACCTATTTTATTATCTTTTTTAACAGGAAGACACAACCTCTTCAATTTTATTGAAAAAAACAAAACAAATAAATGTTGTTTTTTCCAGGAATGCTGAACTGTTGCATAATAAGACATCGGGTGTGATGACAAAGGGTCAAAAGGCAGTTTTTGTTTAATGTTAACTTTAACTATAACATTCAAAAACAAGACCATGTTCTTAGTTGTTTTGGTAAACATGACTGCACACACTTACCTATCCTAGCTAGTCTGAAATAGCAGCCCTACCTCTGCATTGTTGTGTCAGGACTAGAAACAGATCTAGCTGCAGCCATTATTATTCTGCTGGGGGACTTAATGATTTCAACCTAATGATTGTATGTAATATTCACTCTTTCTACAGCTCTGTTTTGATCTCCTCCAACCCCTTATAGACACATCTGAGAGTTCAGCTGCTTAATGCTCCGCTGTGTTCACCAGCTAGTCGCGAAATTTGTCTGTTATCTGTTTGGCACTGAAACGTTTATTCCTGAACATAACTTTTACTTGAAATTGTGGCATCGAAATTGCTGGATATTAAAATTGTGTCAATTAACTAATTACTTATGATAAAAATAATCATAAGTAGCATCCCCTTAGATAATCACTACCATGGCTAACTGAGAGCATGGCTCCACCACGGCCCCCTCTCTGTGAACGTGGAGGTGTGATTTTGTCCATCCATCTCCTCTCTTCCAGCAATTACAACTGTCTGTTATATATATATAGTCTCCTAATGTGCAGCCGGCTGAGGAGGAGTATGAAGCAAACACTGGCCTACTCCACCCCAACAGCATGGTGACTGCCAGTTGCAATAACAACCAATTAAGAGTCAGGATTCATGAACAAATGGAGCATTCCCAGAAGGCCCCACTTCCCCCTCTTCAGCTGAGCTCATTGTTGACCATGAAAGGAGGTAATTTAAGCCAATTGAATGACTATGCAATGACTCACCCTGCATGTGGTGAGTGCAAACATTGTGGGATGCAAGAAGAGGACCAGGGCAAACTTTACTTATCAGCCATTTTCAGCTCAGGTTACAAAAATGCAGATTTCTATTGGTGACACGAGTGATCGGCAGTTTACTTGGCTCGTTACAATACAGTCACAGGACTGACAGATAAAGGTGTTAGTAGGTGGGCGGTGTTCTCGTAATACGATATCTTTTTCCAACACAGGTATAAACTGCACAGATACGAGTAGTAAAGGTTTAAAACTAAAGCAGTGATTTTGCCCTTTAGTATGTAGCTCTGAGGCACATTTCAACACTGACAGAAAGACATCTTAACCTTTCACGAGTCCAACAAACGTTTTGCGTTCCCAGATCAGCTTTGCTGTGAAACACCTAAGTGCAAGGTGACAGAAAATGTGTGGGCTTTTTACTGCCATATTATTGAATGGTTGTCAGCACAGACATGCTGTTTTTGCAGGATCCTCTGGGTTCCTGTAGAGGAAATGACTCAGTGATATGAAGCTCGCACTCATTCCTGGAGCACTGTGATAGCCCATACGAGCATCAGAGGATCCTGGACATCATTTCTGGACAGCAGTTCCCTTTTGGGCATATTTTAGTGCAGATGTTGTTAAGCTAAGCTCCAGAGTGTAACAATGGCACTTTCGGTGCCAAGGGAAACAACCATTTTGTAAAAACGGTAAAAACATGGTTCAGTTGAGTTCAGTATGTTAATCCCCCTTTTATCTACATTCCAAATTAACAAAAGAAGCAGGAAAAAAAAATCTCAACTGGCCTACAGCAGCAGAGTATGAAATACTGCTGGTGAAGTGTTTAAGTAAGACAGTAATTAAGGAGGTGCATCAACCCCAGACGAAAAAACACACAGAGGAGGTTTTAACCACTGCTGCAGCACTATGTCAGCACCATAAAAACTGCTTTGTGTACAGTATTTTCTGTGCTTTCTACATTTTACTCACCACCCAGCCTTGCACAATACAGCATGTCTCACCATGTTTTGAACTCCAACCCCACTTTATTGAGTTTGAATAAGGGAGTGCTTTCACTGCAATCCTCAGACTACATCATGTGTGGCGATAAAATGGCAGAAACGGGCACAGAGGCAGACAGAGACTTTGGCTAATAGCATGCAGCTGCACAACACAAGGCATCAGAAACACAGACGCTGCACTGGGCACTGTGTCCGAGCCAGTTCACTGCGGCTGTCTTAAAGGAGGAGGCGTTCGGATCTGCCGTGCAAGGGCTGAATGAAGACTGAGAGGAAAACGTCACCTCGAGCACAGGATTTCAGAAGGAGAATGGAATTTAATCTCATCTCCTACGAACCTTGTACTTTTCCATTCGGGCTCAAGAGCTGAGGACAAGGACTCATGCTTTCCTGTGACAATAGTTTGCTTGTGCCAACTAACACACTATAAAATATGGCATGACATTTTTTTGTAAGATTAGACATGAACTTTAGTCGGATCATATGGTCTGGATGGAGATCAAGGATTAAAGCTCTGTGACGTCCCCTGAGACAAAAACTAGGAAACATCTCCAGAGACCAGATTCCACTTCTTTTTTGGTCAATTTTCACTTAGATATTTACAAGGAAGGTTTGCTGCTGGTACAATGTTGGCTCTGCTTTGTCTTATATGTACTCTCCTAACATGCCCTTTACCATAGTGCAGCATACTGGACTTTCTTGTTTAGGGCACACAAGTGAGATAATGACAGCTAGAAATATCAGCAGCATATTTTAAAAACTGGGTAGAAAAACACCCACAAACTGACCTGCTATGAATTTTGCACTCACAGGAACAGCATCACTGAGCAATGGGTTTCTGCTGTTTCCTGTCTGTTAAACCACACTCACAAGAAAATTTCTTCCTCTGTGTAAGAGCGGAAAGTTCTCAACTCCCCCTCCTTCCTTCTCAAACAACATGCTGTTACTGTCAAAGATATGACTCCTGTGACATAGGTAGCATTTCCTTCATGAATAAAAAATAATCTCTAGAAATATCCTCACTGGTAACGTAAAGCACAGAAACGACAAACTCAATTGGTTTGTTTTTAGGTAAAAACAAAGCTGATCATATAAAGTTTTAGTTGGTAAACTCACTTGAAAACATGGTTTGCATGCAAGTATCAAAATCTCTGGTATTTAAAAAAAAATTCAACTATAAACACAATATTTAGGAATACAGGGCTTAAAATATTTTTTTTAAATATGATTTGCAAATAAGACACAAGCCTGCTTCTCTCAGGTTGTTTTAATGACAGTGATGGCGAATTAAAGGATCACAATGGGGCTCTTAAAGCCACACCTGCCATTTGCAAACTTCTTTCCCCGACAATGCTGACACAAGACGTGCAAACACAGACAGCATTACTAACCCCTAACCCTCCACACACACACACACACACACACACACACACACATACACACATACACACACACACACACACAACACACACACACACACAACACACACGCTCACACATCCCTTCTTGGCCCCATGAGTTGGTTTTACAGAAATTCTCAGAAC
>JAQNCA010000032.1:16775268-16801089 GCA_029783725.1 Acanthurus tractus | reverse complement strand
TACTATTTTATCTCGGTTACCAAATTATGTAAAATTGACACCTCAGTGTAGTAAATAAATATACAATACTGGCTTTTGGCCTTTACAGAAGTATTTTTCTTCCCCAGTTACTCAGACATTGTGATGTATCATAGGTGATCGTCTTGCAGTGCAACAAGTACCACATAATCGGTGCATAATCACACCATTGTTATTGTGGGCAACATATTGTGATATGATCATATCATGAGGTACACCTGATTTCCGCCCCTATAATGTGGCATTAACTGGAAAAAGTCAAGTGGGGTAAAAGTACCTCAAAATTATATTTAAGCGTATGAATCATGTATTTACTTACTTTCCACCTCTGAGCACGCTGCACTGTGCTGTGGTTTGACTCTGCAAAGTGAGCTGCTTGCAGCCATGTTGCAAGCAGCTTCTTGGTTTTTCTAGCACAGAATCTCTGCCCTGACCAACATGGCACCTTGCATAACCGGCACTGTTATCAAAAGGTGTGACCTGATATTCCACATGTCATCTCTCTCACACACACACTCTCTTTCTTTCTCTCTCCTTCTCTGTGTCTGAGAACACAATGCCCTTGTCGTTCATCCATTCCTGCCAGGTGGGTAATGAGCTCTGTGACCCTTAAAGTGGGTAACGAGTAAATGGTAGGAGCTAAGGTCTTTCACAGCTGCCAGTTGGGATAATATGGCTTTAATGTGATTAATTAGAGTGAAAATTTCGCAAATTAGTCTTTACCAACAGATGTGATATGTGAAACTTTGTAGTTATGTGGCAAAGAGTGCATTCAAATAACCCCAAGCAAAAATTAAAATCCTCTGAAAGCCGAAAGCCAACCTTTGGAACATGAAAGGTTGTACAGTTACTGGAAAGTCCAGCGTTACAACACATCACTTTCAGTTCTCAGGAGAAAGAAATGAAGGGAAAAGTATCAACACTACTTCCCAAATACAAAACAGGGGTATAACATTTATCAGGGGTGAGAAGAAATGTGTCTGAACAGAGAAAAACTCTGGCTTCTGTGTTCAGATTTGTTGATCTCAGCTTTGGTTCGACATGTACTTCAGAACAAGGGGCAGCCAGTCCCAGCATGCTTCGAGAATGAGACAGTTGCAACATGGGGAGACAGTTGCTCAATAGATTTAACTCTCTTCATCGAGGGAGGTTTACCTGAGTGTACCTACAACATATGAACACAGACGCGCAAGCATGGCATTGATCTGCCATGTCTGGAAATATCTTCTGTGCCTTGCTCAGTGGTTCCTTGACAGCAGCCGTTAGGGCAGAAGAGAGCGTTACACATTAACTTTCCCCACCCAGTTTTTTCCCAGCTGGTCACAGGGGTTGAAACTTCCCGTCACAAGCCTACTATTAACCTTTAAGCCTAAATCTATGCCAGAAAAAAAGAGAGTGCTATGGTAATTAAAACAGCAAAGAAGAAATTGAGAAATTGATGTGGAAAAGTAAGGCAACTCTATCTTTGCCCAATATGAAACAACGGAGCAAAGACTGGAGCCTTTACTCTGCTGTCTCATATTAACATTTTCCACAGAGGTTTATTAAAAGATACAGTGGGTAAACAAGACATGTGTATCATTTAGTTTCAATATGACTCCACTGTTTCCCACATCTCCTTCATAAATGAGACAGTTAACGAGAGGAAGTGATAGATGTGTCAGGCATCAGACATTAGGATCACATAAACAAAATCAAATATCACCATGTTTTTGATGGAACACCTTGTTATCAATATTGCCTCATGAGGTAATATTGTAGGAATGACTGTTGGTGCTTTCGCAATATGTTAGCACAATGAGAGTTTGAATTAATACTCATCAGTTATGTGGACATGATGACCAAATGGGTGTAGAAAACTATTATGCCAGCTCGATCGGTTGCGCAAATTCACAAAATTACATCACTTAACTGTAATGAAGCCTTTAAAACCAGGAGAAGACAACACTTAGGCTACATTATGATATAGCATTATTCAAAATCCAAGAGAACATCTTGTGTCTTTTCTTATTTCCATATAATGATTTACTGCCCAGCCCTATACCTGGCATGAGGACATGACTGAACAAGCTGATATTTTATGCAAACTTATAATCATACATCGCCACAGAAACAAATTATTCTGGCCCATCCGTTTCTTTAAAGATGACCATGAAATTCTGGTCTCCTTTTGGTTGTGAATTATAAAATGTTTATAAATTTATCAACTTCAGACTGAACAGAGTGAGCAACATCCGATGACTAAAATAAGTTTACTATTTAGTCTCTGCAACTGCATGACATTTGTATTTTTACCTCTAACACATGTAGCATGTACAGACAGAAATACTTTTGATCCTTTCTGTGATAAACAAGAGTTTGTACCTGGTCACAGGACACTGAAGTTGGCTTTGAGTTTATCCTAGTAAGGCATAAAAAAAACAGTTTGTACCTGTTTTTACCAAGTAAGCTTTGCATACTTTCTATTCGAAGCATGTACCTGTAACACGAAACTGAATCAGTCCCTCATTTTTTCATATCTTGGCATGCTGAGAGTGTAGAAATAAACTCCTCCTCCTCCTCCTTGTCATGCCTCTCTACTGAAACGCCTCCGTCACTTTGCCCAAGCCTAATGATCTAATTACAGGCTGAGACTTGTTGACTTTGTATTGAAAGAAGAGCCAACCTGACACTACTGTCCAGCCCCCCTCCATTTCTTTATCAGCCTCCATGTCCTCCATGCTTCACCAAACAGCACCTCCAGTATGAGTTCATACTCTGAGCCACGAGGGCCTCATTTACAATCCAAATCAGGGTGGGCACGGAGTATGATGAAAAATGTCCAAATGCAAACTCGTGCCATCTCAAACACAACAGAGCTATTCACTCACTGGGTCATGTGCTGATGCTACTTCAAGTGCTAAATACAAATATAGAAAAACTTTTGCTCTTACACTGTAGGGCCCATTGATCCAACACTTGTAGTGTTTCAGTAACTGATTCTATTGAGATATTTGTTTTTTTTTATCACTCCAATGATCTGTTCTCAGTTGCCTGTCTTGGGCCCCAACTGCAAATTACGTCAGACATTACGTCAACAAAATCAATTCTGAATGCCAAACCGATGAAACAATCACAAGCTTGAGTATTTTGCATTTAACTCCATAAAAAGTCAAAATTGGATAAAAATGTGAAGGTCTCAAGGTTCAGAGCTTTTTCTAGGATAACTACATTGTCCTGTGCAGAACTGCAGCAGCATATGAAGACAGATTCAATAAAAAGTGGGTGTAAACTACACATGTTGCTTGAGCTGTACATGGTTTTAGTCAGTGGTATAGTGTGCGCACAGTGTCTATTGTGGGATACAAGAGTGCAGAGTAGATTTCTGGTGAAACAGGAAGTTCGGTTTTATCTCTGCTGCACTGAGCAACTTTTGGAAACAGATTCTTAACACACATTAAGCTGAATAATTCAGCTGGTTGGCAAAGGAGAAAGAAACTTACAGGCTTAAAAGAGGAAGCAGACTACTGTGGGTTCGAATTTGCATTAAAAATAAAATTAAGGCCTTGTGAACATCCATATAACAAGATGAGCCACATGAAGTTCTGATGAACTGAAGATTTTGATGCATGAAGCACTGCATGACTGACTCCATGCACCACACTGTAGAGACTGTAGAGAGCACCAACAGCAAGAAACCGCAGCACTTTTGCACTCAACATTTCAAAAAACAACTGTGTCAAATTTGGGGAGCATTTAAGGATCAAAAACATCACGGTGTGTAATTACTGATTACTACACCATGAAAAATACATGTGGGCTTGGTCCAGGGGCTTGCAAAACACTGCTCCCGCCCTTGCTTCAGCACACCATATAAGGCAACAATTCATAAAAGAAAAGCAACAATCAGACGTATCAGCCAAAAAATATTCGTATTTGTATTGAAAATCCCAAACACAAAAACTTAGACCTAATACTTTTTCTCACACGCTGTCAAGTCATAGAAACTGTCAACCGAGTTAGTTGAAAAATAGTTTGATGTGTGCAAGACAGCATGAAAGCTTACTATGAAAAAGTCCCTTACTCGTATTACTATGAATTTTGCTGCTTTCCTGGATGAAACCTGATAAAAAGAAGGAAGGAAAGAAGAGGAATATGCAAACTAAATATCAAACGAAAATGCTTGACTTGTTAAAGCTCCCGTAAAAGAACCTAAACATGTTAAGTGCGCTGATGAGAAAGCTAGAGTACAGCCAAAGGTGCACATTACAGCGACCTGACTGCCTAGCTGCTGTTCGCTTACAAATACAACTCCTAAATAAACACAGTACAGAATTATAAACCTAAACTTCTTAAAAGGTAAAAATCCTCCCCATACCTATTTGCTCCTATTGACAAGAACCATCAAAATACAAATAAAGATTGAAGAGGAGGAGGAGAATTATTCATCACTAACCTCAAAGACACAGGATTCGGATGACAAGGTCCATAATAGCTACCGAACAAGTGTCGATGTCAGTAACCAATGAAAATCAAGAGAAAAATAGACAACAAAAGTGGAAACGGGGAATAATCCGAGGTGCATTCAGAGGGGACAAAGCTGTCTAAAGGTGTGGACCACTGGACAGCCCCACACCTCTTTCTCACAGCGGCAAAAACAAAAATGTAGAGGGGGAGAAAAAAAAGAAGACAATGCAATGGCTGCCGTTTGAAGCAGAAAAAGGAGAAGTGTAGTGGAGCAACTTGTCCTCTCCCTATGAGTCACGCAGCATTGTCGCCATTGGTAGGGGAGCCCTGAGGCAGAGCGCTTTCACCTGGCCAATCAGCGTCGAGTATCGGCCCTAAATGCAAATCCTTTCAGGTGAGTTCTCTGCGTGGCAGGGATTGGACAGGGCCTCGGCGGGGGAGGGGAGAATAGGGACACTGAACCGGAGGGCCACACCTCAAACACCATGAAAGATGATAGACAGGTTTCTCCTGCAGAGGCGGAGGAGTGCTGAAGGTGTAGGTAAACAGTTAGACAGGTATGAACTCACTTTAGACTTTGACCACACAATATGGGCCAGGCATGGTGATTAAAATCTGTATGGCAGCTCAGAAGTAAAGTTCACGTCTCTGTGTGTCCCATTAAAGCATTTACAGTGATTTGTGAGTCTATTAGCCATGTCAGTGAGCCAGTTTAGCTGCTGACTTGTGGGGGAGTTGTTCTCCCTGCAGAAAGCCCCATAAAACAACCTCCACCAGTAGGAGGTAGAAAGACATGAAACTGTAAAGTCGATTGCCTTTAGATATGAGCAAGCACTTTATCACAGAGGCCTAAAACCTCCCTCCCTCTTCCTCCTCATGCAAGATGTAGTGGTCATGATCACAGGAAAGCTCCTGACGCAGACAGTCACTGACAGCATCACTTTAACTTCAGCAAACTGGAAAAGTTGTCTTTGAGTCTACATTTCCGGAGTTATACAAAAAGTGCCACAGATTGACAGCAGTGGGTGGCAAAGGTCATTTTTACTGACACACTTCTTGTTCAGTTTGGTGCACACAGATAAAACTTGATAAGAATCTTTATCAGAAATGACACTCCAGGAAGCAGGAAGTGGTGGTCTGTGTTGAGGGTAGCGCACTCTGTGTTTTCACACTTCTCTCTGTACACATTTATACAAGCTTTCCACTGAAAAATACCCATGTGCTTTACTTATTATCAAAAATTTAAGCTAAAACTGGCTTAAACAGGATTTTTTTTGAAAGAACAGAAATATAAACTAACATTGGACTTAGTGATTGATATTTTTGTAATGAACCCATTAAACTCAACTGCAAATTCAGCAGAGTTTGCTTGTCACAGGCCCCAAAATTACCCTCTCAGTCTCTATCGAGTGTTCTCATCCTCACATTAATTCTTCCTGGCCCCCATTCAGTGCTTCAGCTCAAAGTGGAAAGCAGCTGTTTGCTTCAAGAGCAAACTGGGAGGAAAAGTTTCACCAAACAAGCTCCATTTATCAAACCCTTTGGAAATACTGTCCAAAGACCCCCCCAGACAGAGGAAACTGTTCACTTCATGTCACACAAACTCTGAAGGCTAATGCACCGCAGCACTACTAAAATCCAGCACAACTATGTAAACATACAAAAACACACATTAGAATCTGTACAAACACCAAACAGTATCGGAGGCCTGCAGGAAAGCTGCGTGCATTCAGCACATAGTTGCAGATATAAAGGATGTAATAAGTTGTGATTCACACTGTGTTATTCATGTTATAATAGCAGAAGTCAAGTGTGTGCCACAGTTTTTCTACCATCAATACTTATTGATAGTACTTTTTAATTGATCTTTAGTCCTAGAAGCCATCAAAGAAAAGGTTTGCAATACACTTTTGAGAGCTGCAGTACTACGCTCTGATTGTAAACACAGATTCGGCTTGTTCTTTACAAATCTGAAAAGAAAAGAAAACCGTACTGAAACTATGATACAGTCCTGCGATCACTGATTCAAATCAAACGTGTCTAAAAGTATTTCTCTTACAGAGAGTCTATTAAAAAAGGAGCATACAAATTGATGATGGGTGGGCATAGCTGCCATTAAAAACATTTCATGAGTCTCATTCAGTGAATAGTGAGGAGCACATTTATTCCTTTATATGCCAGATGTAGTTTTTGGTTCGAGACAGAAATGTGATTTAACGTAATTTCTTTCTAAGGGTCACAGAGGCAGACAGTGGGTGGGGGCTTTACCTGCACTTGAACTAGAATTCAGTCAAATTATAAGTGTTTGTCGAATTCAAAATTGTGAATGTCACTGAAAAATAACCCTCAGCTTCTTCTTTATGATATTTTTTAGTTCAAGATTATTTCAATGTGTGAAACAAGTTCATAACTAATCCAAAAATACCTTAAATTCAAATATGTAATTTAGCAGGTTTAAAGACATTCAACAGCAGATTTCTGCTTCACCTCATCTATGATGTCTGCTTCAGAGACACAAAATAAATAATGGCAATTTAAAAAATGAATCTACTGACAAATTACTAATCACAATAAACAGATTTTTTTTCACAATAGCTATTTGTTGTAGTCATTTAAAGCGAAAACAAAACAAATATTTGCTGAACAAAAATCAGGATTAGTTGCATTCGGTTTTACATCATAAAAGTCCTGTGTGAGAAATCCATCATTAATCCATGCTTTCTCAACTTGTGATGAGCATTTTTTTATTACTATTTATTTCATAAACTAAATAATTACTTGATTAAGCAGTTATCTCAGTAATTAGTTTTGAGAAAGATTCAGAATGTGTTTACATTATTAAAGGTCTTAAGAACTCCAAGTGAAGTCCATTTTAATTATATTAGCCAAAATCACAAAATATGTAAATAATTCACAACAGACGCTCTCCATCTTTGAGTCACTCATCCCGTGGTGTAAAAAAATGGAAGCCTCTCTTTTAAAGATGTCAGATAGACAGACATATATGTTTGAGCAAAAACAAACCCTGGACTGTAAGAAAATCACTGCTCAAAAGTTTGGGCTCAATTAAATAAAACTAGCAAAGCAGCAGAATAGTTACTTGGTTACACCAGACAAACACTCTCATCTTTGGTTTCCAGTGTTTGTTAAAGCACATTCATGTCTTCAAATCTAGACTAAACTGTAAAAGCTTCGTGAGTGGCGTGTGAATAATGTGCTTTTGTGTATTTTACAAAACAAAATATGTTTTCAATAATTCCCTCCTAAGAACTTACAATCCTTCCAATTATCTTCTGTAATACTGAGCGCAAACTCACCCAAATTTGCACAACAAATCACATCCTGCTCTGGGGAAAAGCAATAAAAGTGAAGCTGTTTAACTTGCTTGTGCTTCATGATATGTCACTGGGATACAATTAAAATCAGCCAAAAGTGAGAAAAACAGCAAAATCCTGTCTCACACCGTGCACTGTGTTATTGCTTCACTCTGACAATGGTGGTTTATTATAAATGTGCTTTGATGAGCGATGCGGAGTCAGGTGACGACATGACCAGCAAACTAACCCAAGAGACACACCTTTCCTTTGCAGCTTTACAATGGAAAAGGGGTCAATGGTTTCTTTTTTTGTGTTTGGTCGGTATAAGAGAAGCCAATCACAACAGACGCAGACCTCACAGCCCCCATTTTATGCAGCGAGTCTTCATTATCTGGCAGAGCACAGCAATGCTTTTGCAATGAGAAGCATTACTAATTGCATGCTACCCTTCTGGCTTGTTTACTTGATGTTAAATGTCCTTTTCAGACCTTATAATTGATATTATAACACTGCCATAATTAAACATAGCAATATTAACCACAAGAAAAAATAATGACAGTGATTCTAGTAGTTTTTTTATGCGGGTAACTACAGACATTTTATGACAGTTTAATAGGTCAAAGTTTCGGAAATAGAGTTCTAAAATAGTAGTGGTGTGTTTTATTTGTTTATTTTTTTGGCCAATTGAATTTGATTTATGTGGCACATTTTTATGCCAGACAAATTTGAATGAAGCATGCCACCCCAATAAAAACTGCACTCAGAAAATTCAGATCACTCAGTAAAGAGTTATGTTGGAGGACAGTACACTAACGAAACCTTACAAACATTTTGAAACAATCCTTGACAGAATGAGATATGCGAGCTTTTGGAGGACGCACAGAATTGTTTGTGTGGCTTGGAGGTCATCTGATGGCTGCTTTAGCGGCTCAAATACAGAACAGGGAAGCTTTCAGCCGAGGCTGTCAGAGGCAGCTAACAGGACAGAATTGCACCCCACTAGAGACAGGGAATGAGGTAAACAAGAGGGCAGCAAGGCAGCATAATTAACCCCACTGAGATGGACAAAGAATAATTGAAGGAGAAAACACTCAAAAACATCTGTTAGGTCTGGATGATAGTGAGAGATTGAAGGCAACCAAGGTGATATGTTAATACCACAGTTATTTTGGTTTAAAGGTTTGCCAGCTGGTTGAGGTCAGAGTTTGTTGCTGAAACACTCTCATTTGTTCAAAAAGCTACAAAAACGTTATCATTCTCGGACAGTGACCATCCTGTGCTGAGCCAGGAAACATGATTCATTGTGGTGACTATGACTATAGACATACAGACCTAACAAAGAGCTGCTTGGGTCTGATGCTATAAAAACAATGCGTTCAGGATGTGACAGCTCATCTGTATGTATGTGAGTAATTGATTAGCACCTCAGAGCACAGTTGATGCACAGACCACAGGCCTTTAGCAGATAGCATCAGTGTGATATTCAGTTTACCAGCGATACTCTAATATGTAACATGAACTATGCTCAGACATGAAAATGGTTTCTTGGAAAAATTACTATTGACTAAAGATATCAAAGAGACTCTGTGAGATGACGCTTAACATTGTCTAACAGAGTTAAACCTTATGTTGAGGCTAAGCAACTATTTCTTCCTCTACTCTCCCTCATACTTCACACACCGCTCTACATGTTTAGAGGAGTAATGCGACTTGAGGTTGTACTGGTTGAGAATAGGAGCTTTGTCCCCGCAGATCAAACAGCAAAGTTACATTAAACGCACTTAACTGTGAGAAATTACTCAAATGTACAATGCTGTCAAATAACCAGTGCAGTTTGAGTGTCTGTGGTCATAGATTGAGTGTTTATGTCAGTTTTATGATTTTGCAGCCTAGCCAAATTAATACATAATTACTCTGATATAATAGACCGCAGAAAAATCAAACTAGAGTAATAATTTAATTTGTGG
Source organism: Acanthurus tractus (assembly GCA_029783725.1). Classification (NCBI taxonomy): domain Eukaryota; kingdom Metazoa; phylum Chordata; class Actinopteri; order Acanthuriformes; family Acanthuridae; genus Acanthurus; species Acanthurus tractus. The sequence continues at coordinate 16,791,341 of JAQNCA010000032.1, read as the reverse complement.
GCTAATTTAAACCTGAAATAATTTGGTGCAATATACAAAAAAAATGAGCTATCACTTTCTTTTAAGTGGATTAGGAACACCTGTTTGTAAATAGTTCCTTTTCAACACATCCAGTAAAATCAAGGTAATATTAGTGATCATTTAGGCTTGTGTTTCTGATCATTTGATGAATTAAAGTTGAATATTTACTCTCATTTTAGCTCTGCTTTGCACTTCACTAACTCTTAAGGGACATGTCTGACTTTACAGATGCTATATGCTCCACAATGCTTGCTAACTGTGTCTGTCTGCTGTTTGGTGCTATTGTTGGGCAGGTACTGTACAGCAGGTTTTTACAGCTTCTTGCTAAATACAGCTGCCGCTTGGGGCAAAATTTTTCATGCACTAAATCTGGTCTGTGGTTTGAGGACCCTTGTTCATACAAGGGTTAGGTGGAGTTCCCCCAAGCGTTTAACTTCTCTGTGTGGGATGGCCAAAAAACACAAACATGTGACATATGGCACAAAAATTTGACTACTTGTTGTAACAGCATAAAATTCACTGCTGCCAAATCCACATACACATATAAAAACTAGCTGCTACTTATCAACTATCAAATGCAGAGTGCAAGTCGACAATCTAGATCATCTTCATCACACCTTGCTTGCTGCATTCAGGCACCAGAAGCAAAGCATTCATTGCTTCGTCATAACTGTTGTTTCCTATACACACCATCTTATTATAAACATTCACTGAGGTTTTGACAAGTCCATGTGTGTGACACCAGCTAATTTAAGGCTAAGAACATGCCTGCTTCAGCGTGCATCAATAAGCAGCAGTTTCTAACCAGAGAGCTCTATTTTATCTCAAGCTCATTACTAATAAAATGCCACAAGGCCTCAAGAGCATATTGTTCTGTCACTCAGGACCTAGATTTAATACCTATTGGCTGCATGCAGTTAAATAATTCAACAAGCCTGTGTACTGCCTGTCACTTTGAAATTAACCCAAAAGAAAGAAACAAACAAAATGTGCTAATGTTAAAGACAGACAACTGTCCCTCAGAGATGTGATGAGCTGCCAGTTCTGCAAACTCTGTGAGCTCTGCTTATGTTAGTCACACTAGTCGAGAGTTTGTTGACTGCTGAATGAGTAAAAGATCATTTGGCTTCTTTGGGAAAAGCTCATGGTTTAAATCCAAGCACCGCTGCCTCAACTGACTCATGAAAGGCCTCTGTGAGCCATTCACTACTACCTCATTAGCTCTAAGAGACAAGAAAAATGACAGGGTGAAATATCATTATGTGCCAAAGTTGCAGGCAAAGCCAGTTTCTATTTCTGTGAGGAACTACTTTGTGTGGTCAAACTACAGTCAGCTAGAACATTACAAAGCAAGACATCAGTCCTTAATGTAATTACACATACATCAGGGATACAGCTTTACTACACAGTTTGCTTACATGGGCCTCAGTGGCACCATAAAAATATCTAAGTAATGTGGTTAACTAATCTCATGATGTCAACATGCTGCCAGACTAGTGAACAGTATATCCTCTGGTTCATCCTACAATAGTTTTCCCTGGAGACAAAGTCAAATTAAGGCTATGATTGCTTTTGATACAGGCAAAACATCATGCCATGGCATTTTTTATACTTTGGTATCTGGAGGATTCAAGTTTTTTTTAGGTAAATTCTAATTATGAGATGTCTTATTCAAATCTTCCGTTTAAAGCAACTGCTTGAGATTTTAAAAACACATTTACTGTTTCAATCATTGTTTAGCCAGGAGTTAGACAGTGAAGGTTGATACTAACCTTATATCTGTTCAATAAAAAGCTATAGCCAGCAGCTGGTTAGCTTAGCACAGCATAAAGATGGGAAACACAGAGAAACAGCTGGCCTGGCTCCATCGAAAGGGAAAAAAAACAGTTTAACTGTATGTATAAGGATCATGAGTATATATTAACACATCATACCTGTACATCTTTTACAGGCAGATTTTTTTACATCTGTGCTGAGTTAAGCTAACTAGAAGCCTTTATCTGAATATTTCCTGTGTAAACATGAGACCAGCATTAATCTTCTCAGATAGACATATTCTGTCAAACTGTTTCTTGAAGTAAAACTACAATGGTTTCATTCAAATGTTACTTGTATTCTCATTTGACTCTCCCTACAATGTATTTCCAATTGCTGCAATTTGATAACTGACTAAAAGACTTATGTTCCCCCAATGGAGACACTATTATAACAAGTGCTGCTTATCAGTATGTTGGCCACAGCCTGAGTAGTTCACAAAGCTAACCTTTATTACCTCATTTTATGATAACTTCAAATGCCAAATACAAAGTCCACTTGTCCTCTTATACATGCTATAAATAGCCTAACTGCAATCCTGTATTACATCATGACAATGCACAGATTCATGGAGAAACTGAGTCAAGTTGACTTCTCCAAGTCACATGCTTGTGAGAGGCAGCATGAGAGCAGAATGAGGTTACAGGTGGAATTTCCCTTGTCTCTAATTTCTCTCTGACGTCATGTCCAGTGGCAGCAGTGTACTTCAGATATCAAAAGCCTGGCCTGGTCAAACAGCAGCTTACAATTCAGGAACTTTGCACACAGCAGTTCCCCCGCAAGTTTTCAACAGAAAACAGGCCAACATGGGTTATTTTTTTGACATGTTAAAAAAGAGGAAGGTTGACAGTTTTATTTCTCTTTTCACAAGTTGGTTCCCGCTTTGCTGCAAGTCATTTGAGGTTTCAGCCATGTCATATGAATGCTTGTTAGTCAAAGCATATGAACATTGCCATCTTGTGGCAATTTTTTAACGCACTAAATTAATTTACACCGAAGAAAGAGTCATTACATAAACATGATGGCTTCAAAATGTTTATCACAATCATTTTTAAGCTTTTGTGAAGGAGTTAGTGGACAAATAAACATCATTTGTGGAAGCATGTGTGAGCTTTCTGTGTAAAATAACGTCGTGGTAGCTTCAGGATACAAAAATCTGTACACTGTTACAGGAAGATAAACCTGTTTTTGCAGATAACCACATATGCCAATTTACAAAAGAAAAAAAGACACTGCATTCCCGTCTCTTGCAAGGCCACTCAGAAAGCTTTTGAGAACCTGGAGTGCTGCTTTCCAAATAGGATAAAAGCTCAGATCTTCTTTTTGTGTAGCCAAATCAATATCGAGCAGCCCATTAAGGGAGGAGACTTGTCTTGGGCATGTAGAAGATGAGGTGTCTGATGTCTGAGGAGCTCCTAAAGAGAAAGCAGCACAAGACAGCTATGCATTGTTGTCCTCAGTCATCACTGCACTCCTCAGCTGCTCAGACTGCTGATGGTGACATCACTGTCACAGGATAAGACAACTACCAGGAACTGCTATAACCTCAACCACACACAGTCTTCTATCTGCACTGCGCATAAACACACACAACTGACTATATCACTCAAAGCCTCTGCAGCTTTAAGGCTCTCAAAACAGAGAGGAAAGAGGCAAAAGAGAAGCTGAATGTGTGGGCAGAAGCATGGCAGGATGTCTCTAAAACAAGAGCACATGCTTGAAACAAACAAGACGACTCCACTGGAGTATATTTGGAAAGTCTTGTTCTGGATAATTGCCTTCAGTGGATTGAAGTTTCCAATTATCCACAAGCCTCTGCCAGTGTTCCCATCATAGGAAGACCATAGGGGAGGGGAGACAGGGTGGGTGGGTCCAGCTGGTCTTGTCTCTAGTGGGACTGACAAGCTAAAAGCTTGTAACTCTTCCCTTCCCTCTGCGTCACAGTCGTCTCCTCTGAGGGGAGCAACTGCAGTCCACCAATGAGAATGTGTTTGTCTGTCCCATGATACAAGCATCTTAGCCCAAAAATGTAAACATCTGGCAAACATTTAGACTTTCCACAGAATGGGGTTGATCAACTTTTTGAAAAAAAAAAGAAGAAAAAGTTTGTCAGGCATGCAGACAAATATTTGTGAAACATTAGGTAATGCAAGATGAGAGACACAGAGGAGTCAGATCATCAATGGCTGCTTGAGTTTTCAGAATGTCCCTAATTTTTCATTCTTTATTTTAGGCCAAATATAGCTGCAATGTGGCCTGTAAAAGCTAAAGAAACAGCACAGAATGACTATCAGCATATTACCATTTTTGGCGTCCTAGCTTAGAAATAAATATATTCTCTGTTAGTCAATAATCAACATTGTGTCCACTAGTTGTCTCCAGACCAACCTATGGATTATCTGACAAACCATTTCAGCTCTTTTACTTATGAACTATAGTCTGAAGGAGAAAATGTGTACAAATTTAAGTTGTTCTGAGAGGTCAGTCAGAAATGCCATAATGTTTTCTAGACAAGTTCACATCCGGCAACACAGACTCAGGACAAAATCTATGTCCTTATTATTATTAGAGTTCTATTGATTGTAGCATTACTGGATGCTAAAAACTGCCCTTGTATTTATCTTCTCATTGTGAGCGCTCTCTGGTATGTACACATGGACGTATAAAAGTTGTAGCTGTGGCATTGTCAAGGGAACCATCTTTAAAGCTCTAAATTAAAGAGTCACACACACTCTCTCTCACACACACACACAAACACACGCGCGCACCTTTAGTGCAGTCACATGCCAGCTGACTGACACAAAGAGGAGTCAGAGAAATCTATGCATTGGGGAGCAGAGCTGCATCATGTACCCAGCGGGCTGGTACTCACATCATGAGTTCAGTCAGGCTCCTTTTAGTTGTAGTTCGACAAACTTCTGAGTGAGATAGTAAAATTAAAGGCCTCTGGTCCTCTAATATACAAACTGCTTTGGCGTACCAAAATATTCTACTATTTGTAAAAAGTTCTGTTCATTTCACAAGAAGAGTAACAACAGGTAAAAACAGATGGACATGAACACAAAACTTACATTTTTAAAACACGAAAGCAGGCAATTAAACGTGAAACATGCTTTTAAAACCACTCAGTGAACTTACCCCGCGAGGAGTTGACATCAGCACAGCATATTCACAGGCTTTCTGCGGGCATTTAGTGGCTGTCCTCGTGAAACACGGCGACGTTAGAGAAACATTATTATCCCTGGTGCGAGTTGGAGGCAAACGATAGGTCTACTACAGCTGCATCATCGCTCAGTCACCGGTCAGCTCGCCCTCCCGCTGCTTTCGTGTGCTTCCTGACACAAGGTTGCAGTTTTCTCCGACAGGGGCTGATGCGTGGGGAATTCCTAGCAGTCACATTTTCCTGGGGAATGATTGGCCCGACACCAAGGCTTGGGCTGCAGCCTGGTTGTAGTAAAGCGAAAAAGCTAGGCGAGACGATTCAGGCCACTAATTTACAACTGAAGCGACAAGCATCCAGGGACAAAGTGTGGACCAGAAGACGTTAGGAGAAAAAGTTGTTTAGGGTCCTCGCCATATCCGACTGCCTAAAACGCATAAATATAAGTTTTTCAAACGGTATCCTGTCAAATACGTGGGTCATTAAATGCAACACCATAAAACATGCATGATTTTTGTTGCACTGTGAAGTTCACGTGAGCTAACCGTTAAAGAGGCCGGTAGGGCCTGTTTTAGCGACGATGACAGTTTGACATTAAACCGTTACGCGGTCACAGGTGTGGCTCAACACGATTAACTCAAATTAAGTTGTCGGAGGAAAAAAAATGTCGGTTGTATACGAAGGCAAACAAACGTTGGTTTGAGTTTGGTTTGAGTCTTGTTTGTTCTCCTGTACTATGCTAGCACAGGGAGATATTAGTGGAAATGGGCATCTTCCGGGAATGTCCAAGCCCTTGTGAGAGATGAGAGCAATTGAGGATAACTCCTCAACGGGCGGGGTCTAACTTACAGTAACACTGGGTTCTCTAGAAATCATGAGCGTCTGTTGTGAAATTGAGGTTGTCTCTAATAACCTGGGGCTAAAACAACGTACAACTGTCCTCAATTATCTAACAATCACAGACACATGATGTTGTTTACCTCTTAAGATCCTGCATTACAGATACGAAGTCAGTCTTTCACCATGTTTCGACTCAAAAAGCGTAGTTCCCATACCGGGAGTCGAACCCGGGCCGCCTGGGTGAAAACCAGGAATCCTAACCGCTAGACCATATGGGAGACACATAAACATGTTGAAATCACACCACTTTATACTGTAGTATTCGTCGTCTGGGATTTCCTTTTTTTGTTTGTTTCGATACATTAATTTCGATGGCTATACTTTTCTCTAAAAAAATTGTGTGACAATTATCTAACTACTCGGCAAACCGTGTTTACTCGTTACATCAAGCATGCTCTTTCTTTTACAGTGTGCAGGAGTGTAACATAATGTACAACAATTCTACCACCTGGTGGTGTTTTAGTGCTACTGTACATTTATACGAGACGCCAGCCAGTAACACATTGTATTAGTAGCAGTCGAGTTATGCTTAAAGTTATTAATTGAAAATTAATTCTGTCTGTCGATAAGTTTAATTAAAAACAATTACACTAAATAGGGGAGTCGTAAATCCTAAAGAAATACGAATCTGTACCGTGTTCCGAGTTAACTAAATATGGATGCTAAACATATGACGTAATTTTCGCTGGAATGATACAAGTATAGAAATGGGGGATGTCGCATCTATCTAAAAATACTAAAGCTATATTAACAAGCTGTAAGGGGTTCCCACTAGCATACAGGAATAATCCGGGCTATCACGGTCATTGATACTATCAGCGTGTGTTTAATTGGCCACACAGCACACGAGTTTAAAGCCAGTCGATGTCGTTGTCCTCTTTCAAGTGTAAGTGGTAGCTCCCTTAGACTAGCAAAGCCAGCCAAATATTTGACAAACTAGCAATCGTTGTCTACCTAGATAGGAGTTAAACTACAAAACGAAAATAAATACATATTTCCACATACTTGAGCCGCTTACGTTTATGCTGAGGATTTAGTTTTTCGTTACAGAGGATGTCAACTCCGGCAAGACGACGTTTAATGAGAGATTTTAAACGGTAAGCGATAAGAAAACAACGAAGAAGTAGCTATAGCTAACGTTAGCAACCTCCGACTAGCTTGTTAGCGTTAGCCCAAACAACATTCCTTTCATGAACACAACCATTAAATTTGATAGAAGTCGACACATGGTATAAACACTGTTAGTTAAAATCATGTTCTTCTTTTCGGCGAGGGTAGCTTTTCTGATGCTTGGGTAGTATTAAACGAATGACTAGTAAGCCATTAGCAGGTAACGATAATAGTTAATGTTACGGTAGGTAGCGCTGTTACCAGCGTTAGCAAAGCAGCTAGGAGTAGTTACGTTGACGATGTGTAACTTCTGATCGTTGTTGTAGGTTCAGAAATGCCCTTGTTTTAATATGATTAATCTGTTAGATATATATGAGTATTTCTTGTTATTGAGGATACCTCCCAAGTCACTGGCCAGATGGCCTTTCCCAGACAGATGAAACGTTTGGGTGGATTTACACTGTCCAAATACACACCTACCAAGGGAGCTCCTATCCTTGGGTCTTGGTAGATCACTATCTAAGCCCAAGGATAAGCAGCCATCTGCCAAGTAGGCACTTAAAACCTGTAGACATTCAGCACAGTTGACAATAACACATGGCCAATAAACCCTGATCTACTGTATGTTCCAATGAAACATTACTGATGATCACAAAGTCAAGACCTAATCCTGGTCCTCCCACTGTGAAAATCAGTCATCACAGCATGTACACTTTGATAAACATTCATTGGGAATGTGTTTGGAATGAGTTCCAACACAAAGGGCGTCTTTATATTTAAATTCAAGGAGACAGTCGACTACAGACAATTTTAAGCACTGCACTTTTCTACAGTGCCAATACAGTATGTTTTATGTTATTGTATTACATAAACAAATCCAGATGAATTGCTCGATGTAAATCCTGATGAAGTACAATTTAGGGCTCGATTTCACGTTTAACAACCCAGACAGTCTGCGTAATCTAACATATGCCTTGAGCATACACAGATTACGAGCAGTGATTGAACTTGGTTGTGCTCTGTGTAATGTCACCTGTGTTTAGTGATACCACTGAGCTTTTAATGTAACTTTTAGGCTGCAAGAGGATCCTCCAGCAGGAGTTAGTGGGGCTCCATCAGAAAACAATATCATGGTATGGAATGCTGTCATTTTCGGGTAAGTTAAGTTTGATTTCCTGCAAACTATGACAAAGTGTTTTGTAAACATTTTCGTATTCAATGCTTGTTTTTAACAAAGTAAGTGATAAAGCTGAAGTTGATGTTTGCAGGTTTTGTAAATATTTCAAATTGAGGGATGAAAAGTTAATTGGAGCTTTTGAATTAACTGTAAACTTGCATATTACCTTTCTTTTAGCCCAGAGGGAACACCTTTTGAAGATGGTAAGTCCTTCCTGAAGCTGCTTGCATCAGAATATTTTTCCAAACCTCCTCTGACATAAATCCAAAAGATAAACATGATGAATCAAAGGATTGGATTTTGAAAGTTGGTTTTGATCAGTTGATATGGTTATGATATTAGAAGGTGCTCTAAACGTATATCAGATTAGACTTTGCTTTACCTGTAAATGACAACGATTTATCAGCTCTTCTACACTAATCAGATGGGGTGCACATTTTCTATTAAGTTTACTTTATTCAACCAACAACTATTTTACTAGACTTTTTAACTGTGTCTTGGAAAAACAAAGAAGGAAGGCCTTGAACTTGAATAACCTCCTCACTGTCTTCTTCAGCATCCCTGTGCAGTAAATAGAGCTGCTTAAAATACACTTCTTTCAGGCTTTTCTTTTAGAGACACCATTTCCCTGCGGGGATCAGTTTGTGATTACTAAGTTACAAAAATAATTTAGTCTAGATTTTTAGTGTCCTTAGCATCACCAAAACAACCTGTAAGACTATCAAAGTCATGCATACAGTTTCTTTATTGTTATATTAATGTGCTGTAATTTTAGTAAATATATCTGAATTCAGACAAGGGCATGATGCCACTGCTTCTTATTTTCAGGAACCTTCAAACTTACCATTGAATTCACAGAGGAATATCCAAATAAACCTCCAACAGTGCGATTTGTCTCCAAAATGTTTCATCCAAATGGTATGTGATTTGCTGCCAGGGGTGGATATTTGCTTAAGTTTGCCTTTTTTAATTTCATTTCAGCTGCAACATTTGAAAGTTGTTTAACTAATCCCTGAAAAACTGACTTGTTTCATTACATCATCCATCAAAAAAAAATCTCTATTTTGTATGCTCCTTTGCAGTGTATGCAGATGGAAGCATATGCTTAGATATACTTCAGAATCGTTGGAGTCCAACCTATGATGTCTCTTCAATCTTAACTTCAATACAGGTAACTAACACTCTTTTATGCAGATTAAGATGTTACAAATCAGTGCAAATTACTTAAAAAGTAAGAGTAACGACACTAACAGTTCTTTGTTGTATATTTTAAGTCTTTACTGGATGAGCCAAACCCAAACAGTCCAGCAAACAGCCAAGCAGCCCAGCTGTACCAAGAAAACAAGAGGGAGTATGAGAAGAGGGTTTCTGCTATTGTTGAACAGAGTTGGCGTGACTGTTGACCTCTGTTATTGTTCGAATACGAACAGTGTCCAGGCCAGAATCAAGAAATCACCGATCAAGAAAACAACTGATCTCACCGAAATAACACGTCACATCTTAAAATCCCTCTCAGTATATTTGTTCCTTAACTGTTGCTAAGTTTGTATGCTGTTGTGTTGTGGCATTCACTCCTGCCGAATGCTATTGTTAGCCAATAGCGTATGTTTGTTAAAAGTTAATGTACCTTGTTATATCTGGGTTACTTGTTACACGCTCCACCTTTTCTTTCTTTTCTAAGACAATGGCAGTCTCTAAGTTGTCACTTTTTTTACCTGTTTATTTACACATGAAGTAAACTGGTTGGATGATAATATTGACAATTAATTAGATGTGCTTGCTGTGTGGTTTGCTGAGAATATACCAACAGTTCATATCTTCAGAAAAACAAAGCTATTCATGGGTGTTTCTCCTGCTTTCAGTGGCCTCTCTCCATCAGTTGGTTTCTTTTTGCCTTTTAAAAAGCCTTTCAGAGTGATAAAAAAAATTAACCTGGCATGGATATCCATCCCACTAACAAGTTGTGAGTTAAACAAATGCCTCTGGGGATCATTTTTCTCTCAAATGTACTTGTGAAGCCATGCCTTTTGGTTTTAAAATGTTCTTAATATTAGGGAATATATACATGTCCCTCTTCAACATAGAAACAAGACATTAAGTACCCCTTTTCGGGCACTTTACTTTTTTTCATTTAGAGTATCATAATGCTGACATTCAAAGGTTGTGTGAATACATTTCTATGCTATTTTACAATCTTACAAATCAGCTATCGTAATAGGCTGATAAAAGAGGATGGTGTCTGTTTTCAGATTATAAAACTTTGCACTGGTAACCCATGTAACAAACTGTACATTTTCTTGTAAATAAAATAAATATACATCATTTGTCTTTGTTGCTTTAGAACTCACAGTGCAGAGATATTCCCCTTAATCAAGTTCAGCCTGTTACTGGTTATCATTTTTAATTTATTCAGTTATTACAGCTGTGAAAACAAACAGACAAGTCAACTATACTCACAAACCAACACATCTGACACTTAACAAAAAATCACAGCTTTGATTTTTCGGATCCTGGATGTAGCTTGTACATGTAGCATGATCTCCAGGTGTTGTGAGAGCAAACAGCATTGCAGGTATTGCTGAAAAGAGATGTGTCACTACAGTGAGACAGGTATACCTAGCTACAGTTTGATGCTTCTCTAATCCTTGTCAGTCAGCTGTCATAGAAGGTTCACGAACAAGCAGTGAAAAGCTGCATATTCTGCCAGGTTCCTTATTCACCGGACAAAAAAAGAATTTTGGTGACAAAAAAACTCAGCCATTTTTTTAAAATCATAAAATAACAGGAGCATCATCAGGACATGATACCATGAAGCACTGAACACAAGCTTGTGCAAAAGTGAAACAAATACAGGACATGGAATGGCAGGAGACAAAAAGACAGATTATTTAGCCTAACACCCCTGCTAAAGCTAAAGTACATTTCATGTCTCGGGAATGCAGAAACTACAAGTGATATCTGAGTGATTTTCATTTATTGATGTGTTTGTCACACACACAAGTATAAATAGAGCAGTTAAACTTGAGTGTGAAATGTAACTAAGTCCAAGTCGATGACAATGTTGTCTTGATTTCGCGTTTTAGCTCTGCATGCAATTTTTAGTGAGACGCCTGAGGTTTCACAAGCTCATATCGTCCCACCTGTCCTTCCTGTAAAAGCTGACCAATAAGCTGATCTTTGTGTACTTTGCGACTGACAACGAGGAATCGCTGCCGCCCCTGTCCGTATGACTTGCTCCGTAAGCCATATTTCTGAGATATCTGGTGAATCTGCTTGCGTTCATCGTTAGTGAGGTCAGTGGAGAAGCGAAGGTCATCCTGGCGGTCTGAACTGGCATAGTTACGGATGATATCTTCAATATCACGCTTACTGAGTTGATTTCCAGACTTGTCCATGTCCATACCCAACCCTTCCCTGGAAAACTGCTCCTTTACTCTGATTGGTTCTGCAATACCTTCTCCATCCCGCCCCAGACCACCTCCTTTCCAGCCCATCTTGCGGAGCAGCTGATTTCCGATGTTATCTTCCTTGATCTCCTGTTTTATGGCCTCTTCACCCGAGCGGGCCAGGATCTGTGATCGAGATATGGCGTCGCTGTGACCCTCCTTTCTTAGGTTGGATTTGACCACAGCCTGCGTCTGTCTCAAGGTGGCCAGCGCCTCCTTCGCTGCAATATGCTTCACTATTTTTTTGGGCCCAATTCCTGCTGCCACATACTGACCTTCCAAGTAAACCTCACACCTCCAGCGATGATCAGGGAGAACTGTGAACTTGTAATCAGCTGTAACTTTGTTAAATTGAGCTGTGTCATTAATGATACAAATTGCATTGTCAGAGTTTTCCAGGATAACTAACTCACTTAGATGTTTCTTTTTGACAACCTGTTGTCCAAAGCGTCCAGCATAATCTTGTTGATTATTTCCTCTAGAGTACTGGGATTGTTGCAGTTGTTGTTGCTGCTGCTGCTGCTGCTGTTGTCGTTGCGCCTGGTTCATGCGAAGTTTCCTCACTGCCTCCTCAGCGGCAGCATGCTTTGAGCTCTTTTTGGTGCCCGTTGCCTGTGCCACCAACTCATCCTGCACGAAAACACTGCAAAGCCAAGCACTGCTGTTGGGGAGCTGGTCAAACTTATAGTCTATCACCATGCGATTAAACGCTGCAGAGTTGTTCAGTATGCAGATGGCATCATGAGCATTGTCCATAACTACAAACTCTGTCCAGTGCTTCCGTTTGTCAGGCTCATATTGGCCTTTAGAGCTGGGTGTTGGTTTGTCCTCAGGGTTGCGGAGTGCAGGTAAAAAAGTTGGAGTCGGGCTGTGCATCTGGCACACAACTATGTCATAGACTATTGAGTGTCTGTATTTGCGCTGTACTGCACGAACTTCAACTGGTTTCAGGAAGAGTTTTACAGCCTGCTCAGAGGCCCGGTCCCTTGCCCCATTTTTACTACCAGAGTATCCAGTAGCAAGATACACACCCTGACATCTCAGTTCACAGGCATAACCTTCTGTTGGTACTTTCTTGTTCTTGGGTAGGTCAGCCTGAGGAATATCCTTCAGGTTGACATAAATGTACTCAGGATTAGTCTTGCAGGCCTGAATGCTGCGGCTCAACATGAAATTATAGTTTGGTGAGTCACTTCCAGTCATAAACATTGGGTCCCTAAAAGCAACAGTTAACGCCGACGCTACACTGGAAATCAGCCTTTGCTTTTCATCTAATGTTGACTGAGATACAGGAAGAGGCTGTGATGAAGAGCTCGAATGAGGAGTAGTGGGACTGCTCCTGTCTGGGCTGTTGTAGACTCTGCAGAATGGCCTGCTTGATGACGGCCGGTCCTGATGACTGTAGCCCAAACCCTGACGTCCAGAATCCCGCCCTCCTGATCTGCTCCCTCCCACGTATCCATTGAATCTGTAGGGTTGGGAATAGGAATCTAAATTTCGAGGGCCATGGGCTTCATACTTGGTTGTGTAGTCCTGTTGTGTTTTAGCCATGAAGCTAGAAGTGGAGCCACGTCCTCCATAACCCAATCCACTTGTACCACCTGAAAAAACCTCTCTGTCCCTGTCTCTATGGGAACCCCAAGAGTCAGAGCTGTACGGTGGCACTCTGTCGAAAGCAGGCCTCAGGGACGAGGAGCCCTGCACTCTGCCGGCGCTGCTGTAGGAAGAGTGTTCAGAGTCCCACTGTCTAGTAGCATATGATTCACTCCTCCGGCGCTCCTTATCGTTCTCCTTCTCATCAGCTCCACTTCCTCCACTGCTTCCACCACTCACAAAGTGAACTGGCTCAAATCGAGCTCTGGAACCAAATTTTGTCACAGGCATTTTCCTCATGGGCTCGTCTCCTGAAATGCCATGACACAAGTAAATGGTTAGAAAATCAGAGAGACTGTAACATGGGCACTGATAGTAATGCCTTAAACAACCGTTGTCTTCTAAATAATACCTAAAACTTACAGAAGATGCAAGTGTGTTACAGGTGAAAGCAAAGGTCTTGAGAGTATTTCTTTCTTATCATCAGCAAGTTCCAAAATAACACCAACTCTCTGATTCCACTAACAATCTGCCTGTGAGTACTACACTGTTGTCCAAAAACTGCTACAGTCCACATAAATGAACCAAAAGGGTGCTCTGGGTGACATTTTTTATCATGATGATGAACACTGGCACTGTTGTTTATTTAGAGTCAACTCCACATATGCTACCCTGCTGCCTTAAATTCTCAGCAGTGTATCAAACCAACAACAATTGCTCTACTTGTCAAAGTAATTTCTGCCAAAACCAACCGTGTCCATCTGTTTAATGCGATAACATAGCTTTTTGAAAACATCATTAGTATTTGTGGCCTGTTTTTTTAAGATTTACATCATGAGTGGAAATGAGTGAGAGCAAAAGGCTCTTTGGCTAAAAAAATTGAGTGGTAGGATAAACAGACATGTTAGGTTTTGATCTTTTTGTGGAACTGGTTGATGATTATTAAATGTTTAATATTTGCAGCCTTTGTCCTTTATGCAGCTGGAAACCACCAAAAAATCCCCTCTGAGTCACAGGCTGCAACTGCAACTACTTATTGCAAGACAGATTTTCAAGGTTCCTGCGTTTGGTGTGTCTCTACCCCGCACATAAGTCTTATACTTGATCAAGAAACTTTGTATATTTCTAATGTATTTATTAAAACAGTAAATGATATATTTTGAGTATATTTACATGTGAAGACCTACTTGTGAATATCAAGTGTAAGGAGACTTAAAAACACAACCCAGATTGACACTTACTGCCATCAGAAGAAGTAGGTCTCTTTTTTGCTTCAGAACTAGGACTTGGGTCAGAGGAGGGCATTTCGCCAATGCAAGTCCCTTCTGCCATCACCAGCACCGTCAAAAATCAAATCCAGGCCATACCTGTTATTGAGGCCAAAGATGTAAGTGAAACATCACGTGAATGGATGAAATAACTAAACACAACATCTGCACATAATGAGTTAACCCACCATGCTGCCTGTAAGGGCTCAAAACAAACACCACCTGCTAGCACTAGCAGCATGCAGCAACTGATAAACAAATTATGGGCAGAAACAAAACATTATTGTAAACTATTAAAAAGTCACGGGATATGATGTTAAAGATCAGAAAGTAAGCTGATTTTTTTTTTTTACAAACACAAGGCCTCGAAAGAGTGACGCAGTAGGCCGTTCATATTCACAAGCAAATGTTTCAAAGCTAATGTTACAGTGCGTTTATCAGTATTTTAATGTGCGACAAATAGTATTTAGCTTTCTCATAATCTCACCTTAAGGTGTAGCCTTTCGTCCGATTAATATGCCGGTCATTCAGCTGAGCGAGAGACAGTTCATTTAGATCTACAATCAGCCTGGTGTTATTATTCTGCTAGCCTCTCCAAGCTAGCTACCGTTGGCCACCCTGCAGTAACTGCTAGAACTAGCATGCTAGCTGGCTCAGCCACTAGCTAGCCCAGCTTCACCTTAACAGCAACAGTCTGGTAAAACAGTTTCTGATAAACACAGCGTGTACTCGGCAAAAAAATGACACGTAACGTAGAGTCTGTATCCTTAACGGCAGACCAAAAACTCCTGAGAGCTTCAGATACCCATTCAACTAGCTAGGAGGAAGCATCCATTTTCTTGCCCAGGCATAGTAGAATCATGGCGTCTGACACTGCACTGGCCAACCTGACATGACTCCCAGAATGCTTTGCCGCCGGACACTTGAAGCAGGATGTTGTCATGTGTAATGTTTACATGGTTTTCAAACTGAATTGGACAAGACTTACCACATTTTAAAGTAGAAATACGTCAAATAATTTTTTCACCGACAGTTGAGCTGCAATGACTGACAGGATAATAAGAATGAACCTTTAATGCCCCAAAGATCCCACTTCATTGTGCTATAAAGTGGATGCTGTAAAATAAATAGGTGAATTTTTTAGGTGACTGTGTTAATTACTGTGCCCTTTTGGACAGAAAAAAATGTAACTTCCTGGTT
Organism: Acanthurus tractus; assembly: GCA_029783725.1. Classification (NCBI taxonomy): domain Eukaryota; kingdom Metazoa; phylum Chordata; class Actinopteri; order Acanthuriformes; family Acanthuridae; genus Acanthurus; species Acanthurus tractus. The sequence goes on along the minus strand of JAQNCA010000032.1, from coordinate 16,775,651 downwards.
AATCAAAGTTTAAAGACAGACACAAAATCAATGCTAAATAATTAACTGTTTGAACATTAAGGAATGTCAGTTGCCAGATTCACTATGTAGAAAATTGTAGGTGCCAGTGGTATTAGTTCGTTTCCAAGCCATAACAGCAACATCTACATTTTTTCCAACGAGTTTCCAACACTGCAAATAACAGACAAAAGCTTAATGTTTTCATATTTTTTTATTGAAAATGTACATCAATGGAATCAAACTAAAGTAAGATATTGAGTAATTTGTAGTGTGGGAGAGGTTTTGACTACAAGAGGTGATGACTGATACTAGAAAAATGTATGGCATTTTCTGACACCAAAATGTTACTTTACACTCAGAGTCACGTCCAAAGATCATAGGTA
>JAQNCA010000032.1:16756389-16775168 GCA_029783725.1 Acanthurus tractus | reverse complement strand
ATCAGGTGTGTTGGAAGAGGGAAGCATCTAAAACATGCTGGATAGTGGCCCTCGAGGACCAGGATTGGCCACCCCTGACTTAGGCTAATGCAACCAACAACAGTCATAACATATGGGCTATTATGTCACTGAAAAGATTTATTTTTAAAATCTTCAATTAAAGCGTTCAGATCAACCAGTTGGTCTTGATTTCGAGCCTGCAGTTTGTGTTGCAGATAAATTTCATAGCATCACACAAGTGAAGTGCTCTGTACATAAGCTTTGGTGTAATAAAGTACTTGGAACAAGAGCTAGTCGAGTAAAAGGACATAAACCTGTTTCTGAAAATTGATGTAATGTTTACTAATAAGTAGAAACTAAGAAATGTTAGTATAAAGGAACCAAATTTGGCAGTCTGGCAAGAGATTACAAGTCAGTGTTGAATTATTAAATCGCCATAGTTTTAGCCAGCTAAAATACCTGAAACTGGAGTGTATGTAACAAACAGCAGTGCACAAAATAATAAACAAAAAGTCTGAACTCACTGAAACTTGCTGTATGTATAACTATGTAATGTTTAGCTTCTAAATGCTTGTGGGTTCAGTGACAATTGACTATTAGAACCGGAAAAGCAGGATATGTAATTTACCAAACTACATGTTTTGTTAAAGCACTGAATGGTATTTTGCATGTCACCAAATTGTCATCAACTTGCTTTTCTTGTGCAAAGTTTGATTCTGGTTTCTTTGTTTTTTCTCTCTATAGACATGCCAAGTCTAAAGCTTATATCTGCGACCGACACACAGTACTCAGCAACTGTGCTTAAATCAATGAATGAGCAGCGAAACCATGGATTATTTTGTGATGTCACTATCATCATTCAGGACAAGAAATTCAGAGCTCACAAAACAATCCTTTCTGCCTCAAGTACATATTTTCATCAGCTCTTCAGCGTTGCTGGACAAGTAATCGAGTTGAACTTCATAAGTGCAGAAATCTTTGAGGAGATTCTCAATTACATTTACACCTCCAAAATTGTCCGTGTTCGCTCTGACATGCTTGAGCAGCTCATAAATGCTGGACAGATACTGGGAGTTAAGTTCATTGCTAACTTGGGGTCACCATTATCACAAGTTAAAGGTCTCCCGGGTTTGTCAAAGGAGACAGAAAGCAAAAGTGACTCATCAACAGAGATGATGCCAATCATCACAGAGTCATTCTCAATATCTGCAGAGGAATTCAATCAGACAAGCAAACCTGCAGGCAATGACGACGATTCAGACAGCGATGTTATGTTTGTCTCACAAACAGTTGCTCCAGCTGGCCAAACAGCAGCCAAGCAGAAACCCAATGCTGGTGAAATCATTGATTTAGATTCAGCTGATTCAGAAACTGCGGCATCAAAGCAAAATGAAAATTCAAATCACACAGTTGCAAAATGTACTGAGAAAGACCAAACCCCCCTGAGAGCAAACGCTGCAAAGCCCCCAAGCATCAGTAGTCCAAACCCCAGTTTACCTAACAACAGCCCTCTGCAAAGTCCAGACAGCAGTTCCAATAACCCCACTTCCCCTGCCATAGTTTGCTCAGGAAGTACTCCCACAACACCAGCAAGGTCAAGCAGTTTAACCCCTGAGCCCTCGAGTGTCTCACAGTCCTCTGAAAACAGTGATATGATGGGAGTTCACAAGAAACAAGTCTCTACTTCATCTCAGCAAGGGGATACGAAAATAATGCTCTTGGATGTGTCTGAAGGTCAAGCAAATCAAAAAAACATTCCAAAATCAAAATCTATTGCAGCAAAAAAGACAGTGACACTTAATACGGCCACAGAGATTGATTCAATTTCATCAGGCTGTAAAGTGTATGCCAATATTGGAGAAAATACTTATGACATTGTCCCAGTGAAAGAAGATCCGGGCGAAGGTGGCTCTAAAGCCAACAAAGGCAAGAGGTCGTTAATGGCAACACCTTTAAAGCCCTTTGATAAATCACCTACTTCACCTAAGTCCAGCCCAAAGAGGAAGAGGACCAAAGCAGAGCTTGAGGATCACTATGAGCTGATCATGGATGGAAAGACTTTTTATGTGTGCATCGTCTGCAAACGCCCCTATGTGTGTCTAACAAGTCTCCGCCGCCACTTTAATACCCACTCGTGGGAAAAGAAGTACCCGTGTCGCTACTGTAACAAGGTCTTTGCTCTTGCCGAGTACAGAACTAAACATGAAATCCACCACACAGGAGAGAGGAGGTACCAATGCTTGGTGTGCAATGAAATGTTCTTGAACTACCAGTTACTGTCCACCCACTGCAAGCAAGTCCACAATCAGGATCCCAGCGGCAGGAAAGAGAAAGATGATGCCGACAACAACTTATACCGACTACTGCCTTGTAAAACGGTGCAGATGAGGCCGTACTCATGGTCTCCTGGCGGGTCAGGGGTCCCTGTCATATCTGAGGATGGCAGCGTGCATCACATAACCACCACTGGTGAAGACGTCCACTCCTCCACACAGACCAGGATGTTGAACTGGGACGACATCTTTGTAGAGCCTGATGCTAACATGCCTCCTGATAGACACTCTCAACCTGCATCAAACATGAACACTTCACCGCAGGGACCCACAGAGTTTGACTTTGTTATACCAGAGACCTACTGAGCAACACTCGCTGCTCTTTAAATGTGCCTCTTCAGGTGCCCCAACCCTTTATTCCTTTTCGGTTCCATGTCAGCAGTGTTGTTTTTCCTTTTTTTTTTTAAATGTAAAGGCAATTTGTTTTTTTTTTGTCATTTCTTCTATATTGAGGTAAAAGCAGAAAAGGCAGGGGAGAAAAGAGGGGGAGAGAGGATGACATGCAGCTAAGGGACTGGGTTGGAATCCAGCCTTGGTGGCTGTTCTAAGGTCTTTCCCTTGATAAATTAAACCTTCTAACTCTACGTCGGCTACTGGACTGTGTCAGTTGACAAAATCCTTTGATTTTATACAGTGTAAGCGTACACTGCCGTACTGCCGCCGTACTGGTAAACTAGATCTTTGGTGTATCAAGTAAACAGTACTAATGCATGTGTAAGTTATTCCTGAGCTCCACAATGGAAGTTAACACTCACTTGTGAGTATACTAAGGTCAGTTTGAGATTGCGGCAAAGCAGGAAATGAAAGCTTGTTTTTGTCAGTTGTTTCGGCCAAAATTAAAGTGAAAAGGAGACAGAGCCAATTGTGGCAAAACATGGGTAATGTGACTGTACCCTGACTCATGGTACTCTGTTGGTTTGATAGCATTGATCTTTTTTATCATTGGAATAAATGATAATCACATTAGTAAAATAAAAAAATTAAGTGTTTCACATGCCATAAAAAGATAAAAATAGTTAGTAGGAATAGAAAGATTTCATCTGAAGGATCAGAAGCACAACGTATTGAAAAAAAGACATTTCAAAGGTGTTGCATTGTCTCACAAGTGTATTTTAACTTTTAGGCCATGTGGCCTAAAACAGTTAAGGACATTAAATAGCCCACTGAGCTCCCATTTCAAAAAATGGAAATGGGGTTACCTATTTAAGGATTTTATGTGCAATCAGGATGGTGTTCCATAATAAAATAAGTTGTTTGAGTTTCAATTTTGTTGTCAGCAGATGCATCAATCATGAATCTCATCTCTGTTTTTAAGGATCAGAAGGAATATTGAGTCTACACATGGATTTTTCTGGACCAATCATTCCTGGTTTCCATTTGAGACTGTTTTAAACCAAGTTCTGTAAAATAGCATGTTAATTATGATCTGAATTAATTTTTTTTATTACGATCGTCGGTGATCCCATATAGGGTATTATGGCAGGGAAGATATACAGTGGTTATTAAATTTTTCAGTGGTTGGAGAAACAGCTGTCTGTTTTGTCCATCTAACACTTTATTTTCTTTTTTTTTATACAGCTTTTATTTCCTTTTATATGGTTACCCTGTTTGTCAGGAAATGTATTAATGTCAAAATCTGTCAGCTACATAGTGTAGGCTAGAGATTTTGCAGACAAGTGTGATATGATTGGCATAAACTGAGGATTACTTTAAACTGTACACATGGCACTTAGCATTGGATCCTTTTGTAAAATTTTTTACTTTTTCACTCACTATGTTTCCATTTTGTCAGAAGATGTAGTGCTTGGTCAGTATAAGTACAAAGTTAGTGCTAACATAGAAAACTATTCTGTCATACAATAAAGTCATGCAGGTTTTTTTTTTTTAAATTAACAGATTAACATTGTTGCATGATGTACAATGTATTTTTTTCTGTTAATTGCTTTTCCTTCACTGTTTCAGACGAATTTATTAGGTTTATAGTTGTAGACAAAATGAAACAGCTATTCAGTTCATATTACAAATTGTCCCTTCTCTGTAAGTCAGTGAGGGACCCTGAATGGTAAATAAATTATTCTTTTACAATTTTATCTTTGTCTTTCTTGTCTAAAATTTAGCATCACTTTGTAAAGTGATAAACAGGAGCATGAAATAAGTCTGAACAATGTATACCACGAACTGTGCAGCTTGAGAAGGTGCACTCACTAATGATATTATACATCTGGAAACTCTTCGTTAGTTGATATTTAAGTTTAGAACAGTCCTGTATTGCTTGGTAAAGAAGAAACACACACTATTTGAATTACACAAAACATTCTTTTAATGGCAAAACAAAAAGGAACTGACTATCAGCACCCGTGAATTTCTTGGTTAAATTATAAAAAGCAGTGTTTAAAGCTGACAGAGGTCGGTTTCACGGACTGAGTTTACAGTCTTTTCCTCAGTTCATAACAGTCCTCACCGTGACTTTTCATGATCTCGCCTCGTGTCAGTGAATCCAGCACCGACTGTTTACACTCAGCCTCAGTAATAATTATTCCAGTCTAAGAACACAATTCAACCCAGAGGTGTGTTATTACTACTACTTACAAAGAGACAACAATATATGCTTACCTGCTTTGCAGCATTTAGTGAAAATACAATAAATAAGGTTTGGAGTGTATTGGTTACCCATCCCGACTTAACTACTGCAGAATAGCTTATTTCTTCATAAACACTGCCCTGCAAAGTTCACAACACATTGATCGAGATATTCTGAAACATTAACCAGAGCGTTGATAAATACCTGTACCTGTTTGTATACCTTAGACATAACTGTTAAGAGGAGCGTCTGTACATCGTACTGCTACATTATGAGTGTGTATTGCGTTCATTACTGCTAAATTTGACTTTCCTAATGTACAGTGACACTATGGGCCGTAAAAAAAACCAAAAAACTCACAACTCTACTGTTTTTAATTTTCTAGCTGATCCAGAGTCAGAACACTTTCATCTAATTCTGCATTAATGTCACACGTGGCTTGTGGCTGTGCTGTGATCATCATCACCTGTACCTCTTGAGGCAGGAAGCATTTACTGTGTTTACTAAAGAGAGGTGAACGTAAAGCATGAACAGGCGAGTTTTCATTTCATTTACAGAGTAAGTCCAGGTGACTGAGTGCTGCAGCACTGGAAGTTTGTTTGCATTAAGGCAGATAGATGTGTAAACAGTCCTGGCTTTCAACTGGTTGTCTCTCTTTTGATGTGTATTTATGTACACACACAGTGCAGGCATGAGTGTGAGTGGTGCCTTGGGAGGAAAACACTTGCTCCCTTGTGTTGAGCTGAACTCAAAGTTAGCGTGGCTCTGTGGCCGTCCTCCTCCTCTTCATCAGCATTTTGTGTCGCAGTTCTCAATGATCGGGAGGAAGAGCCTAGAGAAGTTTAGCATTCAAACCACTCAATCAGCATCTAAAAACACCTGCGAAGGTTTCAGGTGCCTTCTGTGCTTGAGGGCATCTTATGGGCTGTATGGTGGTGGCTTCTCATCGGGGTGGTTGTGAGGAGGAGAGTAGCGCGGAGGGATCATTGTGGGCCACAGGTGGCTGGCTCCAGACTGGGAGTCATCTGACAGGCCTGACGAGTCAGGGAACATGTAGGAGCCCTGCGGGAAAGGCAAAGCTTTTATTTAATTACATATTTATGACTTTGTTATCATAATAACTCCTGACTGATGCTGAATATCCAATAAATCACTTTACTCAGCCCTAAAGGACAACTGGTTGCACAGCAGTAAAACACAAGAAAACAAACATAAGAATACAAGCATCCATTAATACCAGACAGAAAACAGAATGCACACTATACATTATTTTTTATGAGACCTTTTCTCCGAATGAGATGTCACTGATAAACAACATTAAATGATCAATATTTTTTTTTCCTCCAACTCCAAGAACATCATGCAGGGCTGTAGCTTTTTAAGTGGCTCTGTACCTGCAGGTCGTGTGCAGAGTAAGGTGGCAGGCAGGGGGCAGTGTTGTAGTATGAGTTGAGGGAAGTGGTTTGAGGAGAAGGCTCTGAGGGGACAGGAGCTGTGATGGCCTCTGGCTCAGATGCACTCTCTGAGACAGCAGAGGGAGTCTAACAAAGACAAGAATATTGATCAGTTTCTGTCAGTTCAAACACTACAGATTTACAGAAAAAAATGTGAACATCATCTCCTACTGACAAATCCACGAGTAAAGATCATCATATAGTTTCAGGCATATTTTGACACTTTCGGCAGAATTTAAGCCCAGTCGTCCAATTGTGTCTTCTCTGCATTCAGTTGACTCACCATGTCTTTGAAGCCTCCGAGCACTGCAGCAGTAATAATGCCCAGAAAGAGGGCCACGATGTTGAGGATGGTGGCAGACCATAGCAGGTGGTAGAGATGCACAACATCCTGGCAGCTGTTCACATCCGTGTACTCATGGTAGCCTCCAATCACCTCCACTCGGCTAGCCCAGTGGGTGGAACAGAGAGGGAAACAGCCTACAGTCAAGCCACAAAAGTCACTAATAAAGTTTTTTCAAATGCTCACCGACTGGCTGTGTGAATTTGTATTGAAGACATACAAAAGGTTTGTATTATAGGGATAAAGGAGACTATGTCTGTGAAAGTTCAGATGACAAAGACAGAGACAAAGAGGACATGAATGGATTTTTGTCCAGACACAAAATGCATGCAGAGGAAATGTTGCCCTGAAAACACATTTGACAAGGGGTGATTAATAAGTTAATGGCTTGTGGTAGAAGGAGTCAAGTTTGGAAAACGTGGCACATTTATTTTTCATCATGACCTCCCCCCCTTCATTTATATTTTTATACTTTTCATGATCCCTTCTTTATCGAAGTCTGCTTCTTTGACCTTTGGAAAGTGGTTCACAGCAGCAGTGATGCATCATTGCTGTCCAAATGGCGACCACTGAGCTCCTATTTCATTATGAGGAAGATGCAGTAGTCTGAAGGTGCCAAATCAAGTGAATGATGAGGATGTTAGGCCAGTTCAAATCCCTTTCCCTGGATAACTGCATGATGGCTGATGTCCGTTTTCTCAGACAGTGCTGACTTTCAATGTTTCAATTGTCAGAAACACAAATATCACCAAAGTTATTGGCTTCAAATTTTCTGTGTAATCACATAAACAGTTTGATTGCATGTCAATCTAATGACAGCTGTGCAACTGATCTCCTTCTACCATAGGCCACAAACCCATCAGCCACATCCTGTATTGTGGGTTAAATCATAAAAACTTGACATATTTGCTTAGGTACAATCATGATTTTATCAAAAAAGGGTAAAAAATGGTATGAATCAATCATCAGTGGCTGATATGGTTCTAGAAAAAAAGGAACCTACTTCCAAATCATGGATGATTTCCTAAACTTTTTCAAAACATCTTTATTCTGAAGTCCCATAAGAGGATGCTCTCTGAAAAAAAGGTTAACAGAAAACAAACATTCTTGTTCTAATACAAGTTGCAGTGCAAAAAAAGCCACAAAAATGGCACATAGATACACTCAAAAAGTCAAAGACAATCAAAGCAACACAGCGAAGCAAGTAGCCACTAAATCAAAGTCTGTCAGGTCCTCGACCGCTCAGCATACTCACTTGCCGCAGTTGTAAAGCTCGCAGCAGTAACAGGTGTTGCTCTTCACACGCAGGTAACAGGGTGCACGCGATGACGTCTGACAGGGCACCTGAGGGTCAAAGAGTATTTTACAGTCTCTCCACTTTAAGGTCAACTTCTGGGTCGCACCAACGTTCTTAAACGACCTCACAGCTTAACAACAAGCAGCTCTACTGACAAACTGTGAGGTCAAACACGTGCATAAAATAAACTGATTTTCTGTTGACAAAGAATCAAATGTGTTTCTTACATCGCGGTCAGAGGCAGTCTCGCTGGAGTGATACTCACAGCGGCCAGCGTACAGAGGCCTGAGGTCCTGCAGTGCAAAATACAACATTTATCACAACAGCTTACTTACAAGCACACTTCACTAGATGAAAAATTGAGGCAGAAACTCAAACTTGATTTGTGCTGCGTGATTTACAACTGCAACAAATTACCATCAACAAACTACAGCTTGGGATCAGTTAGTTTTTATGAAAAAAATAATAACTTTATTCATATAGCATCTTTAAAAAAAAAACAAGTTTACCAAGTGCTTGGACAATCAAACCAAAAAACACTCCAAGGACATGGAAAAGAAACGAGATATAAAAACAAATTATTATAAAAAATAAAACATTTAAATTTTTTGAACAAAATATAATGATGCAGTCTTGCTGTGTGCCTGATGTAACACGGAATAAGAAGATATGGGAGTAAATAAGAGGACACCGACTGTATTTCTTTGTTTAACTCTGTGAAAAAATCATTGAGTCGTCTTAAGTTTATTCTTTCAAAAGTAGAGAAATATCAAAACTATCCTCAATGCTACCAAGCAAAAATACATTTTTGTTTGTTTGTTTGTTTATTTTACTCATGCCTGAGCTCATCAAATATAATTACCTCATCAAACTGGTCAACTCTTTGGGAAAAACTGGTTATCTAAATAATTTAAAAAGTATTAATTCATAATAATCCAATTCTCGAATCTATGCAATAGAAACAGGTTTAGAAGAAACTTGGACTCATTTTTATACAATACTTTAATAAAGCAATGGTTTCCTGTGTGGTATGTCAAACCCCCCTGTGGCTGAGCTCTGTTTGTCAGTGGGAATAAGATGCATTTGACTGGATGCAAGAACTTTGGATGAAAATGATCAATATTGGAAATAACGAGGAATAGCCTGGTGTATAGGTAAAGGATTGTTGTAACTGTGAACTAAACTGTGCAGCCTTACACTTGCACGACAGTCGATGTAAATTCAGAAAGAATTATGTCCCTGACACCAAATAATGTGATTTGATTTAAGTAGTAAAAAGTAGACAAAAATTTTAATGATTGTATAACAAATCAGAAAAATAACCACGCATAAACCACCTCATGTCTTCAGCCTGTCACTGCATCATATTGCTTTTCCTGATTCTCTTTCATACAACACAGTGACTTTTTATGGTTTGGTTCACAAAAGATTTCCCTTCTCATTTTCACAGACACCACTGACAAACAAAAACTTGCTAATGGGGCTCATCTCCCTTTTCAGCTGGCCATTACTTATTATAACATAATTCTTTTAAGAATGCATTAGTGATTATTTATTGTTTCATGTACTTTGTGTAATGGAGAATGTTCTCCCTTTACCACAAAATGTATTTATCTCACAGAGGGAGCAGCGGTTGCTAAAGCCTGCCATATACGACCAATGCCCTTGCAGATGGGGCATACATTTATACATATCTCTGATGCAGACAGTGTATTAAGCTTTAATGAGGATGGCATTAATTAATAAACTTATTATAAATCAAAGCACGAGTGTTACGTGCATAATTTATCAGTTTAGTTAAATGAGAAGAAGCCTCTGTGTTACTCACTATGTGTCTCGCAGCAAAAACTCCATCAACAATAGCACAGCAGAAAGCAGCTACCACTCCGAAACTGATGAAGACAATAGACGCCACTAACTGTGAAAGGAAAACAGAGGAACATCAGCTTCATCACTCTAGAGATGGATATAATGATTGCACTATTTTAGCTGTTAGATGCTCCTTCTCACCATTTTGCATTTGGTTACATTTCTGACACTAACATGAATCCTGCACATGCGCTTCCCTCCGAGTAGGAATTGTTCTGAATGGTGTGATGGTGGAGGGGGGTGTGGTCAGGGTAAATGGACAGCAGGGACAGCAGTGACAGGGTGCTGTTGTCACCTAGGTTTAGTGGTGTTCATGGTTAGCATAACTCCCAGCTCTTTGTAGGTGCTGCAATCCTTAATTCCCACACTCGCCTAACTCTCCTCCCTTCACTCCTCAATAAGAAGGCAGCATGTATTCGATTACACATCACCCCACACTGTCTGCAGCCACCACAGCTCACAGGAAGCTAGTGCAAGTGACGCAACAGACTTAACAGCTACAGCAAACAGGAACTCATGCCAACAAGATTTCTGTAATGTTAGCAATTATATATATTTATATTTCTATATATAGCATGTGACTGGAAACAAGGCTAGATCAACACTTTTTTTTGATCTTTTTCCTCTTTTCGCAGTTTAAACAAATACTGCATGTCAAACTAATGAAGCAATTCAATGCAAGAACAAGGATTTGTCTGATGTTTGTTGTAGGGTTGTTTACAGACTACATCAGGTGTTATGGTGATCACTGCAGGTTGGTGCAGTGATGTGGGAGTGTTGGCTCATTTGCAAATGCAGATGAAGTCCTTGTACTCCCTCGTGGCAGTGTTGGTCAGCTCTGCTCGGTCCAGTCAGTCGATCAGCTGACTGGGGGCTGCAGCATGACATCAGGTTGTTTCTCCAAAAGTTGACCCTGCCTCAACTTTCTGCCATGGGTCACATTTTTTTTTAGACTCCACTGCAGTCTGCACCGCCACGATCTAGTCAGATTACTCACATTGAAATGAATGGAAGAACTTGCATTTTCACTGCAGAGCCCAATTTAATCTGAATGGAGTCCTACATTTGCTGCAAGGCCACCACTGTCATTTAAATCTGATCAATCTACACAGTCATGATGAAGCAGATTGGCTGAATTTTTGAGTGTTAAGTCCTTAACAAAAAACTGACTTCAGCTTTAATTGTTACACATTTCATTATTTGTCTGCATTTATTGAGATACACAACAACTTTTCATAGAATTTAAACAACGTTCAAACCTGTATTGAGAAGACAATATGCGACCACCACTGGCATTAGTGGCGTAAATGTTCATGTAGAAGTCCAAAGTTCAAAATATGTTCAATTTACTTCATCTGGAATCTGGAGGCAATGAATTTGTGTATTTTTTGCTGAAAAATTAAAAGCACCAAGAAGCAGTTGTGCCTCTGATCTGTCAAACCATAAAAACATCAACACATTTACTACACAATAACATTTTATGGCAAACAACAAACCCGAGGTCCTGTGAGCTAACATGTCATAGCTCAGCTGTGGTTAGGCCTACACACACACACACACCAAGGCATCCAAACTCCGCTGCATTATGGGAGACGGTATCATGGTACAAATTCATTCTTCATTTCAGCGCTGACAGCGCCTGTTCGTCACGTCCCACCTGCTCCTCTCATCTGCAGTTTCCTGCCCCACATGCCAGTATGGACATCCGTCCTCCTCCACTTACACTCTATTTCTATTTCTAGCTGCACCTCCCTTGAAGCCCGGGATACTTGCCCTGATACACAAACCTCCTCTGGCCAAGTGGGACTCAGTCTGAGTTCAGTCTGCTGTGTCTATTGTCAATTAAACAACATAATGAAGCTGCAGTGAGGTAATTGGGACTGAAGCACACTTTAATGACAGTGCCCTGTGGCTGCAGAGACAAGGAGATGTCAAGCACTAAGAGTGATCTCAAAGCACAAAGGTAATATAAATCCTCTTACCATCTGCCTCTTGTTCTCTATCAAATGAGCACCGATAATTCCCAGAAAAGAGCCAAAGCCCAGCTGGAAAGAGAGGACAAAGCTGTTAGGGTATTCATGTATTGACTGTAAAGCTTTGATTTCATGGTGCAGAGGAATAAATTAAGTGTTTCACTAATGCTCTGGAGAAGCATTTCTGTATGTTTAAAATGATAAAAATCAATTCACTTTTCCAGATAAGCAAAATACACTGATGATTTACTTAATCTGATTTGAGGTTTGTGAGATCGAAGTTTATCTCAGTCTCATGTTTGTAATTCAATTATGTTTTCCTCTTTGTAAATCTCTGTAAACTCAAGCTATATGTTGATGATTTAAACCATGAATTTGATGAATTTTAGGGAAAGTTAGAAGAATAATCTTAGCTGGCACACAGTGTCTGCTTTCCTGGTAGCTCCTTACATAAGAAGAATGCTGAAAGACGAGTACTGTGAAGAAAACACATTTATGGGCTGAAACACTTTACCTCACTCAGCCTCTAATGACAGTGATGTTGAATAATGAATGTGGGGAAAATTCACCCTTCTGAGACCTTCAGTGATTATGTTCATCAGAGTCAAGAAGCAGGAAGGACTCCCTGCAAACACTCTCCCCTCACTCACACCTCACTTCTTATCAGAGGAGGGTTCAAGTCATTGTCGAGTCATCATCCTATCTAAACAACAAGTCCCAAGTAAAGTAACAAGTCAAGACAGGCAGGTCCCAAGTCAAATCTAACAACTCCCAACTCAAGTCTGAGGTCAAAGCAGATGTCAAGTCCCAAACAAATACCAACACATTTCATATTGTGCTCTTCACTAAATGTGTTGATTATTTTAACAGGCTTTCTGCTTACTTAATTATTTTGAACAAAGCTGGAAGTTGTAGCATTTCCCTCTGTTATTTTCTGACACACAAAGTTATGCTTTCTTTCGCAATTTCTTTTTAGTCAAGTGCTGTGTGCTATATGAACAAAATTAGCTCAGCTCTTCATGGTTGTGTCCTGCCACGTGATTTGTTGCTTTTGAATTGTAGATCTGGTATGCTGGGAATGAATAGCATTGACACTGGCTGATATGGCAAATTAAGGGAAATTATTTGATTTATGTTATGTTTATTTATATTTTTGGTGCACTTTTTAAAAAACACTCTTTGTAATGTTTTGTTTGGGCAAAGAATTCAAGGAGTTTTAAGGGAAAAGTCTCAAGTCCAAGTGGGGTCACATGTCATCTTTTTGTGGATTTTGTAAAGTTAAGTCTGAAGTCATTAATTTGAGACTCAAGTCCAAGTCATAAGACTCAAGGCCACACTACTCCTTATTTACTTAGATGGCAAACAGGCCTGCTGTGTTGTGCCTGCTGTTGCAGACGCACTCACAATGACTCCTGGGTAGTAGCCTCCCACTGTGATGTTCTGCGTCCTGGTCGTTGCTGCCAGGCCAAAGATGAGGATGAGCACAGATACAATCAGCAGCAATACCGTCACTATTATGGATTTCCTTTTCCTCCTCTTAAAGGAGCCTAAAAGACAAAAAATGAGGGAACATTATTGTTTGTGTCAGTAGTATTAAAAATATGAACCTGTGACTAAACTTGACCTCAAGCAATCACAGGAAGGAGTCTGCGAGACTCCTGGCAGGACTGGAGTCTTTCTGGCTTTTAAAGATGCTGCCTGAGGGTCCTGTTTGTAGTATTTGTGTATCTTAAAGGGAATCATGCAAAGAAATCACATTTAAAAGACACATACAACACTACATCAATAAATCAGTGGAGAGAATGAATAATGACTTTGACTTTTATCAGATACCATCTTTATATTATTTATCAGCATCGTCAATTAATAATGTTTTGCAGACATACAGGAAAAGTAACTTGCACAACAGAGCTCAGTTCAAAATACAAGGCAGTATTCTCAGAAGCTCTCATACTAGTAAGCTCTAAAAATAACTTACGTTGCTCATGATGGCAGAAAACTATGCACCCACTGTAAACATAACAAAACAAAATGTCCAGATTTTCTTGAAACATTCATATTTTTGAATAAAAAAAAATCCAAACAGTTTGTTTGACTGGGAAAACATCCTGACACACCCCAAAAATCTTTTTGATTCTACAGATGCATCTATTTTTAATGTTTAATATTTTTTTTTACATCAAAGCTCTTTTGTAAGTACTTACTGGTCACAAACTGTATTTACATTTATATCCAAGAGACTTTTTGTCTATTTAATCTGTCTCATAAGGTTTAAATTAGGTTCATCCTGATAATACCATTGCACAAGAGCTGCTCCAAGTTACAGGATCTCTGCTGCATGTAGTCTATATTCCCTCTTCATTCATATCCACTTTGCTCTCCATGCATATATGCTCTGTCCAATAAAGACATAATAGGGGTCAATGCTTTTACAGGCACTTTGTCATATATATGATGCATGTTTGCATCCTGTGTGTCATCGCCAGAATATGTTGGCCAGGTAACTGTGTACTGTATATTTGTAGAGCCAATATTTTCATCCTGCACTTTAATTACATAAGTTAACCTTTTTGCTATTAAATCCCCGGAAGGAACATAAGGAACTAGCCTTGGTGAGCTCACACTGCAACAGAGCAATCACTCAGCACAATACACTAACAATAAAACAATTTACATAAGATGATTAGAGTACAAAACATATTTAAATATGAAAAAGAAACCCTCCTCTCAGTAGCACCTCATCAAAGAGAGGAGTTGCTGTACAACAATATTCAGGGCCTTTTGGTGAAGTTACAAATCAAGAAGGAAGACGGGAAGGAGTGGGCAGTAAATCAAGATGCAGTCCCAGCTATTCTCTTTGAAGCATGTGTTTCAGCATTAGTCTGATCAAGAAATCAAGCTGAGAGAGGAAGGCTTGCCTGCCTTTGGTTGTAATCTATTCTATCAATTTGACCTCCTCTTTTTCAAGCTATTCTGCGGTGCTCAGAAAGCTCCTTGCAGCTCGACAGATAACAACAAATCCTCCAGGTCACCTCTGTACGGCTCTTTTTTATCAATTTGTGGAAACACAAGAGTCGCCAAGCCACAGACAGACATTATTGTTACTGATGTTTCAACCAGGAGATCAATAAGCGGTGTATCAGTGCTAATCGCTACACTGAACAGGGAATGCATATGGTTTTTCAGTCAAATTTTGTCCCCATGGATTGTGCATAATGAAGGACACAGCCTCTGAGATTAATGATCTAGAAATATGTATAATTTTGCAGAGCTGGGAGTTATATAACAAAGACATTTATATTGTGATGAGAATGTCTCCTTTGGGACTGTGTTCATTTAAAATTGTATATTGTATGTTTCAAATGCTTAATTTAAGCTAACTGAAACAAAACATGTTGATGTTTTGCATTAGTGTCAATCAATATCCTGAGACCCTAAACCCTGAATGATATTTGTGTAATTTGTAATTCAAAATCAAGCATGGCTAGACTTATTCATTATCTGAATTCCCTTTAAAAAAATGTAGGAGTTTATCCTGATACCGTGAACTACAGATTTACATTTATTCTATGTGACCTAACCATCTCAGTATGTTTACATCAAATCTTATAAGTGCTCTACACGGTGAACACTTACTAAAACGTTTCTTCATAAGGTCGGGAAGATTATTGCATACTCACAAGAAAGGTCCTACCATTTTTGCCACAACAGAAATATTGTTTGGAACGAGTAATATTAGAACAATCAATAATCAAATTGCACTCATTGATAACTGGGTTGCACTAAATCAATACAAAATATATACTTATTGGACCTCTCATGAAAATTAAACGTTTTATTCCATTATTTTTCGTGTTAGCAGCCGTGCATCCTGCCTAACCTGTCAGGCAGCTACCCATTAGAGCCAAACATCCAGGCTGTGGTTACTTAACGTCACCGCACCTGCAGTGACGCGCTGCGGCCTGGAGCAGAAAAAAAAAATAAAACGATCTAGTGATGCAATGAATGTTTTTGTCTGCTTTTCTAAGCAGAAAGGACGTTACTATGGTCAACAGACAAAAATTTCAATATATTATTGAAAGCTCCGATTATTAACATTAAGGATATGAGACACCCTTTTAAATCGGACCTCCACTTTTTGTTAAAACTAGAATATGATTTAATTGATAAAACCTGCTGCAGACACGATGTTGACCTTGCACACACCTACCCATGCTTGTCTCTGAGAGAGTCAGTCCGCTGGATTGAAGGCTCTGAGGAGGAGGCATGTTGCCTGGGATGTTTTAACGCAGTCCGCCGGACGATCCTCTTGCAATTAAATAAAAAAAAAAAAAAAAAAACAATACTCACGACTCGCTGTAATTTGCTAAATATCCGGGAGCTAATTGTGTACAGTCGCGAGCTAACGCAAACAACGCGTTCACTTGCTGTTGCATTCTCTGACAACAGACCTCCGTCCCCGCACAGCCCGGGTCCGTCTCATTTACGTCCCCGCGGCTGTTGATACGCCCGTCGGTCTCAGTGTTCACGGTGTGTCGGTGTCGGACGGTGGTGCTCACACGCTGCTGCTGCTGCTGCCGCTGCTGGTTGTATGTGCGCATGTCACACAAGTACTCAAAAACAAATTCTCTCAGTCTTGTGTGAAGGTACTTGTTTCAAAACAGCTTAGCTAACACTATCAGTTTCTCCATTAGAGTAAATAGCTATTAAGAGCTACATAACTTTTCGTTACTTTTCATTTTAAACCTCGGTCAGGTGTATCCTGACTTAGATACCGAATTACGGTATGTAAACTCTGTACATCCAGTCAAGCAGATATTCTCCTACTGCTGTCCTTTCAGTCGAAAATAAGCAAACAAAGTCATGAAACCGTGAGAAAAATCTCTGCCCATCTTTGAAATAAGCTTTAGTTAGCATGTGTAGTTAGTTTAACGGTAAACGTGCCAAGACACAGGATGAGCGACGAGAAACTCAGGTAACTGTACAAATTATCTTTTGGACTTTTTATAAAAAAGACTGTACACGTTGTGTATAAAAACTGAAATATTATAACCACTGTGCTGATAAAAATTCTAAGTATGTCAGAAAAGAAGGGTAACGGGTTTGTAACTCGTGACTAGCATCCGGGGTCAACACATGAGTGTTTATCACTAAGAGCAGAAGCAAAATGTTCCAAGTAACAGCCTCTTTTACCTTAAATTAAGTTAAATAAGTCAGGTTTAGTATTAATGTTGACAGCTTTACTGTTTGTGTCCCCGACACGCAGGTGTGGGTGCAGCCGAGCATCGAGCGCCACCATGTGTCAGAAACACGACGTTACGTCAAAGAGCCATCGGACATTAAGGAGCTCTTCAAGTCCAGCTAAAAGGTGTCACATGCTACCTTCAGGTACGCCTGCGTCTCTGAAGATGTTTTTATTTTCATATGATTCGTTTAGCTCAAACATGAAAAGGACTCGATACTTTTTGTGTGGTAGATAATATTTTATTTAGGTAAGCTAAAAAGGTGGACAGTGCCATTTAGTTTATAGTACAGCAAAAGAAAAAAAATACACTAGTGTCTAAAGCAACTACAAAACCTGGGGTGATTAAATTATTTTAAAAACTCGTTAGAAAATAATTAGACGAAACTATGTTGCCTCAACTACAAATAACGACCACTTTGTTTAGTCTCTTTTTAACACAAGTAGCAGTTTTATCTAAACACTAAAGGAGGCTTTGGCTGTCTCTGTGTTTTTAACCAACTCAAACAAATAAAAAAATCCAAAAAATTAAGTGAAAACCATTCATTGTTTCATATTAGACACGTTAGAAACTTTATTCCTGTCACTAAATGATCGCTAGCATCCAGCGTTGGACTACAAATTATTTGGATTAATTGATTAAAAAATCGTATTTTTAGAGAGTAACTTGAACTGTACTGAATTCATTTCGTTAACCCAATTCATTAAAATACAGAGTATGTTGACCAGATCAATAAAAAGTTAATTTGACCTTTAAAGGAGATTGCAGCAAAAGTGAAAGACCTGCACACATGACTCTAAAATCCTGGCAGCTCTGTGTAAAGGCACACAAAGTAACTTTTGCCAGGTAGTTTAATTAAAGCATCAAATTCGCATTCTGCTACTGCAGTGCATCCAATGTCCGATTTTTAAAAGACGACACTACCAAACCCGATTTCTAAGGGCTACACCTGAATACAATTTTATGTTGCTTAACAAGTAATACAACTGCCCCATATACCATTCATATGACATGAACATCTCCCACAAAAACTTAAAGTATTGAGTTTTATCATTAGAAAAAGCTGAATAATGAAGTTAGAAATTACGAATTGCTACTGTAAAGTTTAAGAAGCAACAGAGTGCTCTCGTTGGGTGTGCAGAACATAAGGATGACAGTAAACTGATGGATTCAATATACTACCATAGTGCTCTTGAACAAGGCACGGGGACTTCCCAGTTTGCCCCAAGTAGTCTTTTTCCAGTTAAGAGAAAACTGCACATGCATGGAATGGAATTAACATTTGGCAAATAGAGGCTCGGCAGCTCTTTTGTGCCCTGGAGCCCCCTAGCAGATTAACCAGGCCATGGAGCTTCTCCTGCATAAATCACTTTTATCTTTTGTTCTGGGACAATGTTTAGAACATGCAGCCTGTAGCTACAGATAAACTGCAATCAAGGATCTTTTAAATGAAGGCACAGTGACAATCAAGATCTTCACACTTTGCACAGACAGGTGCATGAAGTGAAAGTTTTCCCTGCCGAATGCTCTGCTGACCATTTGAGTCTCTTCAAATGTCCTTATGTGGTGAAAGGATCATTGGCTCTCACTGTAAAATAAACCCACATAAACACACACACACACACACACACACACACACACACACACACACACACACACACACACACACACACACACTCTAGCACG
>JAQNCA010000032.1:16730105-16746570 GCA_029783725.1 Acanthurus tractus | reverse complement strand
TAGTCAGTCAAATTGGGAATATGCAAAATGCTAAATCAAATTAGAGTCAAACGAGAAAGTCAGTACCACTCCTATGTCTGTTGCTTTAATGTGAACCTGCAGCCAGCAGTCAGTTAGCTTAGTGTTTGCATGGAGACCAGAAACAAGAGAGAAAGAGCAAGCTGGGTTTTGTCAGAGGTAAAAATCTGAACAGAAACAGCAGATCTATTGCACTTATTAGCATTTTATATTTTGTTCACTGTGAGTGGTATTAAACTTCTTATCTAACTTTTTTGAGAAAATAACCATGCATATTTCCCAAAATGCTCAACTGTTCCTTTATGAATAAAATCAGGCAGTCAGCAGCACTAAACACTATCTGAAAATATTCGTACAACACACTAGTTACATTTCACAATTAGCAACAGGCAGCAAGGCAAACACTGACTATTCTTTGTGTAGCAAAAATATTGAAATGAGGCAAGTTTAACTAGAAAGACTCGTAGCCAGTGGCCATGTTTCTTTTTCTCCCGATGAAATATGCCAGCAGAACGATAAGAATGAGAACAAGCAGGGCAACTCCAACAGCTATGGGAACAAGGAAGCTCTCTGCATCGGCCTGGCATTCCTCAGCTAGACAAGAGTGAAGAGAGCAGAGAGGTGAATGTCTAATAGGCTAAACAGAAGAGTTTAAATGAAATAAAAAGTCACGGTTAATGCATGAACACCTAGAAGAAAGAAAAAGAAATGACTTTGAGAAGCTCCCCAATACTTTGAGCATGGACAGCAGCATGGAACCTTTTTTTGTTTTAAAAGGAATAAACATTTACTCAAGTGTCCAGGGCAGCAACACATTTTTATTTGGATAAATCTTAAAATCCTAAGAAGCTCCACTTAAGCCTGACAGACACTTTGACATCCAATTTATCAGAGCCAACAGCATGAAAGAATGGATATGAAATCAGCAGTCATTTGTATCTACAGAACACACATAAAATGATCTTAAATATGATGGTCTTGCAGCACAAATCCCCTTTGCTGAACATGTGTGTGCAATGTTCTCAGCTACGTAAGGGAAGGTTAACAATGAGCCGAATCATATCAAGTTACCAGATAAAGCTATCTCAAAAATGTTGGAGTTTTTGAATGTACAAAACAAAGTTAAAATTGAGCAAGGCACAGTAATTGGATGACTTACTGAGAACACAGGAGGTTAACCTTGAGTAAACATTAGCTTTCATACCAGTGCAGCAAAACCATCTTTATCATAAAGGCAATTTAGATCGTACAAAGCTGAATTACACACAAAAGCAAAAATCACAAGAAAAATCAAAGCCAAAACTCGATTAAGAGATATTATTCATACACATGTACAACATTCTGCAAAAAGCTGATTTTATAAGCAACTTAAAAATGCAAACATTCTAATCAATCTCATAATAATCAACGTTTGCTGTTGCATTGTTACAGCCCTGAAGAGTAGGAATAAGGCTAACAGTACAAAGCCCTCAGCTCAAATTAAGCAACAATACAAAGCTTCTTTCATGTGTCACATTGGCTTTCTATCATAGAAACACACATTCTGGGACTTGCCACCATCCCTGACACTGCATCACTGCAACCTACACTAAATCCCTGACTTAAAAACTCCTGAAAACTTACAGCTTCTCACTGTGAGCGCTGTGGTCCTACACAAAATTTCATTTTTCTTGCAATAATTATGTCTATTTCTCACATGATTACATCACCAACTTGGTGTATTTAGGAGTTTTTGTTGTTCATTTGCCTTTGCCCATAAACAAACAACAACTTTTGGGAAATACAATTTTGCTTTCTTGTCAAGAGTTAATTAAGATTGCAGATTGTAAAGTAAATACGAAGCTTAAGCCAGTGGATGTTAAAAACTAAAAACAGGGTGAAACAGGACAGATTGTTTCCTCTCTCTAGAGTTTGGCTGGTTTTTCCCTGTATCCACTCTTTGTGCTAACAGTCAGGAAAGTGAATACGCCTATTTCACTAAAAGTCTGACTTTCCCCGTGCTGAACCCTTAATGAATTAATAATGTAGGACATTTTTTCTTGAATTATAATTTTGACTGTTGCTTTGTCCTTTATGAATATTAAATTTGACCAAAAAAACACTAAGTACTTGAAACAAAGTTTTCAGGAACTTTAACGTCTCCTGATGCAGCTGCAGTCCTCAAAGCTCAGGTCAAGCCCAGGCCTTTACACAGGTGAGATAATGTGACGAAAGATTCAACATAATGCATAAATGAAAAGAGCGCTTTAGTGCATTTTTATTCATGTATATATATTCTCATTTCAGAGTTGTCTCTGCTGAAAGCGAATATCAACACAATGAAATTCTCCCTTTTCTAAACCTAATGCCATAATGTATCATGTGTGAAAAACAGTTGACGTTTCTTTCTGAAGTTATTCTCTGACTGGAGTATGTGCAAATGTAGGAGACCTTTTTAACAGCAAACATTTGACATGCTGTAGCAGCACCAGCACACAAGTAATTATTAACACTAACAATGGCTTCATCGTATGCTGCTTACACTTTCAGCGCTTTACAGCTGAATGTCATCATAAATGTCAGTACTTTAACCTGAACTTTTACTGCTTGACATATATCAAAATGGCTTCCATACAGAAGGTCTATTAATGTTTAAACAGCAAACACTTTAATGTAACATTCAAAATTGAAGCCACAAAACCAGGACAATAGTTCAAATGTTTCTCCTGCTCTACAGGAGAAAACATGGGCTAAACCATATTTCTTTTGACAACTTTCCAAATGGAGAGGACTTTCATCCTTATTATGAATTACTGGGATCAGAGAAAGAAAGCCGATTGACCATCTTCCTTTGATTTGTAATGGAAAAATTAAAAAAAAAGTTTTTTATTTCTGGATGTAAATAATTATGGGGATGAAATGTCAAACCATATAGAAAGTTAAAAACTAAAACATGCACAAAGATTAGTTAATGACAAAGGAAAACAAACAGGGAATGTCTGCAGAGCAAGTGTAGGATCCTGCAGTAACAAAATCAAAATTTCCACAAATGTTGTGCTAAAATTAATTTATAATTCACACCTGGTGGCCTTTAAAAGTCCCACTGCAGCATATAACTCAATGAACTCTTTATATTGCATATTAAATGCCACTTTCATGTGATTATATTTGTTAAATTTGAAAAGGGTTGAGTGGATCTTGCACTTGCTCATCAACAAAAAAACAAGGAAAGACAAGACATCCATGACACAACAAAAAACCCTCCATAAAAATGGAGGCTAGACAAGTTTGGTCCTTGAGCAAAAACACCCAACCCTCAATACTTTACATGCATTTCACTATAATTATGGTTTCATTAAAGGCCTTTTAGGCAACTGAATTAAAAAATGCTCTCTATGCATTTCATGTCTCATAATGAAAATATTTTTAAATCAACGATAGTAAAATCTCTTTTTCTGATTAAAAACTGTATCTCATGTTTTCCCAGCAGAGACTAGAGTTTAGATTTTAACTTTTGTATTTTTAAGTATTTTACCAATTAAACATGAACATGAACCCAAGAACCAGGTTTGTGAACCCAGATGGATTTCAGGATTGATTTCAAGCTGAATTTAAAGGGTCTGATATCCAACATAAGTCTTTCTTCGACCGATCACGTATGCGACCACTACAATGAGAATCAAGCCAGCCAGAGCAGCGCCAACAATGACTGGGATTAAGATGCTGGTGTCATCCAATGAACATTCATAGGCTGCAGATAAAAAGAGAGTCAGTCAACAGGTGGAGCAATGATTTGTCTGAGTAACAAGAGACAAGACTGAAGCAGCAAGATGGCAGGTCAGATAATTGGCCATTAATTAAGCTGAGCCAAAATACTCTAAACACTAAATGTTCTGTTTTTAAAGCTGTCAAAAAAACACTGTGCTCATTTGAATGGACATCTTCGACATGAAAGATAGAAAAATAATAGAAAGTAAATACTTTTTGTTTCCTTTAAAAAAGTCATTCCATTAAACACTGTATCATCAGATTTAAAATATGGTGAATAACTGCTACAAAAAAAACTCTTCATTAGGATGCTATCTGTACCAATTTTTAAATGAAATCCTCTTCTCTACCACCTCTGGAATCATCAGACTGGACAGTCATTTCCTTTCAACATAACTTAGAGTATCATGGCTTGGCTGGTTATTTTTTCAAGGAAGCATTCAAGAAAAACCTACCTGTGCTGAAAGCACCCTGTTTGACTCCAAAGGGCTGTACATGAAGGTTGAAGGTGTAGATGGTGAGCAGGCCGGTGATGGTGTAGTTCTGCTCCTTGTTACACATGTAGGAGCTGCTGATAGCTGCCTCCCACAGACTGAGGTTGGTGTTCGCCTCAGAAAACACTACACCTTAAAAGAAACACACACATAAAGGAAAAAAATCAAAATCATTAGCTTTCCTGTCAGTGTGGTGTCTGGTCTATGTGGGTGGATGTGATTCTTCTCATTACCAGAGCTCGTCTTTCCAGTGATGTTCAAAGCATGCAGGCGGAATTTCTTTGTGTCCTGTCAAATTAAAAGTACAAGATCAGAAACAGAATTAATCGATCATATGATTTATCTATTTATTCATTTAGGGGGCTGTACATTTTGGCCTTTTACTTTATGATAGGAGATCTGTAAAGAAACACAAAATGGGTTGAGAGAGAGAGGGAGATGACATCCAGCAAAGGGCTGTCGGGGGGAATCAAACCAGCCACCACTGCAGCAAGGTCAAGCAGCCTCTGTACATGGTACATGTACATAGTCTTCTGACTGAGGTATATGGTGCCCCTATCAAATGTTTTTCTTATTAACAAATAATTTAAAGAAAAAAAAAACACTCGAGAGTTTCCCTTGATTAGACTTGAAGACAAGACATTCTTGCTTCCTGTCTAGTTTTGTGACATTATATAATGTTAGTGACCGTATTAGTGACAGTATTTTAATCCATCTTATTGACTTATTTCCAACCAGTGATAAGAAACAGTAGAGAGGAAAGATAGTGGTAAAAAGAAATTACTTACATTGGTAAAAGTGAAAGTCAGGGTCATAGTGTTTGACACCAACACCAATTCACTGCTGTTGACTCCACATGATCCACTGGATGTGGTTTCATTGGGGTTGAGGTTAATCTCCTGTATTTTCTATGCCAGAGGGAAGAAAAGAAAATCGTATCAGGTACGTCTATGGGAGATCATCCTCTCATCACCTGACAGGCCTTAACAAGATTACAACATTATAATTCTGTTTATGAACATACATCTGCTTGCTTGATACCAATCCGCAGGCCAAAAATGGCTAATAGACATTCTGTGCTGTTATCATCAGGCTTGATGCTATAGTTTCCAGTTTGGGGTGGGGGGAGGGTGGGAGTCGGAGTGGTGGGAGTAGGAGCGGCAGTGGAAGTTGAGTTGGTGACAGGAGCTGTGGTGGCAGCGGTAGTGGTACTGGTGGTTTGAGGGGTGGGGGTAGGAGTGGGTATATCTGCAGAACAACTGGTAACTGTGGAAAGAACAAAGTAGAGATTAGACAATCAATGAATTGTAAACAGGAGAGAATATTAAATGAGACGCGATGCTGCATCTTAACTTACTGCTCTCACTCTTGCTGCCATTACTAACAAAAGCCTGTATGAGCACGTTCCACAGCGTCTGATTGACCAATTCAGATTCGATCATGTTGTTACTCTTGCATGAATAGCAGGTGTCCAGTCCTACATCTGCGATGTGAGGCTTCACAGCAACAGTTTCAGTGTCTGAAGGAAAATTAAAAAAGGATCAGTACAAGACTATTTGTCAATGAGCATATTCTTTTTGCTTTAGGTGGAGTGATAGTTACCATTTGACACAGAATCAGGGAAGGCGGATGTGTCACTGAGGTTGTAGGTAAAGGTGATGTAGTCTGCCTGGTACACTTTTTCATTTATGGTGAAGTTTACACTCCAGGAGTGTCCATCTCCAAAATTAATTTTCAGCACTGAGCTTTTGGCCTCACATGCACTTCCATCTGTTGTGACTTTGTCAGGAAGCTCAAAAGTTACTGTTGCACTCTAAAAGGGAGCAAAATATAATCTTGTTAAAAATGATTATATAAGTCTGACGTTAAAATGTCTGTCAATCTGTTGTTACTCAGCTTCTGCCAAATTGTTTCTTCATCATCTAAAACATGTAACCTCTAAATATGGCATAAATATTTTTTGAGTGGTCGTGGGTTCAACTGACAGCTTATACGAAAACTCCATAACATTTAAAAGACTAACTACAGGGTAGTACATTTCTTAAAATTATATCCATATACAATATACATAGATATGTGAGCTGCTTTCTATAGCACAATAACTCCCCAGTAAAAACACATAGAAGACAAAACAGTAGCAGGATATGCACCAGGACAACTCAGACTAATGCTTTGCAGCAAAAATCTATTTGCTTTGTAATGACTTCCCTCATTTCCCCCTTTCCATGATGACATATTCTTTCACAGGAGTTTGATAGTCAGTCTGTCGAGGTGTCCTGATGACAGCTGAGCTGCATTGCTACTACTTTGCAATACACTGGCAAAGTAATTTCACTGGGATACTGTGTAGCTTGATGTACTAAATATACCAAACACAGCTGGTCACAGCAGAACATCTTGTGATTGGTGAAACTAAAACCAGGCACTCACCTTATTGCCAGCTACTTCATATGACACTGAGAAGTTGACCATTAAATCGGCATAGATGCATAATTTGCCCTCAGTGTCTGTAACATTCACCTGGATGCCATGTGACAGCTGGAATACTGAAAAAAGAAAAAATACTCTCACTCCACATGTTTTGTAAGAAAGAATCACATGACCCTAAGTAAAGTGAATTGGATGACATGGCAACATTTTAAAATAACTTTGCATTCTTGAATTCACATTTTCAGTCCCCTTTTCAACAAAGCCCTGTGCCATTTTCACTAAGAAATGGTATTAAAATTTAACCAGAGAGAGAACAAGGTCCTTTCAGATTTGCTGCACAGTTTTGAGACTTGAGTCTCTTGCAACAATCCATAACTTATTAGGTACCCGACTTGAAATATTAGTTTGACTCCTAGCTTTATGCAAGCTGCCGTATTTGTACTTAGTGGTCAGTTTCTCAGACACAGATACAGTATATGATAATGTATGATAAAAGCATTTGCTGTGGCAACATAGCTGAAATTCCTGATAAGGTCATAGATCCTGATGGGTAACAAAAACGGGTGTTGACAACGAATCTATTGGCATTAGAAATGAACCTTCTACAAACACTACGCCATTATGGGCAAACTATAACATTAGTCACTCAAAACAAATTTAGTTACCGCCTGCTTAATCACAGCGTTTCAATTAAATAGCTATTGTCAAAAGACGATTTCCCGGTTGTTTTCTAATTACAACGCTCGTTTGAAATGGATGGTGATCTTGTTCAGAGTAATAACCTTTTCCTTAATAACTTTTACTGCTTCATATTCATTTCCTCTTCCTCTTTCAATGTATTGTTGTGAGTTAGCTTGTTTGCTAACGCAAATAACGTTAGCTTTACGGTAACACCTTTCAGTTGTAGCGTCACGTGCCTGTTTACTGTAAACTGGAAAATGTAACGTTAGCTAATAAAGAACAGCCAGAGAAAATTAGGTGCTTTTTATGTTGTGCTAGCTTGGTTTTAGGTATTACATTAATTAACTTCACCATGGTGTTTGTGCCTCACATTATTTAGCAAGGTACATGACTCAGACCATCTTAATGTTTTATCCCAAACTCTCACTCGAGCTTCAAAACAAGTCTTATCCAATCAGCTAGCTAGCAGCTAAGTTAGCAAACGCATAACTGGCCAGTGTGTAACCGAATAGTCGAATAACATGAAACTAGCTTGACAGTTACATTTGAGACATAATTTTGTTGCATAACGTTAGCATAAAAATAAATAGCAGTGGTGTCAGAAATGTAGATTTTTAGCGGCGTCTCAGATTGATGTTATTGACGTATGTAACAATTAGCAATGACGCTAGCTTCATTAGCAAAAACATCACAGCTTGGCTGCACCTCGACTGAACAGTTTTGCTTTTTTGGCTGTAACTTGTAGTAAATTTACCGTCAGCAGGCGTATTTCTATAATTTAGGGACTACTTAAAATGAAGATATTCTTAAATGTTTTTTCAAGACCTGCATTTATTATGAGCCGACAGGCCCAGTGTCCCATCAAGTTTAATCCTATCACTTAGCAAAACCTAATAGCTATTCTTACTTTTTAAAACTGATTCAAAGACTGTTTATTGTGATAATACGCACCGATTCCAAAAGTGAGGAGGAGAAAATATTGATGCATGGTTGCCTGGTAGTTTGGAGTGTCAGCGACCGAAGAGAAGACGGATAAACTCGACGGGGACAGCGGTGTTTGGGATGAAGCTGTGCCGCTGCCGACTGTACCAGGAAATGGAAGTCATATGACAGAAACCACTGTGTCAAACCAAAAGAGCTGTGCACTGAAGCCTAGCCTATCAGACTAAAAAAAAAATTCACTCTTATAAGACAGTGGATGTGTTTGGAAATAAACGATTAATAAGAGAAACCCCGTCTGAAACTGATATTTTAATCTCTAGCAATAAATCTAACAGACTTAATACAAACAAGGGCATGTCTAATCAATCATATATTTCCTAGTGACCAGGCAATCCATTCTCACCCCACCCACCCCATTCCATAAACACACACACATTTTTTTTTTTTTGCAAGGTCTGCAAGCCTCACAGGTAAACACAAAAAATAGTGTATGCATGTAGTATGACACCAAAGAGGTTGGGGGAATTGGCCTCGATGCCATTGTGCTTTTAGTATATTTTCTAAGTGTTTTTAAAAAAAACCCTGAAAAGCAGTTGAATGTCAGATGAGATCATTTAAAATGTCACCTTTGTGAAGTATGAACAAAAAACATACACAGATAGAACAAACAAGAAACTTAGGCATACACTTGTAAAACTGAACTGATTTAGCAGCTTGAAAACATCCTATAACAAATAAGTGCTCTTTTTTTTTGGCACAAACGCTGCCTTGAACGCTTTCTGTGTTCATGATCACAGCTTTATCAGATGGCTACTTGGCCCTAAACTTTGTAAAACTTTGCTGCGGGATCTCACATTTGGTACATATTTCCCAAATTGTCCCTCCTATTCCCTCCATTAAATGTTAGTCCAATAGTCCCACATTTGACACCAACTGAAGAAACAAGCATCAGTTTAATTTTTTTTTTGATCCTTTCTCTCCAACGTGTGGTACAGAGCATTGTTAAGTGTGTCAGCATTTGCTTGGGATACTGAGTGAACAAAAAGAAAAAAAGTGACTTAATAACAAAGAGCATATTGATTCAAACTGGACAAAAAAGAATCTAAGTTTGAAAATAAATATTTTTCCTCTCCATTTAAAAAAAAAAAGAGCAAACGGAACAACATCTGTGTGTCTTCTTTGTCTGTCCACAGTAGCCCAACTCTCTCAGAGGCACTGAGAAATATGGACAATATCTCTTTTCAATGGGCATGCAGTCCACAGGATCACAAGACCCCTGACAAAAAACCCTGTGGAGCAGTATCCATTCACTTGTCGGTCGCTGGGTTGAAGATGAAAATGGTTAACGTCCCCTGGAGCAAAAGATTTAGAGACTGATCACCTCAGCCTGGCTGGACCATCTGCATCTCTTTTTTCTCGGTCACTTTTCCTTTTTCTAAGCCACATAGTTGTACTGGTTGGAGTTCTCCTTGTCACGTTCCATATAGTCCCTGTCAATAAGAGACTCTATCCTCTTCTTCAAGTCAGCAGGCTGTAAAGGCAGAAAGGAGGTGGAGGTTAACACATGAAGCTTTTGCCAGGGTTTCTGGTTATTTTTATATTTTGGGTTGTGAGATTAGCGCAATGAACAGCCAATTCATGTAGCCAAGCCACAGGGTAACTTACTATACCAAAGTCCTGCTAGTGCAAACCCATCTAGATCTGATTGTGGTAGATAATGTTTTAATCACCATAAATTCTCTGACTGTATTTTCAGCAAATGAGGGTGGTAGCTTATCAGTAAGGTGTTTACTTATTACACCTCAAAAAAATATGCTACTTAAAATTTGAGTCAACCATTTTACTTGACCGACCCTCTAGGATTTCTACAACAAGTTAACAAATGGGAAGTTATAAAAGTTACAGAAAAAGCAACATTTATCATTTGATATCAGATAACTGCAGATATTTGTGCATTTTTTGGCTATTAAGTTTACAAAAGAATTTTTTAACATTTAAATGTATTTAGAAACAGTGATTATGGTTTAGTTTGTCAATCAGAGAAATGGAAAATGTGATAGTTAAAATTCCCACAAGCACATTTTGGGGTTAGAACTCTTAAAACATAATCTTAAAAAATAAAGAAATATGCATATAAAAATAATACCAGGGGATTTACCACTACAGAACATTTATATCATACTAAAGTAAATGAAATCTATTTGAACTCCGCTCAGGAAAAAGCACATACAGAAATGGCTGGATAAGAACACAACAACAGATCCTGAGGGTGAGACAATAATAAAATGAAGCATTTCTCATAATATTCAGCGTTGTGCTCATCACCTTGACAGGGAACTTGAGCTGGTTGTACACTTCAGACATCAAGAGATTATGGCTCAGAGTCTTCCTCATCTTCATGATCCGCACAATGGCAGCGTCAATCTGATACTGACGATCCTGAAAGACCCTCTCTGTGGTGCTGGCTTGTTCCTCCACCTGGGAGAAAGCAATTAATGAAAATAAAATTGGCAACACCTCAAAAGCATTGGATAAAAAAAAAAACCTACTATGACATAATATTTTATACCGTTTCTTTCATCTGGATCTGGTTGATTTTGATTCTAAAGAGCTTGTGTTTGAAGTCATCATTGCAAGAAAACTTGTCTCCGTCCTCTACATCTTTACTTTTGGGGATTTTGGTGAGGACACGTGCTTTTCCACAAGCAAGTGACTGCAGAGTCCGGCGCAGTTCGCTGTCCTCTGTAAAATGCCGAACACAGACAGTGTTTTGGATGAGTTGTGCTGCATAACAACTACTTGAGCACATCTATTTCTTCATCAAAGTGCTGTCAACCAAACTCTGTTGTGATCATACAGACCAATTCCTGTTGCCAGTTTGATCTCCTCCAGGGTGAACTCCTCTCCTTCATTGAACATCAATAACACAAGTGTTTGGAAAAGTGACACCTGCAGCTCTTTCTTGCCCTTTTGTAAGTAAAAAAATCAAAGAGAACAATTAATATTAAGCTTTACTTCCACAGTGAGCAAAACACACATGCATTCTTACGAGTCATTTATCTACCTCTTTAAATTCAGCCTTTAAGACACAATGGCCAAGTGTTGACTGCCACTGCAGCTTCCTGCCACTGTGTTTGCCCAGGTAGAAGGTCTTGAAGATCTCCTGCAGTCGCACCATCTGGACAAAGATAAAAGAGGTGTTACAAAGGAACACACTGTATATTTATTGCAGCACAGGTTATAAACAACCTCCCAGCACTTTCTGAATGTCAATATTTGCTCTGCACTTACTTCAGGAGGCAGGTGTACCTCCATTGGGACATAGGTGGGCCAGTAACCCATCGTGAGGATGTTCACCGTCAGCTCAATGTTACCAGGAATGTTCTGGCACTGCATATACTACAGAAACACAAACAAGACACCTGTGAAACCCACCTCTGAAATCTACCTTCCACCTACTGAACAGATCTAAGTTATTACTTTGGGTCAGCCACACCAGGAACAGTGTTGTTGAGGGCATTTTGTTTCAGGTGCAAGTGAAATGAAGAATTAAGATCCATCAAGCTCAGTCTAAATAACATCACAGGAGCTTGAGGGCTATTTAAATTCCAAAACACTACTTTAAATTTACAACTGTGAAAACTTTCAACCGTGACAACCACTAGCTTTTGTTATTTAATTTAACATTTATGTGATGATAAATAATCAAGTGTAGGGCTGTCACAATATCAGATGGTCACAACACAGTATTGTGACCTGAGAAATTCATAACTATTCAGTTCAATATCTTCAGTTTAAATTGAGTAATGCTATCACTTAAACTCATCTTTAACTTTGTTAATGTTAATGTTTTTGTGCAAATGCATTAAAATCAAACACAATTGCAGAGAGGTGGAGAGAGAGTGGCAGGTGGCAATCAGCCCTGAGGTGCATTATCACCCATCTACTTTGACAAGAAAATGATTTAGGAGGTGCTACACTGTTTGTTTGACTGTTTGATGTTTACAACATCATCATGTGTGTCGTATATGTATTACTACCGTTTCCGTTTTTTAAATATCATTCTTTTGCCAACACACCAACACCAATCCCATGTTCACACTTCTTCAGTGTGAAAAATGGGGTGTTTTTTTGTTATGATTCATGGGGTGTTTTTTTATGAGTTGACCGGATAAGATTAGACATTAAAAGTTGTCATATTTGCAGCCCGAACATAAATTTCTTGATTTGCTGTTCATTGTCTATTGATTCTGTATGAAATGCAAAGAAAACAGACAGAAATAATTTGTAAACAAACTGTGTTTATCATCTGCCACCAATGAACCTGCTTGACTGTAGAATTTTCCAAGCAGGTTTTTCTTAATGAGCATTCTGATCTATAAACATACCTGTAACTGAAATATAAAACCGAGTTGTATTCTTCACACAGATACAATGTCTGCCTGAAAACTCTTTTTTAAACATAACCTCACTGTTTTAAGAACCATAAAAGTAAAAAAAAAACATGTCACACAGGTATTCTTGAGTTGAAGCCACTTTTGTTGTTCTCACCTGTTTGAACTGCACCATGATGTCTTTAGAAAGCTCCATGTCCTTGAACATTCCCTCTAGTTTGCTTGTAAATGCTGCTCCACATTCTGAGGGAGAACAGAGAGAGAGAGAAAAAAAACCCAAGTCAGAGTGTTTTCAAGGCGAAGAGTCCCTTCCTGTCATTTATTTCACGCTGTTTGTGTTTGTTGAAAAGTGACACCAATGGATTAAACTGACCATGTTTCAGCTTTGACAACATTGATTTTTCAGCATCCACAGAGGCGCTTTTCCCAACCAGCAACCTCTTGGCCAGATCCTTCTTGTAAAAGGCCTCAAAAACATCTTTTCCTACAATAACAACAGATAATTAGATTAACAGTAACCAAAGAGGGGGAAAATCTGACACTGAAACAAGTTTGATAGTGATTATTACCGTAGATAAATCTAAAGATAATCATAATCTTATCCAGCATCTTCTCCAGTTCTTCGTCTGTTGCCTCTTTGTTTCCTGCCCTCAGCTTTGAATCCACATGTTTAGCTGGAAACAAAAGTGTATTATAGTTTAAGTTATGTCATGATTATGACTGACTGTATGCACATTTACTGATGGAGCAGCAGTTGCGAACAGAGAGGAAATGACACTGACCAATGAGCTCTGCTGGTTTATTTGGCCGTTTGTTAATGAATGTTTCAAAAGCCTCCTTCATGGCATTGACGAATTTCTCATTCTTCATGAAGCAGATGTCGATGATGTGATCCACCTTGTCTTTGAAGTCGAGCAACTCTTGCACCATTGTTTTGTCTTTTTCTGGATTGATGACGATAGTGCTTCCAAAGGCCTAGACCATGATTTTCAGGACATTGGAAAACAGTCACAAACAGATACCAACAGAAGATACGAAAAAAACTTTTACAGCTGTAAACACCATCATACCTTTATGTACTCTATCCATTGTTGCAGGAGGACCTGAACACCACCTCGCACTCGACTGAAGAGCTGATAAAGAAGAGACAGATCCTGGATTCTGTTCTCATCCAGCAGATGAGTCAACCCTGGAAGTTTCCAATAACAGAGAATCAGAGGTCAGAACTCTGACTGATTTTATACTTCGAAGATAAAGAACTTAGTTTGACAGACAGGACAGATATCAAAAGCTGATGTGCCCCATGCAGATTATTTTTGTGTTGTGTACCTTTTTGCAGAGTAGCTGTGAGATGTTCACCCAGCAGCTGCTTCTCCACTGTAGCAATGAGTGGTTTTCTGAAAAAAAAAAACACAAGCTCTCGTTAAAAAATTATCTTGTTAAACTGAAAATGAATTACTGCAGTCCAACACTCACTGTGTGCTCTGGTCTAGATATGTGATGACTCTGTCGGCCTCCTCCTCCAAGCGCTTGTTGACATGATGGAGATATTCTGGTACCTACAACAACAACACACACACAAAAGGAGGGGGGCGGGACATTGAACCTTTTATGTTATTGTCAAATCTAAACTACTTTAAAGACACTGTGGGTCTCAACAGTGTCAAACACCTAAATCAACATTTCATGTGTGTCCGAAGAGACAAATCTCACCTCTAAAGCTGATTTTCTAATAAAGCATTTCTCAAATGCAGATTACAAAGTGCTTCACATAAAGGAGCAAACTTAATATAAAAAAAAAAAAAATCAAATCAAATCAAATTACAAGGACTATAATAAAACTGATAAAACTATCTCCACTAATTTAAAACAATAAAGAGACAACCACAGTAACATAAATCCAAAGTGTCAGAAAGTAAACAAAGCCGCTATGCTTGTTGTGTTACTCAAGTTAACATTTTCCAGCTGAGACAAAAGAAAACCACCATTTAAAACCATTTACTTGTGTCCATCGTGCGTTCTAATCACATCATGCTATGAAAGGATGACATGCTGGTTTTTGAACAATGAATGTTTGGTTGTATGTGGATTAGATTGAATGACTGCTCTTTGGTTTTTGAACATCAACGCGTGTGTCTGTTTCAGTCTGAGGAATTTAAATCAAGACCAGACATGACAGGTCATGTTCTGGATGCAGAAATATTTGTGCTATATACAAACAGAGTAATCAGATGGTTTATATTTGGCCAGTTATGCCTACAAGCAACAAAGTAGGCCCCAGGTATGGGGGTCACATAAATCACCTCTCTCTCCTGCATCAGCCTCTGTCCCTCTGCAGCGTATAGTCGATTAGTTTCCTCCAAAAAGCGGTGCTCAAAGGAGTCTTGATAAATCTGTCACAGACAGAGAGAACAAATTTCATTAAAGACATTTGTCAACAGCAAACTGACAACTCATCACACCCCTGTGCAGAGCCACTCGTCTTTTGAAGTACAGGGAAAAAAATGCAGGTGAGCCAGACCTTTTTGAATTAATAAAAAGGTCAGAGCCGTAATGAAGTGGTCAATCACCTGCAGGTCAGAGAGCATGCTCAGCAGGCTCCTCAGTAAACTGCGGTCTATGGCCTCTCCGTTCCGCTCCCTCTCAATGAGCAGCAGAATCCCATCAATGGTTTTACTCTGGACCTTCAGATCACTGATGATGTAGAACCTGAACAGCTCCAAGCCCATGTCCCTGCAGACCAGAGCAGCTTGTTCAACACCCGCTTTGAACAGAAACCAGGCTCGCACTACAGCAGAGCAGCTGACAAAAGGGATCACTCACCAGATAGATGGCAGCATTGAATTTTGTAAAACATAGGTGCGGTCCAAAAACAAAAAAATACTCCTAATCATGATCTGTGAAATAATGACAAACATTCGCTGTTAGAAACAAGCACTGGTGACATTTTCAACCATTTTATTGTTTGATTCAAAATAATGGGACATTGCATAATATCGTCTGTGGTTCTGAAGGGGCTTTGTAATGTCTGAGAAAGTAACCCAAATCTTGACTTGAGTTTGAGACTTAATGCATTTAACAGAAGGCCTGTGTTATAAATATTACAGGGGAATTCCTTTTTGTTTCACTGGAAATCCTGTGAGACTCGTTCTAAGTCTCGCAGGATTTCAGAGCGAGACTTTTCCAGAGGCGAGACTTGTGTTTCCTGTTGAACAGTGTGGAGTTTTTGCTTTAACGAAAAGGTCTTTCCCTGTCCTAAGTTACATACTATAATGTTGTCAGACACTCAGAATTACAACTGCAGCCAATGAACTGCAAAAGAGCAGTTTTAGTGGACATGGTTAGACAGTTGTAGTTGCCCTTAAGAATTAAAATTCAGCTATTTGAGACATCTTGCAGCTCCCCCCTGAGGCAACCAATTACAATTACAAAACTTTTGGTAAGTACCACTCATCTGCACAACCACCATGTCAAAACAGGGCCCAGATTCACATTAAACATATGCTGACATCATATTCGCTGGTTTACGGTGGCAGATTGACAGTTTGAACTACAATTAAAATTTTCACACTGACAGTGACCTTTTTGTCGCAAATGGCATCCGTTTTGAGTTTGGATGGTTTTTTGTGGTGTTTACAGATGGGCAGCTCTTGCATATGCATACAGTATGATGGTGAGATTTGCCAAACAGGCTATGAACCAGGCTGGGAGAGGGTGAGACTACTGACAAGCATGAGAAGCTAGAATGCTTGGCTGAAA
>JAQNCA010000032.1:16684703-16699639 GCA_029783725.1 Acanthurus tractus | reverse complement strand
GGGGATGATCTGATTGAAACTTATTTATATACCTCTGTAATGTACTTTTTATTGTGTGTTGTGGAGTGACACCGAAAAAAAGTTAATCTATCTATCTATCTATGCAGTGCAGCACAAAGCTGTCAGATGCCCACAGCATCTGGTTGAAAATATTTCATATTGTGCTGCAGCTGCACTTAATGTTTATCCAGCTGTGCATGTTGTTACCAGCTACTTAAGCCTTCCTAGGTTTGCTAGAAAAATTCATATGAACTGTAATCTTTTCTGAATAAAGCACTGCTGAAAAATGTTACAGTAAACCATACTTAATTACTCATTTGGTATAATTAAGCATTGTAGCCTAAAAGTTGCAGAAGAGTATTTGTAACCTAAAATTGTCAGTAAGCACTCTGGACTGTGCTTGTGCTGTGCAGCAGAAACAGGAACCCAGGGACATTAAACTCATTATTGTTTTATTACTATTTTAGGAGTCACCAGATATAAAGTGATAAAAAAAAAATCTTTAGTTCCTTTTTTCCCACTTGTCAAATATGTTTAAGGATTCTTGCTCCTAAAAACCCTTCATATTTATGAAAATATCAAATCAAAATATCTAAATCTGTCCATCGAGCCTTCAAGGTCCAAAATAAAAAAATAACATTTATATCTTTGAACATTATCATAATTTTCACACATTATTTCTGCAAAGTAAAAAAAAATTAGAGAATGTGAGTGACCTTCAACTTACTTTGTGTGTGTAAAATAAAAGAAGCCTAACCACTAAATTTTGCCATTAACTAAACATGATGGAGTAAAAGGTGCCTGCAATATTTCCTTCTGAAATGTATTGGAGTAAAAGTATAAAGAAGTATTCATTGGATATATAAAAGTAGAGCTTAACAACCTCAAAACAGTGAATAACAGTACTTAAGCATATCCTGTGTACCTTTAATTTTGATATGAGATCATTTTGAATGTACTTTTAGATGTTGCGGGGTTTTTTATGTTTTTGATTGTTGGGGCTGAGAAGTTGCATTTAATTTCTGCGAGGTACACTCCGTGACAGCAGGGGGCGATATGTGTATTATACTTGTTGCAAGCGGCCATTGGAAATCAAGCAGAAGAGTCCGGATCGACGGACAGAAGAGGGAGTGAGTCTGAATAGCAAACTCTGTAGTGGACCGACACTAGCTAATGCCAAATCTGATACAAACTGCCAGCCATGTAGTCTGAACAGCCTGTTCCCTGGACCGAGGAAAAGCCGGATATTTCAAGGTTTTATGACAGAATGGCACAAGCTAACCGGGATGTGTTGTCTTGTCGGCTTTTTTGAACATTTATTACCCAATTAAGCAACAACAACATCTGGCTAACAAGCTAACAAGCAGTTAGCATTAGGAACAACCCGCTGAACAGCTGTCACCCCGGAAGGCCGCCGCACCGGGTGGGGATTTAACTTCGTCTGTCCGTGTTTGGACTAAACCAACAAAAAGTCGCTAACCAATGATAAATCGCTGTTTATTATATATCGGTAAGAATGGAGTCCTCTTTAGGGATTTGCAACGAGGAATGCTTGGCAATATCCTTTTTGGATTGAGTTACAACCCTTTCTGTGCTCTTTTTTTAGTTTGTTTTAGGTCGTTGGCTAACGTTAGCTTTACTGAATCATTTTCTCAGGTAACGTCAGTTAACGTTAGCAAGTCGGCTAACTTGACAAAGTTTTAGTAAAAAGATACTTGGACGTTGATCATCTTTAACGAGCCAGTCGGGTGGGACTATTTTTTTTATCCATTTTCCGTCATATCTACTGTCGGCTCATAAATCGGTTCATTAAAGCTAACCAAAACGATTAAACGTGACCATTTTAATTCTCAGTTTACCAGTAAAACCCACTTCTTACATTAGCCATGTTTTGGTTTAAGGTAAGCTTGCTGTCACTAACTACCTTTGCCACTGCGCTGCTTTCCCCCTTTTTTAATGCCCAATGCCCATGTGACTTGTCATTTGTTACATTAATTTGCCTCCTAATTTTCAATTAGCATGGCTCATTTTAACAGAGATGATAACAAATAAGTACTTGCAGTCTTATCACACGCATACTGACATACTGACCTGGCAAGAAAGTGGGATCATATCTTTGGTAAAACAAAAGCTTAGTATTTGTTATGTCCATGCAACTGCTTTATCCTCAATCCGAATAATTCCTTGATTGTGATGCTCACACTGTAAGAGGTCAGGAGCTGAGTGCTGGCCAGAAGGAACCCAGACTACTGTCACTAATTGAGCGCAGTGGAGAGTTTATGTAAGTATTGGTGAACATAAAGACTGAAAAAGTTTACATTTTCTCTGTCAGGCATTGTCAGGTAAATTTAGCGAGATGTTACAGGTCTTGATTTAGTTCTGAAGCAGATGTTTGGTTGTTCATCTGTCGCATTGTTTCTCTGTCTTTTACATAATATTGATGAAATCAACGTTTTTGATATCTCTTTTTCTTATAGGTAGATATAGGCTGATGGTATATCTGAAGTATCTGGCTAAATCTTCCAATAATTGGGACCTAATTAATATTATCTGCTGCCTTTGATTTAGATGCATTGAAAAGCTGTGTGGCTTCTAAGGTCAATGATGCATTTTAACCTGCAAATGAACATAAATCAAAGCCATAAAAAATACAGTCCATTGTGTCAGATAGGTGTGTACCAGGAAAGTGCCACCTTGAGTAATAAACAAGATTATATTGATTGTTCTGTTTGATGTTGATTTTTTAAGTACCTTGCTTGTCTTATCTACCACAGAGGTTGTTTCTTTCTCTCTTTTTTAAAGAATGGATGAGAACACTTATATTATAATATTGTTGGGTGCACTTTGTAGTTAAATCAAAAAAGTCAAGTGTGCTACTAAAGAAATGCCAAAACTGTAATATTTTGGATTTCTAAAAGTGAACTGAAAGGCAGTTTGCAGGACTGTGCTGCCAGTGGAGCTGTAGTGATACGGTTCAGTGTAACATTAACAGGATTTTAACCTGGGATTCAGCAGCTTCTGGATTTGTTTTATGAAAGAGGATGTTGTGGGACAAGACAGTTGGCGTGCTAAACCATCAGTGTTGTTTGTGTTTCGGGGTTGTGGCATGCACTAGTGAGTGTTATTGCATCTATTGGCAGCCAGCTCATTTTGCATTATGCAGAATTCTTCCTCTTAGTCCTCGTCTGTAATGAGACTCACATGGGTACTCAAGCTCAATCCTCAGCTGACTGCGCTAAAACCCAACACACTTAACTCCTTTCCTTTCAGGAAAAGTAATGAGGAGTTGTGGACATCAGATGCTGTCAGGTTTTAGTTGGTGTTGTACATATATTCTACCATGGTTGTCATTTTTGGAACAAGCGGGGATTTTGTGGCTCAAAACTTTAACACAGGGTGAGCAAAATAACAGAAGAAGCAATACAATACGATGCAATGAACCTTCAGTTCACCAATGTGAATCTGTCAGTTTTATTAAAAACTATATGATGTGTTTTTTTCAGTCAGTGTTCATTTTTGAGATTTTATCAGATGTAATTGGAGGTCTCACCAGGTATCCCCTACTTAGTGTCGTGGAGGTTGTATTTGGAAGCTCCTGTTGCCTTTGTGAGTGCAGTTTTAGGATTTCTGAAACTATTCTCTTTGCCGTAGCACATACTTTTGCAGCTTTTACCACCAAGGCACCATTACCACTTTGCAGGAATGAACAGGAAGCTGAGTCACATGTCTGTCGGTCTCAATTAAAATGGAACATTGTGAGCTTTCTCACAGCATGTGTTTTTATTCAGGGCCACTGTAATGTAAAGTGTTTCTGTAATTTTGTCTGCACCCTGATAATTGGAGGTTTCTTCTGTTGATGGTCATGTAGTTTAGAAAAACAGCAACCATTGCTGATTTGAGGGAAAAGCAGGTCCCTGCTCTGACAAATTTAGTCCAGCAGTGCTGAATCATTTTCCTTTCTTCTACAGTAATCTGACTTGTTGTGGAGTGGAGGGGAAGCGTGGGCAGTGCCCCAGCATGCTGTTTTGACCCTGGCCTTTGGTCAGCCATTGTTAGACAGTGAAATGTGATCCTGCCTACCTTAACCCATATCACAGATTTTAAGCAGCTTGTATTGACTATTTGGTGACCCAAAGTGCAGATCCTCTGAATGTGCTCCTGGTTACGACAGTGGACTGTTGTCAGCAAAACTATACTATGCTATAGCATAGTGCTTGTTTCGTTAGTTTTGCTGTGTTGTATGCTTTTTCAGTTCAAGTGATTCAAAATACCAAAGGAATCTTTTGCATGTCTGCATGTGCATTTCATATTTTTGTAAATCTTCAGCTCACATTTTAATCACTTGATAGCTGTAATGTCATCCAAACAGTGCATTCACCTTTATTGCATCCCAAATGTTCATTTTTTAAATTTTGTCATACTGAATGCTGTGCTTGAAACACAGTGTTCATTTGAAAAAAAAAATGGCTCTTTAGGGGGGAAAAATGCAGCTCAACTGTTTATGCTATGTGTTTTGGGTTATTGTAATAACCTAATGAGATATTAAACATCCC
Source organism: Acanthurus tractus (assembly GCA_029783725.1). NCBI lineage: Eukaryota > Metazoa > Chordata > Actinopteri > Acanthuriformes > Acanthuridae > Acanthurus > Acanthurus tractus. The sequence continues at coordinate 16,695,086 of JAQNCA010000032.1, read as the reverse complement.
AGAGCAGATGTTAAGTGGAACTTTGTGCTGTTCTTATCCAGATTGGGTGTTTTGGCCAACCCTGAGGCTGTTGTGGCTCGCCCAGTGCCTCAGCTGTCTATACCCATCAATGGTAATTTTGAAATTGTGCGAGGTATGCAATGTTTTTTTTTTTGTCATAACTCAAATTCACAGTATCAATAAGTTGAATCAAATGTTTATGATAATTTAAGTTACAGACTGCTGCAAACTGTTCTTAATTTCATTGTATTACTCTGTGAGATGTTTGTGGTTCCTGTAGATGCAGCATGTTTCAGAAGTTGACCCTCACCATGTAGTCTTTATCCCACAATACAAAGTGGTGTTATTATTTGCTCTTCTCTTTGTTACTACTGCTTTGAGTCATGTCACGGTGGTGTGAAAGGGAAAGTCCAGAGAGTCTTTCCTTTGCATTTCTGAAAAACCAATGTACAGCAACTTCAACCTATTGAAACGCTTTATTATACCTCTGTTAACTCCCACATCAGACCTCTGTACTGCATATGTATCACATAGGCTCTCTTTCCTCTTTCATTTCAGAGGCTGAAGAGGCTCTTCTTATTAACTTCTCTGTAGATTGTAAGTACTTAACCTCTCTTGAGGTAATGATTCCTTTTTTTGCTTTTACAACAGATATACAGAAATATGTTGTTTTAATCCTTCTAGAAAGCTAGAAAGAATACTTAATTGTGGGAGCAGAAGAGAGCAACAACATGGCATTTATTGCAACACAGCCCCATCCAGCCACTTTACATTTTTAGAACAGGCCTTCAGCTAAATGTCTACCTCCTTTATTTAGCAGTAGACGCTGGTCATGAGTTACCAGGGATCTACGAAAGAATGCTGAATTGTCTCACTATTAAATCACTTTCCTTTGTTTTCTAGACAGTCTGCATTTCTGACGTATTTGCAAAGGCAAATGTCGCACTGTTTTTTTGTACCTTACTTTAGCATGTGTTAGGATACGAATCAAAGGAGAGAAAGCTCCAGAACTGCTGTTGGAACTCCAGGATGATGATCGGACTCAAACTTTTCTCACGCAGGTGAAGAGTGCTCAGCAACAAGGTAAGACTCCACTCTCTGCAGACAGTCTAAAGCAGTTAGATGATTAATTATTTAATCACTCATCTATCTTTTATCCAACCAGGGTGGATTACTCCACCTGTTAATTTCCTGTGTATTCTTGCCTCCCACACAGTGGAAGAAAAACACATTTTTCTGCAATTTCTAAAATCAGATTAACCATTCAAGGTGCCAGCCCACCTCTGTGAATGCTGCCAGAAAGTGTTTGTGTTTATGCTGTCATGCATTCAGTCTAGATTTTTGATTATATTTTTACTGACCTTTTAGTATATAAAACATTTTGATTAATTCAATTTTATTTTTTATGCACAAATTAACCATGTAAGTCCCACTCTGAAATTGGTGACAAAGCGGATTTTTTTTTACATTTAGGGAGTGATCTTTTCTGTACTGTATAATCATAGATTTGCACAAGTAAAGTCTTGCCTTTGAGAAGTTACATAGTAATTATTTCAGTAAGTATGCCATGCTCTTGGTGATTAAACAGATACCTTATCAGGAATTATCCCCCACTTTCTGCACTCTGAACCTTTTCATCCAGTTTATATGTGACCACTTTCATTTCTCTCATTCACTAGTCAGCTATTATAACTTATATTGATCGACAGTATTACGGAAGAACTGTGCCCTCTTCAGTCTTGTTATCAACAAGCCACTTGTAAACTGGTATCCTGTACTTCCTGTTATTACAGCATTGCTCTATTGGGTGTTGGCACTGTTTTATCTATGTGCTGTTCAGAGACGTCAGCTCAAACAGGATGTGAGTTTACTGAGTAAAATTTTGTGATAAGGCAGCTTCTGTCTTGGATAAAGTGTTGCACCTTTATTGTTTTCCTTTCACTCTGCTTAATGTATTACTGTTGGGATGCCCATTTTGCCTGTAAAAGAGATGCTCCTTTATCCTGTAAAAGGTTGTCTAAGTCTTGATTATGGTGTATTTCCCTCATCCCTGTTATACTTTTTCAGTTAAATCCAAACTTGGGAAACCCAAAGCAATGGAGCCTCTTGCACCAACAGCCCTGAGAGGTCCTGTCCCTGTCCCACCACAGAGAGTAAACAAGACCGCTAACTCTGTGGGCTCTGGAGTCAACCCACCCAAAACTATCAATGCACTGCCTCCCAACCTCAACAATAGCATGTCAACAAATCAAGCTAACACAGGTAATACACAAATAAATTGTTTACATTCAGAAAAAAGCAATAGCTGGGAAAACAGATATTTAAGTGGTTGCTAAATGTTTCAGCTATTTAATCTTTGACTTTTGATCTCACTCTTTCTGAAGATCCAGTTCAATCACTTGCCTCAGACTTTGGTTTCGAGGACAACTTCAACCACGCTCTCAAAGTGGAAGAAAAAAAGAATCATCAGAATCGCATTGTGGCCTCAAGGGAGCCTCCTCCTGTCCCTCCTCTACCTCCTCGCAAAGCCTCCTTCACTCCATCTAATCCACTGCCTCCTCCCCCAGTCCCTAAAGACAGAGCTGTCTCCTTACAGGCCAAAGACAACTCCTCCATCACTAGCACCAAACCAGAGTAAGTTAGCCCCTTGTGACACCAGATCAGTATCTGTTTGAGATAATCTGGTGGTATATAATACTTTTTTCTCTTATTCCAGTAGTTTCAAGTCAGGGTTTGACCGCACGGAGAGGCAGCCATCTTGGTGCGAAAGCCCCACCACCAACAGCATGAGACAGGCTATGTTCTCCAGCCAGGCAGGACAAAGAGAATACCTAATCAAACACCGGCTGGGGAAGAAGGAGAATGAATATGTGGACATCGAGGCCTTCAAGTGAGAGAGGCTTTTCAGCCCATACATCATTAGTTCTTTTTTTTGTTTGTTTTAATACAGCAATACAAGAATTGAAAAGTTCTGTTCCTGCACATTTTATACCCCCACTGTTAATAAAACAATTTTTTTTATTTCTTTAGGTTTTTTACAGGAACGTGGAACGTGAACGGCCAGTCTCCAGACAGCAGCCTTCAGCCGTGGCTCTTCTGTGACCAAGAACCTCCTGATATTTATGCTCTTGGGTCAGTGGGAATTAATCAAACAGAACTTTTTGGATCGTGAATTCATAATCGTTGTCCTCTGCTTCAATATTATTTAAAATAATGACTCGGTTTATGGCTCCAGTTTTCAGGAGTTGGACCTGAGCACTGAAGCTTTCTTCTATATGGACTCATCAAAGGAGCAGCTGTGGGTGGAAGCTGTGGAGAGAAGCTTGCACCCAAAAGCCAAGTACAAGCGGGTGAGTAGAAGAAAAATTAAGTAGGGTTAGTAGTTTGATTCCCAGCTCCTCCAGCTGTCTGCATGTTGAAGTGTGTGTGAGCACAAAAGCCTGAATTCCTATTGCTTCGGCTGGTCAGATTTCTTTGTGATCTCACTGCCACCTGTGTGTAAGAACGACTGTTTATTACTCAACATGAATGTTCCTGCCTTTGTGATGTTTTGGCAATGGTTTAAACCTCCTTTTGGACTTTTTTATCCTTTTAGGTTAAAATCATACGACTAGTTGGGATGATGCTGGTGGTCTTTGTCAAAAAGATACACAAGAATCATATAAAAGAAGTGGCTGCAGAGCATGTTGGGACAGGAATCATGGGAAAAATGGTGAGCTGACACTAAACTCAGACCAATAATTTTAAAAATACGCAGTAATTGACAAGGATAAGCCAAAAATGTCACTTTTCTTTTCATTGAAGTCCAGTAGTTCATAAAAAAATGAATGTTTTAAGAAATAGTTTAACTTACTGGATTTGTAAATCAAATAAAAAAAAATCTTGTTCTTTTTGTTGTTTTATTTTGATTAAGCATGTATTCAGTATTTACTTACATTAAAATTAGGGTCTTTTTTAGTCTTACTTAGGGCCTGATCTTTAGATTTTATCTTTTCCAGGGGAACAAAGGTGGTGTGGCAGTAAGGTTTGTTTTCCACAACACGAGCTTCTGCATCGTCAACTCCCATTTAGCAGCACATGTGGAAGATTTTGAGCGCCGCAACCAGGACTATAAAGACATTTGTGCCCGCATGACCTTCCACTTACTGGACTACCCCCCTCTCAGCATAGTCAAGCATGAGTGAGTTTCTCAGTCGTTCGTGACCAAAATGACAACATGACTTTGAATTAATTTGCAAAGTCTAATTTTACATTCAGCAGTTATGTTTGTATCATCAGTGAGAGGTTTTGATCCCAGCTGGCTGTGACTAAATTCTTAAGTTTTTATTGTGTTTTGTTGATTTGACAAGAAAAAGAATCTTCCACATTGTCCCTGTCTTAAGTTGTTTATAAATGTGAGATAAGGATCAAAAATCTCTTTCTGAGTTTGAATATATTATCAATTTCACATAATGCTTTTTGCTGTAACTGTTGTTTTAAAACATGTAATTTCTCTTTTTGTATGTGTGTGTTTTAGTGTTGTAATCTGGCTTGGGGATTTGAACTATCGTCTGTTCATGTATGATGCTGCCGAGGTCAAACAGCACATTACTAATAATGAGCTTAAAAAGCTTCAGGAGGTTGATCAGGTAAGAGACTGTTATCCACATCAGTGTCTTACCTAAACTTGTGCGGCAAAGATGAACAGCCAAAAAAAACTTACTTCTGCTTCTTCTTACAGAGAAATACTTGCACAAGTTAAAGACATAATTGTGGTTATTATTTGGAAAAATAACATCCCATCATTGCCTCTGTTACTACTGTTTTTCTTTTTAGCAGTTTTAGAAGTTTTTCTTAAAATAATTCGTTGTTGATTTAGTCATTTTGACAGATAAATAAATCAATAAATGGATCTGGCGCTTGCCTAACTCTCTTCAGCTGTAACTTTGCTGTTTCTGCTGACGAAACATTAGTAACATACAGTTGCTCGTATGAGTGGACTGCGCTTGTATTTTGCAACTTTTCTGTGTGTGAACTTGTGAAAACGTATAGCAGTGTGACAAAACTGAAGCAGCTAATATTTCTTGATAAATAGAGTGTAAATGAGCAAATGCAGAAGCAGTGTTTCCATTGTTCGTCATTTTTTTGGCATAATTTTCTTTTAACTCTTTGTCAAGAAATTAAGATTATGTGCTGACTCCTCCACCAAATAACGCTCTTTAACATGTCCAAATCTCATGTGTAGCTGAACATTCAGAGGCAGACAAAGAGAGCCTTCACAGACTTTATGGAGGGAGAAATCAACTTCATTCCCACCTATAAGTACGACCCCAAAACAGATCGATGGGACTCGAGGTAAAAACTGTGTCTTCTTTTTAATTTCTAATGACAGAAACCCACCTCAGGATTTTTCAGGATTACTGCTATTTCCAACTCATGCTCATTTTCAGATTCTCTTCTTTGGATTGCGATAAAATTTTGTCTGTAAGAATGTTTTTCCAGCACTATCCTTACGCTAACACAGAGTCAGCGGTCAGTACTGTTTGTCCAATGTTTAACCCTAAAATTTATCTATGAAACGGTGACTGTTTCCTGCAGTGGGAAGTGTCGTGTCCCAGCCTGGTGCGACAGAATCCTGTGGAGGGGCAACAATGTCAAGCAGCTCAAATACCGTAGTCACATGGAGCTGCAAACTAGTGACCACAAGCCTGTCAGCGCCCTCTTCAATGTCGGGGTAAGAGGCTATATTGACAATCTTAAAGCCTTAAACTGACTGATTTTGGTATTAAACATACAAAGAAAACAAGTATAAATTTTGGCTATACGTATAACTTTTTTGAAATAAACACTTTGTTAATTGATAAAAATCAATAAATATGATCTTTGTGTTTGTGTAACAGGTTAAAGTGGTCAATGAAGAGCGCCACAAAAAAGTGTTTGAGGAGATTGTTCGGGCGATGGACAGAATGGAGAATGATTTCCTTCCATCTGTTTCTCTGAGCAGAAGAGAGGTAAAAAAACAAAGTCTTTACATACACATGCACCGATCACGCTGAGGGTCCATCTTATGTTTCTTCCTTAGTGATCTAAGCTCAGCCACTTAACACTAATAAACTTTAAAACAGTGCCTCTTATTGTTAATTTCTCTCTCAGTTAACAAAATAAAGTTCTTTGGTATCTGTGATTAAAGTTTCCTCTCTGTTTCTCTTCTGCAGTTTGCATTTGAGAATGTGAAATTCCGGCAGCTTCAAAAGGAACCCTTCCTAATCAAAAATGACGGGCAGGTCCCCTGTCACTTTGCCTTTATCCCCAAACTCAATGACTCGCAGTACTGCAAGCCTTGGCTCCGTGCCGAGCCAAGCGATGGTTTCTTAGAACCAAGTAAGTCCTTTTACCCAAGTGACTCATTTCTCTCTTTTGATCATTCTTCATGTTTTGACCCCTGTATAATGTTCAACAGGGCATCTTGTAGGGAAAAGCAGATAAGCAGTGCTCAAAAACAATAGACTACAGATAAAGTGAGGCATAATGAATAATTACCGTTCCCTTTTTTTTTTATATTCCTTAAGTTTGCAGTTAAGTTCTCTAGAGAAAGTTTCACCAGACTCTTTTGAAAGTTTCCCTGTGAGCCTCTTCCTTATCTTCCTAAACAGATGAGACCCTGGAGATCTATCTGGAAGTGTACGTCAGTAAAGACTCAGTAACACTGCTGAACTCTGGAGAGGACTCCATAGAGGACATTCTGGTGCTCCATCTGGACCGTGGCAAAGACTACTTCATCACTATCTCTGGCAACTACCTGCCCAGCTGCTTTGGCACCTCGCTGGAGACTCTGTGCCGCATGAAGAAGCCAATCAGAGAGATCCCCATCACCAAACTCATAGACCTGGTGAGAGAGAGAGCTAGTCCAGTGGCCATTAAAAGGGAAATCCAATTAGACCAGCTGAAAGTGACAGGGTTAGTGAGCAGAGAAGTGTTTCTCTCTGATTAGTTGAATTTTTGATTGTGAAACACAAGCCTTCCTTCACACAAAGCAGTTTAGTTCAGATTGCGATCCAGTGGCTGTTCCTCACTACCTGAAACCTGAGTGGGAACACGTGAGGACTTGTTCACTCCCTCAGGAGAAGCTCAGTCATACAGAGAGCCTATATTTGGAGAGCCTTATATGTCTCAACCTGTGTATTTCTGGCTGAGAGGGGCCAAGGGAACGAGGAAGTGGCATGAACTTAGGAAGGGAGCTCCTGAAAACAGGGAAAACTGACTCAGATCAGGACCATATTAGTGTTGTTGAAATAGACCTCTTTCCTTAACACGTTCACCTCTGTCTGTTTCCATAATGCTATTTTTGACTTTATTTGATTCTGCTTTGGAATATGGTGCTACTTTCATTCAGTACTACTTTATATCTATTTAAAATACTTGAATTTCCCACTGTTCTGGTGTACTTGATCAATTGATTTATGCAAGAACAATCCATAATCTATCTGCCTTTCTGATTCTCTGTTTATGCAAAAAACCTCCTCTCGACTTTCCTCTTGTTTCCCTTCATCGCCTCTCCTTGCCTTGATCATTCATTTCCAACTCTTCACTGTGGTTGTGGGCTGACTCCTTGCACAGGGAGAGGACAGCTACATGGAAAAGGTAAAACATTAACTGTGATACTGATAAACAATCAGGCAGTTCAGAGTCAATATCCCTTAAATTACAAGATTTTGATAATCAGACATCTGCTTTATGACCCTTTATTGACCTCCCTCAATTTTATTAAAAGGAAACTGGTTGCAGGATTGTTGCAATCAGTTATGTCAGGATTAACAAGTGCAGCAATGTAAACCTCAGCCCAGTAACTGAGTAAACCTCAGTTTGGTACCAATCTTATGACTGCATGATAAGTATGAAAACTAGAGCTGCTGTGAGGTAATTATCCTCACCTAACATAAAGACTGCAAGCTGAGGGAAGCAGCTAACCTTGTTCCACAACACATCTAAGCAGGCACCGAGCAAAAACAACCCAAGACTTTGGGTTACTGGAAGTCTTAATGCTGTAAACAACTTTCAGGAGACCTTGGAGGTGTATGTTAATGTATTTTGTACTTAAGAGAGCCAGGCTTGCTCTTCAGCCCTGTCTCCAGTCTTAATGCAAGACTCAGGTCGCTTCCTCCCAGCTTTAGCTCCATTCTTAATGCAAAGATGCAATGTGCATCAAACATCTCATCTAACTTGAGGAAAGTAAGTTACAAAGTGTTCTAGTCCTTCATTGTGCAGTTTTTTCCATGGCAATATTATTACTTCGACCTTTACCTGCTGCTCACACTTAAAATTGCTTAAAAGTTGACTTTGTCAGCTAAAAAAAATTAATTAAATCAGGTTATATTTGCTCAACATTTCAAAAAGCTAACAGGGGCAGCAATTAGTATCCCACAGGCAATCTCTGACCAGGCAGCTTAGTTATAATCTGTGTGTGTGGATCAGTCACCCATTAAATCTCCCCTGGCCCTTTGAGGACAGGGTACACCAGTCCAATGAAACTTAGACACACACCACCACACCAAATCTCATTTCACAGCAGGTCACCCTCACTGCACAGCTCCCTCATCAACATGATTACAGCTAATAAGAAGAAGTATTAAGGTCTGTTCAGCTAAGCTCAAACAGTCCTATGAAGCCAGACGGCGAGTCTCTTCTCCATTTCATAACTTGCTGTTACAAAGCAGTGAAACTAAATAGATTTTCAGTTTTAGAATATAAATTAGGTCTAATTTTAGAGCCCTATGATACCCACGATGCAGAATAACATGGATTAGGTTTTATAATAAAAGCAGAATCAACTTTAAAATGCGGAATATGTCAGAAATTGCCAAGATGTGGATGCAGATTATAAAATTCTGTGTTTTCCATGCCATGATAAAAATTTCTCACTGCACATTAAGATATATTAGCAGAAAAGCTATGCTGCTATTTTTTGGCATCACACAGAGACAGACAGACACACACACACACACACACACACACACACACACACACACACACACACACACACACACACACAAACACACACACACACAAACACACACAGACCTGCATGCTGTGAGAGAAGCAGCACGTGAGCGAGGGCTCATCACATCTGCAGATATACAAAAAAGCAGGTTTACTGTAGACTTTATGGCTGTAGGTGCAGAATTAGATATCCTGCTAGGAAAAAAATATGAAGCTTTGTACGTTCTGGCCAAGCAATGAAAGCTAGGAAGAAAGCTGCCTGAATGCAGGAGAAACCCACATTAGACCCATTTTCCCTTTAGATTGACTTTAAAAATGTGCAAGTTGTATGAAATCAAATTAAACATTTATTAAATCCTTAAATTTTCTTATGTAATTGTTAAAATTATATTAATCTACCACATGATTATACACTCACTGATGACAAAATCTTCTTAAGTGGTAAAACATAGAATTTCTTAAAAATCTGAAAGGAAAACAAAGAATGTAAGGAAATAAATAGAATTCTGGAAAAAAAAAACAGATTTCACAGGATCCTACTCTATGAAATATCGTTCTTTACAATGTTGCAGTAAAAGGTATTTATTATGTTGATGCTTTCTGGTCTTGATTCCTTTCTTGGAGATTAATCACACTGTAAATACCCTAAAGTTACACAGTTGAAGCTTTAGGTAGTGAAACATTTTACAAAATATGAAATTAGTTCTGCTTTTTGGCTCAGCATTGTCCTCATTCAAGGCCTGCACCAGTCTCTCTTACATTTGTGTGCAGCCTCAGTAGCTGTGGTTATTTTTGGACATCTCTTATGAGTCTCAGGGATCCATTTACAGAAACAAAAAGGATGGGATATCCAGCCCTTTTTAAAATGGCTCTCCCTCAAGTTTCCAAACCTCAGAGATAATCCAGACCTGATCAGATATGTCATGTCATGTCATAGGAATAACAAAGAATGGAAATAATTAATTCCAATTATTTGTTTCCTGTAAAGAATTTATGAGAATAAATATCTATTTATGATTCCAGGAAAAAAAAATCAAACCTCTGTTATCCAGTTGAATGGTTTAAAACATAGTGACTGTTATTTCTCATTAGGAAAAGTCTAAGATGAGCTTCCTAATGGTGGATGGTGCAAGTACTGAGGACAAACCTCTAAAGATCCCGAAAGAAGTGTGGATTCTTGTCAACCATCTCTACACTAAGTCCTGTGATCAGGTAAGAGGACTTTAACTGATGAAATATCTGCACCAAGAACAGATGTTCATCACTGAGAGGTTATGAGATTGCTAAAATGTGAAGTAAGGGATGTAGTTCATGGATTTTCTTTCTGTTTTTGTTAGGTTTTGCTACAGTAGAGTTCAGAACTTTTTTTTATTTTTTTAAATTTTATTTTCGGGCTTTTTACACCTT
>JAQNCA010000032.1:16669204-16684537 GCA_029783725.1 Acanthurus tractus | reverse complement strand
AGAACTTTTTTTAAATTTTTTTAAATTTTATTTTCGGGCTTTTTACACCTTTATTATATAGGACAGCGGAAGAGTAGACAGGAAATGGGGCGAAGAGAGGGGGGAGTGACATGCAGCATAGGGTCGGAGCCGGAGTCGAACTCGCAACCGCTGCGTGGAGGACTGAACCTGCCGTACATGGGCCGCCCGCGCTACCAACCGAGCTAAACGGCGGCCCAGAGTTCATAACTTTTAAGCAAAAGTTATTATATTTTTATGTTTGCTGTATATAAAATGTTTCCCTTACAAATGTTTCTCTGAATGTCTCCCAGGAGGACTTGTTCCAGACACCAGGCCTGCAGGAGGAGCTCCAGAACATCATTGACTGTCTGGACACCAGCATCCCAGACACTGTCTGTATCCTTCCTGATGAAACTACTCCCACAGGCACATGAGCAGCATTACTGCACTCGTTGCTTAACAATTTAACTCCTGGACCTTGTTGTGACTCGGTCGAAACAATCTGTTAGTATAATCATGTCAATAACAGCAGTAATCATGTGAGCTGGTTGTTAGGAAAGGTTCCTTTTCTGCCTCTTTGTACTATTCTCTGTACTATTTATGGCTAAAAATCTATTTACAGAAAATAACAAGAGGGCATACAGGCTGAGACAGTCCCTGAAAATAATTATATTAAATTCATAATCTTTAATATCTATATGAATGATGCACACCTTGGACTCCATATTAGCTCCTTAACTGCTGATGTAGGTGGTTGTAATCACTCTGTGGCTGAAGCTCTGTTGATCTTCTTGGAGGCCTTGCCGGAGCCAGTGGTGTGTTATGAACTCTACCAACGGTGCCTCGACTGCGCTCATGACAGCCGCCTCTGTAAACAGGTACAGTGACGATGCTCAACATACCATATAGTTATCTTTAACGCAATTTTGTCATGTTTGTCAACTACTTATTGCTTTTTTTGTTTTTAAAAGAATTTAAAGGGTTTCTCCTGAAGCTGTATTTGTGTAGTGATTGATAAGACCGTGACTGCATGAAGGTTGATGTTTTCTGTTACATCAGACAGAGCTTACAGAGAAACAACAAGTTATTAACTTCAAACTTTCTGTGTAACCATCTCCTTCTACCTTGGGCACTTATTAATCACTCCTTGTTGAAAAGAATGCAGAAAGAATATGTTTTAGCTCTGCAGGATCACAGGATTTCTTTTTCATACAGTACATACCATAATGCGTCTGACTCATCTTTGTCTATTTCTTCTGATTGACAGTTAATCTCCCAGTTGCCTCGGGCTCATCGCAACGTGTTTCGCTACTTAATGGCCTTTCTGAAGGAACTACTCAAACACTCAAATAACAACAACCTAACAGCCAGCCTCATAGGTACGAAATGGATTCCTCCTATGTTCCTGCTCCTGTGTTTTGTTAACACTTTTTAGCTTATTGAGCAGCTAGTTTTCTGTAATTACCTCACTGTTTCAGTGTTAAATTCATTTGGAGCACAAAGCAAATTGTGTAATCAAGAATAACTGTAGTGTAAACTGGTTTGTTTGTGTGACTCTGTGTTTGTTTCTTTTTTTCCCCCCATGGATATAAATAATCAGGGTAACACCAGCAGTTATTTTAATCCCCGTAAGCTCCTGTGATAAAGCTACTGTTTAACAAGACTCTATAAAGATGGCATATGTAACATAGGCCTACCCCAACAACAGATTTAACAATAGCAGTGATACACAGAGACAAAACAACATGTAGTGTTCTCACTTTCTTATTATTACCTCATGTAAAACTTTTACAAAAATACTTCACTCAGGCGACAGTGAAATACATTTGGTGCCAGGATTAAACTGTAAGCCAGTCTGTTAAATATCCTGACAAATCACAAAGATTAACCGCGGTGACATGAATATTTTAACAATAAAAAATGTCTTGGCACCGCTGATTATACAGAACATGTGGAATTCTTTTCTTTAATTGAAAAAAAAATAAGTTTATTGGTCTGACGTTGGTCTATCTTGATCTTTTCGTGCTGTTTTTGTCTTTTAGCAACGCTCTTTGCCAGCCTCCTCATCCGGCCGCCTCCAAACATGGTGGGCAGACAGACACCACACGACCGGCAGAAAGCTATCGACTTCATCCTGGGTTTCCTCATGGCAGGAGACGAGGAGTAACCGAGGTCGATGCTCCCTCGTGACCTCAGTCGGGTTTGGAGTCAATTCCCAACCTGGCTTACTGCTGGCAACGGAGCCGGACCTGTAGGACACTGTGTAACATGATCCACTTGGCATCTTGTCATCTATCGGAGACCAGTGCAGCTTTTTTGCACATAACATTCACAAACTCTTGTTAGAGGAAGACTTCCATTAGAGCTGGGATGATTTTACCAAGTGTCATCTCTTCGGCTCATTCACAGAATGACCACGCGCTGGATTTCGAAGCACTTGGGAGAGGTTTGAACTGATGCAATGCTCCTTCTGATGACGTGAAGGCCCTGTGCCTCCAGACTTGAGTTGTCCTCATCCTCAGCTGAGGCGCTAATGCCAAAATAACCCCTAAACAGTTAGTGGTATGAATGTGAGAACACTATGTTTCCTTAGATTCTAAGCAAATGACTTAAGTACACTAAAGAAAAGGACGATTTAAGGAGTAGACTGAATACTAGTATACAGTTTAAAGCATTAAATAGATTGAAATGGGATAATTGTTGAAATCTTAATGCTAAGAATGTTTAAGCTTAAGATAAATGGTGACAATCATCCATTTGCAGGATTTTAACTGAAGAGAAAATATTAAAATATCTGCGAGCATTACCATATCAATTGTATTTTACAATTGTATTGTTATTTATATGTTGTCATCTAAGTTTGCATCATCTGAGCACTTCTTTTGTTCCTACTACAGTTTTTTTTTCAGCTCTACATTGGATGTAAACTATTTCTTTTGGAAATATTCATCACTTTTTTTTCTTTATCATCCTGTATAGAAAACTTGTGTGCAACTTCAGACGTGAGCCTTACATCTTGTTTTGCCAGTTCCTCTTAAGTTACAAAACAAGTCTGGTAACACACTAACTTCCTGGTCCACCAGAATCAAGTGAAGAGTCGTCCTCTGTGACTCTTTGTGTCTTAAATCATGTAAATAGTGACTGTTTCCCTGTTCAGTGGGTATTCGACTGTCGGTATGGTGGTGCAAATCTGTGATGGTGTCTGCTGTTTGTCATGAAGGTGGTACTGTTAATGTCTGTGTTTGTTTACAAGTCTCTTTCCCTACATCTCCCACAGCTTAAAGCTTATTATCCGTTGTTTTGGGGCCTGTGTACTGCCATGACACAGCTGCTGTGTTCCCCGTGGTAAATGCAGATAAGTAATACTCCTGTTTTAAGTGATGCAGCATTTTCTGGGTGCAAGTTTTGCAAGAGTTTAATGGTTCATTAGTCTGCAGGATACAGCCTGTGTTTGTGCGCCTTCCTTATTTGTGCCACAGATGATTTTTTTTTTTTTTTTCCTCTGCAGTCACTGTTGCAAAACCTGGTGTTATGCTTATTGGAATAAGGAACTTCTGTGCTGTGTACCATGAACAGTGTTTCCTCTTTGACAGTTTTACCCAAGAGATGTCAGCATTTTCTTTCCCGGTAGAGAAAAATACTCAGATTTATGACATTCATTTCCTGCGCTCAGAATCTTTGTAATTTAATGGTGCCAGAAACGTCAGAGGATTTCACGCTGGGAGACAATGTGAGCACATGATGTGATGTGACAACACTGACAATCATGGCACTTAAAGAAATGCCCGTCAGGCTGAAGTTGCTCTGCTCTTGCATAGCTTCTTCCACCTTGTTGCCATCAGTACGTTATTTTCTTCTGTTGGTCTTAATCAAGTCAAGCTTTGCCATAGGTGGCTCAGGCTTGAAGGAAAAGTTACTTGGGATTCAGATTTGGGAGAGCCATTTTTAATAGCCATGCATGTATTCACTCTGTTTGTAGAAACACTACCATCTCCATGTCAAACATAAAATCAATATAATCAGTAACAAGATCTCTAAGTGTCGTCTCATGCCACTGTACCAACTGATGTCTTTGTATGGATTCATTTTGCCTTTTTCCTTTTAGTTTTGTCACAATCCGTTCATAAAATGAAGGTACATTTTATGGTACTCAAGGAAACACTTGCACCTTTTCTCAGCTTTTCATATTTTTGGTGCTTTTAATTTATTTAACAGAAATAAAACTGTCCTTAAAAGCTGTTTTTCCATTGTTGAAGGCTTCTTATTTTGATAAACAACCAGAAAAACAATGATTACACACTGGTTTTTGGGGCTCACTCTTCAGGTCTTTGTGAAATTGCTACTGGCTGATGTTCATGTTAAACTTGCTCCGCTCTTTGGCTGTGAGGCATCCTTCACCACAGTGCTACATTCTCTTTTCCTCTGGATATAAAAACTCCCACTCTGGACCTGCTGCAACCATTTGCCTGTCCTGTCGAGGCCAATTTGAACCCATCTGAAGACATGGCCATGCTCAGAGTCTCTTCTTACCGCAAGCTGTTTGAGGATGATAGTTGGAGTCGAAATGGAGGACTGAGTGTGCAGTGTGTAGGGCAGTTCCGCGCCTCCGTCAGGTCAGTGTGGGTCTCTGTGGTGGAGGGCGACTTTAGACACTAGGCCTCTCGACTAACTTTAAGATAACAACATAATAATAACAAGCTCATGTTGCTTTGCTGAAAATAAGGAATAGTCAAGATTTTTTTCAGCCAAAAGCAAATGTTTGTTGTCTTAGTCCGTGAATCTGGGCGTTGTGGTTCTTTGGATTTCTTCTGAGTAGTCATGACAAATGCCTTTTGTGTTATGTTCATATGCCATGACGAGTAGAGCTAAAATTAACTGAAGTATTCAAAGAATGAGGCTGTACTAGAGTCAGACTCTTTTTGTATTTCTTTTCTTTCCTGTGTGCTCCACACATACTGGGTGAAAGTCATTCACTTTCCCTGAAGGCAGTTCATTTCCTGCAGGATCCCTCAGAGTTCAGTCCAGTCTGTGGTACTTTGTGTTCTCCTCTCAGGGGTGCGGCTGTTGACGAGTGTGACTGTGACAAGTTAGACTTTGTAGCTGCGAAGGAGCTCAACAAGGAGGGTCTAAACCGGTTTGTCCGGGACCGCACTGTGATCGCTACCCTCAACGACCGCCTGGTCAGGCTTATTGAAGTGGTGAGGACAAACACTATTACTGCTCCCCACATCAGCATTTTATTCCCCTCTGCAGTGTCATACCTTTTGTTCTTAGTAAATGAAGCAGTGACTCTTTCTAAGTATACCAGCTCTTCTGGCTTTATCTCTGTTTAATCTGTGTCTGTGCTTGTTAGGCTCATTGTTTCGAGGAGGAAAATGAGTCTCTTGAATGTCGGATTGTTGAAGTAAAGGAGGAGCTGAACAGGCGACAAACATCCTCCAGCATCACCTCCACTGTTGCTCAGCCTGACTACAGTCTGGATGCGGTGGTGGAGAGACTGCGCAGGGAGAGGGTAGGTTGCTGCTGCAGCTGGGTGTGTCTGCTGCATACCTCTGTGTGTGTGTGACATTTCTAAATTGGGTTTTTCTCAGAGAAGATCCATCGCACTTCTCACCCCATCCCATCAATTTTACCTTGGTTTGCACAGTGACAGGCAGGCCTGAGCTGCATCCTTGTTCATATTCATCACTGTCTTTGCTGCCTCCCCGCAGGATGAGATTCTGTGTAGCACCGAGGAGCTGCAGAAGGAGCTTGAACATTTGATGAAGGAGTATGAGAAGGCTGCACAGCAGAGGATCCACCTCCAGCAGGAACAACAAGATGTGGCTGAGGTAATAGTTGTGCATATTACAGCAACTGATAAGTTATTGCAAACCACGTGTGTAGCCAGGATTTAGAAACAATGATGCCAGTAAACTCCCCCCTTCAAAAAATCAAAAAATTAAATCATACAGCTTTCACAGAAGTTGAAAGACAATGACCCAAACTAAATAAGTAGAGGCTGAGAAACCTGAAATTTTATCTTCAAAAGCACTTCATCCTACATTTCCCATAATGCAATTAAACAGCACCTTTCATAAGGCTCTCCATGACCACTAAATTCCCAGGTGGTTATTTGGGATCTTTAGTCTACATTAAAATCTCCAAGCTCCAGCTAAGAATATCACTTGTGACGTCAGGTTTATGATCATAAGGAAAACAACACTAATAAATATAGTTATTAAGAATGATATCAAAGAGGATAAATGAAATGATGGTAGAATCGGTATTTTGTGACTGCCTTTCAGCGATCTATAAGTACTCTTGTCCTGTACTGTACATGATCAGACACTTGTTGTGATTAATCATCTTCAGCACTAGATGGCAGTGTTGTCAAGCGGCTCCCTGCCCCCTTTCCTCTCTGCCTCCTGGTGAATCTGCTGAAACTTGCTGCAGCTGCTTCTCTGTAGCTCTACTCAATGGGTGTTGATCACCAGCAGTCGCACAGTCTGGACCAGTGGCCCTATGCAACCTGAGCCACCAACTTTTCCTACAACCCCCCCCCCCAAAAAGACTCACACATGCCAGAGCCTCGTCTCCTCCAGCCAGGCCAGATGCGAGGGAGGGTTTTTTTTTTTTTTGTAAGATGTGCAGATGTAATGCAGGCTGTAATACGGTGCCGTAATGTTCCTGCTGGCTCTGTTCTCTGGTTCTGAATTGGAAGCAGCTGCAGGGCGACAAGACTTGGTGGGAAATCGTCAGGGAGGCAGAGGAAGAGCAGAGATGCGGAGGAGACGAGCCAACACTACATGGCTCAACCCACAACTAGCTGCAGCTCTCTTCACATAATGGTAGACTGACAGTGCTGAAACAAAGCACGTTCGGTTTGTTTTAAAGTACACTACTGGCTATTGTGTTGCTTCTCTCCTGCCAATTCTGCTCCCTTTTTCAAGGCCCACAAATTCCCCCTCTTCATTGTCTCACAGTTATTTTTACATGGGACTTTTGTTTCAGTCATGTCTTGCATCTCCAGACTTAAAGTAGCTGGCTGCTTGAAAACACAATAGCACAAGCGGACTAAGCTTAACAACATTCATCAGAATTAAAATACAAATACAAGGAAGTAGATGAATGAAGAGGCCAACTGCTCAGTCTGTCATACAGTGGAAGTGCAGGGAACATCACGGAGCTCTTGAAGATGAACAAAAAATCAGTCACAGAGAAGAAAATGTTCTTCAAGCGCTCTTAGGTAGAACAAGCAGATAATTTTTATTACAAAATACAATTCATCAGGCATTTTGGTTGAAATGGACGCAGCTTTTTAAAAATTCTTTTATCAAATAGCATCTTATTGTGACTGATGGGATCAAAACACAGTTTTCTGCTAAAAGTTAGAATAGTTTTGCTTTTTTCCTCATGATAGATTAAAAGTTTTTTCTCTCTTACTCATTGGTTAGAAAGCAATTATATCACATACTTCAAAGCACCAATCAGGATTCAGTAACATAAATAGTGAGTGCTGCAGGAATGAGTCCCAAAACCTGGAAATTTGTTAGCATTGTTGAATGTAATCACTCAGAGCTTAAGTTTCTCTCTGCTCTGTGGTGTTTTAATGGCTTTTAGCTAATTGTTTTGGTTTTTTAAGGACCTCTCATCAGCATCTCTCCACTGGTGGCAGAAGTTGGTGAAAACCCTCTGATAAACCCACTGCAAGCTTCTTACATAGAGCCAAACAGTAGACAGACACAGTTAGGAACAAGCTGGTGAAAACAGTGAAGCAATTAGCAGCTAAGGGGTCAGATATTTTTTCTCAGGAGTTGTTGTAAAAGCAAAACTCAGAGGAGATTGAGCATTGGACTGACATTAGTCGTGTGGGCACAAGCACAACTCCGAATTAATGCTAGTGTTAAAATTTAATGCTATCCTGGGTGCCAAAAAATAGGTAACTGCTCCAGTGTGTTTGCCAAATTAGCTTTATAAGGTGCTAATATGTCAGTATTGCATTTACAGCTTGAGCTGCTGCCCCTAAGTGGCCAAAAGATCAATTAATACTGCTTTAAAGTCACCGAATATGTGATTTACATCGAGTTTTCTCTCCAGCTGCTGGCTGATAGTTGAACACAGGCAGTAGCAGCAGGAATAGACTACTTCTGCTTCCTCGCTGTCCATCATGGACCCTGCCACCCTCCCAGCGAGGCTCCACAACTTCATCACCAAACCCTCTCTGCATGTGTCCGAATGTAAATGCAGGCACCCACAGTAATTGCTTCCAACAACAATTAATCTGCTTCTTTTAAAAAGCGTGGATGAGCCGAGGACCCCTGCTGGTGAATGGGTTGGTGGACAGGGCTTCTGTGTCTAGTTAGCCTCCTTCTGATCTTCCTCCTCCTCCTCCTCCACCTCCTCCTCCTCCTCCTCCTCCCCCTTCCCCTGCATTGCGGCGTGTACGTGCTGTTCAGTGAAACAGGTGGATTTACTCGTGCCCATGGGTCTTAAAATGGTTATTTAAGGTGGAAACAAAGGAAACATTTTTCTACTTTTCTCAAACCTGTCGTGTGAGATTTAGTTCCTTGACTGCAGTGTTCCTCGCAGACACCTTCAGAAATTAAGTTAAACTTATTTACTTTCAGCCTTGTTCTCTTGTAAATTCGATTTCCTTCGCAGGAAGTGGATGCTGTGACAGCAGGGTGTTTGGCGTTGAGGGAGCAAGTGGCTATCTACGAGGAGCAGCTGGCCAACATGGAGGCCCAGCACAAGACGGTGAGGGGGAGAGGGAAGATATATAGCTGCAGAGTGATGAAACAGGAGGAGTTTAATGCCATGAAAATGACTCAAAATGTAGCACTTAGGTCAGACAGGAGTGTTGGACAAATGCCCAGGCCTGCGGTGACAAACACAGCTGTGATGACCCCAGTCACCTTGCTGAGGAGCCAAAAACAGCCGTGTACAGAAAAATATGGGGAGAAGATTAAAGCACAAAAATATGTCATACAGTGAATTCTACGAGAAGAAGTTTGGCCCTTGTTTAAATTTTTGCGCTCATTTGAGGCCTTCTTTATGTGTTATGTTAGGGGGAATTGGGGAAATGGGCTGATTTGCTTTAATGCTGAGAGATAAATGACAAAATCAACATAATTTTCACGTCTGTCTGTTGAATATGACGCCAAAATCAGCAGCTAGTCAATTTAATGTAAAAACTTAAGAAATAGCAAACCTTCAAACCTTCAAAGCTCAAAATTTAAACACACTGAGAGGAATTCCTGACTGGAGTCTGTCTCAATGAAATGCTGAAACAAGATCATCAGCAAGATTTGCCTTTTTGCCATGTAGTCAACTCCTGCTGTTGTTTATAACTATAAAAAAACCACATTACAAGGGAATGTTGATAACTTGACAAAGTTATTCTAACCAAATAATTAAATCATTTAGCAGTTAGATACTCAAGACCTGAGGATATGAATTATGAGTTGAGTTATATGAGTTGACTTTGTTTCCCCATCAATATTTTGCAGTTACTAACTTGACATAGTCATAAATAGATACAGAGGCACATTACCTCATCTCTCAGCTTTTTTAACACCTTGTGTCTATTCTGTTCATCTCTGCAACAGCTCAAGTTCAAAAAGACAATCTGCAGTTTTAAAGGGGGTTGTATGCTAGAATATTTCTTGGCAGATTCCAGGAGGTCATCGCTCCTTGTCAAGAAATAATCCCTCACATAATCCACCATTAAAGCCTCAATTTATCATTAAATACTGTGTTTTTTATATTTTTTTAGAAACATGTTGAATATAACATGTTCATATGAGAGGTTTAGAGGGGCTGTTAGGTGGATTTTGTTACTTTGGGCTCAGCAAGGTTGACTGTTTCAACTTGTCTGCTGGCTGTAGCCATAATGTGTATTCATGTAACGTGCACAGCAAATGTTAGACATTATGCATAAACATTTAAATGCATTCAATGCAAATATGTAAATTGATGCAAAGACACATTAGTGCCAAAAATTTGATGTAATCCTGGTTTTTATGGATCTGCTTGAAATTTGAGAGAAGAGGGGAAAAAAAGGAAGCAAACCTGGAGGAAATGACCAAAAGATCTGATGATAATAACTTCTAACATCAGTCAGAGGCTGAGCTGAACACAAATACACAACCACAGACATAGCCGGCGTGTCTGTCATCAGCTGGCTCACAGCTAACATCCATACAGTCAATACGTTGTCAGTTTGGGCTGAATAAATTCAACCGGTCCAAAACTCAATTTTATGCGATTGACACAAGAAGAACATTCCCTCTGTTTCCTGTCTCGACACCTTCACATTAAATAGACTAATATAAGTGATCCATCTTTTTATGGCTCTTGGCAGGAAGCTGAATTTTCTCAGAACGACAAACTATTGCTTTATAATAAGCACATGTTTCCAATACACATCATTGCCTATATTGCATCCACATACACACCCTGCTCTCTCTCCACCATCTACAGTATTTTTCACCTCGCCAGGAGATGACAGACGCGGCCCAGTATCAGATCTAAAGGCTGTAGGCAGTGAGAGAGAGAGGCAGCTGAAGCAGGACCGGCTCCATCACACTGTGTTTTTCTCTGCAAAGCCGGGCTGCCCGGCGTTTAACACACTCCCTCAGGGATACGCTCGATAACTCACAGTCCGGGAAATGCGGCTGAATACCAAATGAAAACAGAAGTTCCCTTTGTTTTATTAACTGTTGTCATTATCAGCACTTCCAGATAGCCCATATTCCCCAGACAAAAAGGCAGCCATGTCGTTGTTTTGGTTGATTGAAGAAGAGAAAAATGTTACACTGCCATTGCAGCTCTGCAACAGTTCATTCAGTGGATTTTTTTTACTGAAGGGGCCACATTTGGAAGCCGAAGACGTACATGTTGAGGAATTTGATGTATATGTCATTCCATCAAAATGCACTCAGTGTGTGTGTGTGTAAGGCACTTTTACTTGAGTATTTCTATTTCATGCCATTTATACCTCTACTGCAGTACACATCAAAGAGAAGTATTGTCCTATTTACACCACAACATTTACTTTTGCATCTTTATTCACTGGTTACATAACCAGTTAAGATTTTTACATTAGAAACATATGATAGGCTAATTAACTTTGATGCATTATTATAGATGAAGTATCTTAACAGTATATGAAACAGATGTAAAAAATGGCTCCTCTTTGACCAACTGCAACAGTGAAATGTTACTCAGACATAAGTGCACTGGTAATAATAATTTAATGATGAGATATGTAATAGTATGACACTCACAAGGACCATTTGCCTGCATAATAACACTTAAAATACCTTTTGCAGATAATGTGAAGTATGAATATTAAATACAGCTGTGAAATAAACTCAGCAAGGTAAAAAGTACAATATTTCCCTCCACTAGTTGTAGTAAAACATCTAAAAATGGAAATACTACTAAAAATTTTGGTATAGTACTAAATATATGTATTTAGTTACATTTCTGCTCTGGGTGAAAGGATCTGAATACACTGTATGTGTGGCATGTACAAACAGGTTGTGGAGAGTCTGGTGGAGCCAGCTGAAGGAGTGATGGCAGCTATTGAATTTGGCAGCCCTGACATCACTCCAGCCCTGAATGTAAAGAGGTACTACTGCCAGCTGGCTGAGAAACTCCAGGTAAGCATAAAACACATAAACATGTCATGAAGTTGAAACCTTTTTCACCAAATGTTTTACAGTAGCACGCCTGTGTTGATTTTTAGATCAAAAAAAAAAAGAGATCAAAAAAAAAACAAACAAAGATCTGGCTTCTCATAAAGATACGACATGAAGTTACTTAAGGACAAGTACTTAAGTTGAATTTTGAAGTACTTAAGTATTTTCATTTTATGCTTATTTATACTCCCACTGCACCACATTTTAGAGGGAATTATTGTATTTGACTGTTTATGGACAGCTACAGATACTGGTTACTTTTAGTTTGAAATGAACTCTTTACATGTCTATATAACTTCAATTTATTTAATGTTGCACCAAAAATGAAAGATTAGAAAAAGTGCAAGAAAGTTAATGTAAATTTGTCTCAAAATTATTTTCTCTCCTCTCCCTTAAATCATTTCATGATCCCACAGATTTATGTTTTGACCCTCCAGAGGGGACCTGACCCCAGGTTGGAAACCACTAGATTAATTTTTTTACTTATAAATAACTTCTTTTACCTCAACAATGAAATACCATTTACACATTAATGTTATTTAATGTTTAATCTGCTTCAAATATCACTTCTCTGCAGAACCAAACAGTAACCTCTGAGGCTAACTGCAGTCCCTCAAAAGACCACTTGGGGCAGGCTCCAAAAAAAGAGTTAGTCCCAAAGAGCCCCATGTTAACATGTCAACCTGGTACAGTAACACTGTTTGGGTCTCTATAGTTAATTTTCCAGTTCATGACAACTGAGCTGGGGTTAAGCTTTTTTATATTACTCATATAAACTATATTTAGGACTGAAGTTATTTGTAGTTGTGTCATGAGTGACAGCAGCTGTAAAACGTCTGCCTGCTGTCACGCAGCTGATGGCTACAATGCGTCTTATCTTTTAGCTCCACTTTCTCATCCAAATGTGGTCACTTCTGGCTCCAGAAAAAGCAAGATGGTGTCAGCTCTCAAGACCAAACTTGAGGCTCCAGCTTTAATGTTATCTGTTTAATTGACTGTCTATCTGCATATTTAAATTTGATACTCCGACTGCATTTTGCAGCCAATACTTCTGTTGTTTGAAAAAGTTTTGTTTTTTTTAAATTGTTGCATTGCTAACACTGACGTACACTTTCGAGACCAGCTGCCGTCCTCATCCCTCCTAATGACCACTTGAACTTTCCTATTGTCAACACGTCACCTTCTCTCTCCCTGTGAAACGGTGCGGTCAGGTCCACATGTAAATCTCAGCTTTCACAAATCACACAGCGATACTCCCACTTGTTTTCTTTCCCTCTTAACACAACATCAGGGAAGAACTTGAGAACCAGAGGTGCAGTTCTGGACCCGAACAAAATGCCTTTGTCTACCTGCGTTCATGTGTGTTTGTATGTGTGTGTATGTGTGTGTATATGTATATGTGCATAGTCCAAGTGAGGAGGTGCTGCACTGGGGTCAGACCACAGCTCCTGTGGGTCTGACCCCCTGATGGCGAGGATGTCTGGCCGGTTCAGAGGTCAGGGCTGTAATCAGACTGCTGGCCGCCTTCCCAGGCTTCTCGGCAGCTCTGGAGTCGACGCTGGTGTTTGTGTGTTTTTGTGCGTGTCCTCAATTTGGAGGCACGGCTGAAGGGTAACCGGGGTATTTATATATTTGTGTGTCCGTCTAGATGCGTAGGTGTGTTTCTTGTTCCCCCAGATCCCATCTACTCCCTCTCTCTCCATTCCATTCGGTCTCTTCTCCTGCCAGCTGGACACCGTCCTGTCTGTGCCTGGCCTCGATTACGAGACACAATTGTCTCGATGCTGAAATGATTGCTATTGGGTTTGAACAGTAATGGTGATTGCTGGCTGACTCCCACACACCTGTGCATCCTCATGCTGCTCGTTTCAGCTGCATTTGTTCCATCTAATCAGAAATGTGGTGTACACAAGGAGAGGTTTAACTATCAGCCGGCATGAGAGGCTTTGATTGCTCTTTGCTCCCCCGTCAAAGTGCTCTTTTAACTGCCCAAAAGAAAGCTCTGTCCCCCCATAGTCTTATGCATTTTCAGACTCAAACTGAAAGGTCAGATAGTTTTTTTTTATTGCTACAAACTTTCACAAATGCACTTATTTCTCATCTTCTGTCTTTGCAGTTTGAGCTTGGTGCAGCCTCCCCTGCTGTGCTTCTCAGGGGTGATGGAAAACAACTGGAAGCCGAAGGAGCCGCGGGGTCAGCAGTCAAAGCAGTGCCAGAGATAAAGGACAGCAGTGACATGAAGATGCTGGTGAGTGAGCTTTCAAAGGGTCCGTTTACCCAAATTAAACCAAAAGAGAAAGAAGGAAAACGAAAGAAAAATGGAAGAAAAAATTAGATATGTGTACAAGTATAGACTACACAACCTTGCCCAGTGTATTTTCTAGCAAAAGCCTATATTTTTTTTACCTTAAATTAATAGTTTCATATTTTTTGTTTGCTTCTCATGAGCTTTCTTTCCCAGAATTAGATTAGGGGATAGATACCACCTACATAATTGCAACCTAAATATGAGGCAACATTAGCTGGTTAGCAAGAAGATTAAAGATTGAAAAAGCTAACCTAGCTTGGTCCAAAGGTGACAAAATCAGCTGAATTAGCACCTTTAAAGCTCACCAATTAACATGTTATATGTCGTGTGCTGAATTTGTTAGAAAGCAATGTGTAAAAATTAAAAAGTTAAGGGGTTTATAAGGGGTTATGTGTCAGATTGTTTCATGGGTGGATGCGTCACTCTCTAAAGATGAGTCAGCATGAGGTTGTCTGGCTAACTGTTTACCCCTATTTAGTTTTTATGCAAGCTTGAGTAAACCATTAACTGGCTGCTAACGATAAATAAATATTTACTGCTAAGACATGAGAGTGATATCCATCTCCACAAGTAGCTCTTGGTAAGAAAGCCAATGAGCGAATTTCCTAATATGTAAAACTACTGCATTGAAAAGAAGTCCTCAAAATCACTGGCTGCATCTATAAGGATTATCTGTTGTAATGAGGACATCGTTTCCTGAGAAAATGGTGTGGTTGAGTATTTAAAACATAAATTTTATATGTTATAAGCACCAGTCTGTCTTCACATCTGTTGAAGAATACATTTCAGAAACAAATACCTCAAAATCTCTGCAAATTAAAGCCAAAACCTTCAGCATGGCCCGATTCCACCACTGGCATGTAAGTAAATGTTAAAATCTCACAGTTACGCACCATTAAAATCCTCCAGTTACTACCTACTGATTCAGATCTTCCCATAATACATTTCCCAAATCTTAACTGACAAAGAAAAGAGGAGTCTTACAACTCACAACTGGCTTTGCGTCGGCCATCAGCTCCTAAATCAGGCATAATGGTGAACATGAATGGTTTCCCACAGCAGGCGAGGGGAGTGGGGAGCAGCTGAGTGACAGCAGAGCAACAGTGTGGGAGATCCTGCTGACCAGAGTGTTTACTCTGCGGACACTTTCAGCAGGAGATGTGAAGGACTCGACTTCAGCTCAGACAGGATTTATTGCCTTTCGTGTCCTCAGTTATTAAGTACAGTGGTTCAGAGCGCCTGCAGTGTCATAAATGTCTTAAAACTTCACACACACACACACACACACACACACACACACACACACACACACACACACACACACACACACACACACAC
>JAQNCA010000032.1:16649194-16660038 GCA_029783725.1 Acanthurus tractus | reverse complement strand
TGAACCATCTGCTAATCATTGAGATTAACCAAAACGCACAAATATTTTAAGGATTGATGATAAGAATAATGTTTTTAAAAAACATTTTTCTCATATTGATGCATTGTTATGACAAATGATGAATACATTAATCTAAAAAGCCAAACAGTAAATCAGTACAATCAGTAAGCAGACTACAGGACTCATTTGATTTTAATGACAATACATTGTACTAACACAGTGAAGACACAAAAACTTAAATGCTAAATTACTAGTGATTGATTTTGGATATTTGGTAAACTCCAGTGTTTGTAGCTTCTATAACCCTATTGCGTGTTTCAAAGACTCTTGATATTTGTGAGTGTGGTGACCTCTGTACTCCTGTGTTTGCCTTTGCCCCCGTCACACGTCCTTGACAACTGAGAAAAATGCACGTTAACCCCACAAAGCTGGTCAGTGACATTGAGTGGCCCGGGGCAGGACTGTGGCACTTATGCTCCTTGAAGCTGGACAATTTGATTTGAAGGCAGAGATTTTCAAAGCTGAGTCATGGATCAGCGGTCAGCCAGTGGCTTGGCCTTTTCATCTCTTTTTTTTTTTTTTTTCTTTTTTGCCTTGACAGTTTCTGTGGATATGGATCTGTGTGTGTGTGTGCGAGTATGTGTGTGGTGGGGGTGTTGGCAAAGCAGCAAAACCTGACCAACACTAACAAACAAAGAAGGCACTGCTGGGAATAAAGGAGTGTGGTCCCTCACGCCAACGTTTGATGCAAGACTGAGCGTTTCATAATGGTTTGCTCGCGCTGAAAGAAGCCATTTCACACAACATATGCTGTGGACATAACATCCCATTAAGTTCACACGGCGCAGGAATGTCTTTACATTAAGAGTGGCAGGGCCAGGCTGATAAATTATGACATCTGAGCTCGTTTTGTCAGTCGACATATCTTCAATCTGCAGCAGAGGAATCTGATTAAAGCCTGAGGTAAAGGGTGATCGAGGTCAGTTTGTATGACTCAGCTCAGCTGTCACCTACACAAAGGTGTCCTCAAAATACTCTTTTCCCTTCAGGTTCACCTAGACAAATAAACACTGTCCTCGGCAAGGACAAAAGTAATTTTTTAAAGTCTCTTCATGGCAGCTTAGACGTAGTGAACCAAGCTTGTGTTTAGAAAGCAAATAAATAAAAGAGGACAGGGTTGAATCAAGGAAGAAAATAAGAACAGTAAAAATATACAAAGGAAAAAGAGCTATTGAGAAAGTATTTCCTTAACAAGAGGGGAACAAATAATAAATTATGGGGCCCCTCTCCCTCGAGGCAGGACTGGCACGCCTGAGTGTAGCAGGAAGTGGGCATCCCTCTCTTTTTATAGAGGTCTTGGACAGGCTTCCAATGTGGACGCATCGCATAAGACGGAGCGAGAGTCCGGAGAGAAAACTCCTTAAAGGCGTGTTTGCCTTCACACTGAGTTTATATGCCTTGCTATGCTGAATGAAGATGGTGGTGGTGTGACAGTATAACCCCCGGGTCCCTCATCATGTCAACGCTGTAGATTCTGCCCTCCTCATATCTGTAGTCCCACTTGGCCTGTATAACTGAGAGGCTGCTGACAGCCATGACCCCACAGTTACCCCACACTCCCCCTCATGCTTGTCCCAAAGCAGGTGGCAAACCATCACCCCGATACGAGACACTTCGTCTTTATCTGCCATCTATGTGAAACTTTGATATCTTTTTTATTATTGGCAAACACTTCAGTACCTTGTCTCGAGATGGAAGATAAAGCAGAGCAGCTTCTTTTAATTTCCCCCAAATTCCACACAGTGGGTTAGTCTCGGCCAAAGTTGATAAAAGTTTCTCTTTTGTCCCACAGTGTTCAATTAATCAACCTCACAGGGAAAGCTGGATGGAAGTGGATAAAAGTCTGGGCAGCAGGGAACACAAGAAAAAAAAAAACAGCCAGGATTTGTATTCTGCTGCAGTGGCTTTCATACCCATTAAAGGATGTTAGCATCTTTTTAAGCGCAGTGACTTCAGTGTCAGCTTAGGGCTTACACGGATTCGACCATTTACTGTATTGGATTCTTGGCAGATGGCCTGCGTGGATCTTGGCCACCCTTGAATTTAGTTCTCATGTTAAGCTTCACCTTGTCAGTAAATGGGCTGCTCCCTGCACTTATCCCACATGCTTGGTTGTAATGGTTGCTTATCAGTTAGAAAAAAGTCATATCACATAGTTGCTCTAAGAGGTCCTCCTACATAAACTGATGCTTTTGCTGGGATTTCTGTTTTATGGATGACAGTCTTTGATACAGTGACTGCATATAAAGACGCTATAAGAAGGCATTTGATTGAATTGCAATGTATAGTGTATCTCTTGAAGAGTTTAAGAGAGTGAAGGACACATAAGTGTATTTGCAGACCACCAATATGTCCTTGAATCTGACATAAGGTACTAAAGTTTGAGAATTTTTTTCAAAACATTAATATTATTTATTATCTATTTATGAAGCAGTTGTTTGGCTGTAAACACAAAAAAACTGAAATATTGTCAGCTAATGTTAAAATATTACAGGCATTACCACTGCAGATGCAAGATAGAACATCAACTGCACCACCAGCAACCTCTCACTGTGTTGGAGCGATATCTATACGGTGACTTTTCACATGTTCAGAAGATACATAATATCATTTTTATTGTGTATCTGAGCACCTGAAAAAAATGTTAAGTCCAATATTTACTGTCTTTTTGCCTTGTTTTGGTTCTCACCAACCCCTGAGGAACATGTGTGGCTCTTCAACAGTTAAATGCTCCACTATGTTAAGCAGCAAGGCACTAACTTAGTCTGTCTGCGGTGTGGTGAGCAGGTAACGTACATTGGGTTTATCTGAGTGTTTTTCAGAAAACAGCTTGGCCATAAAAGCAAAACAATAACTGGAAGGTCTTAAATGTGCAACAGAGCTTTTCTCTGGCTTTCACTAGGAGCAACATCACACATCATTTGATGAATTGTAACAATAAGTAGAATATATGCATAAAAAGTATATAGAATCATTGACTCATACAGCTTAAAATCAATAACGAGGTCATGTTTTGTAATGAAATGACATTCATTGAAAATGCTTTGCATGTGAACTCAATGTAAAAATGTGTTCCTCTCAACATTCATTGACTGATTTCAGCCCATAACCAATTCATCTTCCTGAGCCTCTGAGGACTTGGAGCCAGAGGACCAGTAGTCCAAACTATCATAATTTGGGCTGGGAGTAAGAAATCACATGTGTCACAGTTTATGTCGACAGTTGTAGCCTCGAGCAAAGGCTGGTTTAGAATTTGGAACAAACTACGAAATCATTTTCTTTGCACACCAGTCATTCATCTTTTTCCCAGACACCCAGACATCTCAGGCCTGCTTCCTCTCAAACTGACTGGACCACGAGGTAAGCAACATTTTCCATTCCAGTCTCACGTGGAGGTTTTTCAAATTTTGTTTTAACATACATTAAAATGCAATCTGCTTGTCTATTGACATGATTTCCACATTTTGAACCAGAAACAGTCTGTTGTTTGACGAAAACCTTTCAGTGTCAACAACATATGGACCAAACTAACATTACATTGTGGCATTAAGCAGGTTATCCCCCAATTAAATCTTGGAATTCTTTACTACATGATTTTCAAAGGGGAGAACAGCACAAATACTCCTAATCTTTGTCGTACTTGCTCTCCGAAGTAGGCTCTTTCTTCAGCACCTCTCCTGAAACCTTTCCTCATGAGTGTCCATTAAATGGATGGTTGAGTGTTCAACCACCAGTGAGCCTCAGTAGGGTACTTCAGGGGCCATATTGCCCCTGTGTCGTTTCACCTTAGAGGCTCACCAGAGGACATGTCAGGCCTGCAGTGTCTTACAGCTCAGTTTGCAGACAAAACACCTCACAACCAAATCCCTTCAACAACATCTGTTGCCAATTTAGCAGAGGCATTCCTGCAGTCTGTGCTGTTTAATATTCACAGGGGTTAGGATCTGCCGGGACAGGGGTGGATGGGGACGGTGGGGAGGGGCTACCAGCTTCCACAATCCTTTGGTCCAACGTCCAGACACAGTGAAAAATGAGGGGTTAACAAAGAGTGAGCTGGAGCAGGGGTGGGTTAACTGGGCTAATTTGCAGGGATAATGATGGTGTTCTTGCAAGGCCTTTGGGGAGCGACGGTGTGGAACACAGACCTGATGGTGCAACCACATAGGAAGTTTACAACATGGCTAAAAAGTATTTAATCATCAAACAAGCAGTGAGGAGCTGGCGGCATGGCCAGAGCCAGCAGCCATCCTGAAGATGAAGACAAATGTTCAGAGATGTGGCCAGACAGAGCACCAGATCTCCCTTACATACTATTTCTGAGTGTGACAACCTCTGATTTTATTGGCCAGCTTTAAACAGAAACACGTCAAAGGTGCATTTTTTCTTTTCCTTTCGACAGCAGCCTTGAGCATGATATTAACATTACAGAATACATTATGTTTTTAATTATTCCCATGTGAGTATCTAAAAATATGTATGTTTGTACCATGAAATGAACAATAAACCAGGATGCATCAAAAGTTTTATGGGAAATTACTCATGAATGGAAAGGCTTAAAAAAGTCTTTCATTAGCATAATCAAAGTATCCTGCATACATAATAGAACATATGTGCTGCCTGACTGAGTTAAAAGAGAGTAATAACCCAGTTAATAGATAATTAGACCCATAACCTCCTTAAATACGGCCACACAACGTCCTTGTGAATTTTTATTGATGCATCCCAGACATCGCTAACTTTAGAAACAAAAGGAATTCAAGCCAGTTTCCTTGTTTTAGTCCAGTTTATGTTTATGCTCATTTCGATGAGAACATTTATTTTAGTAGATAATATGTTTTCAGATATACAATACCTTGCAATGAAGAAAACCTTCTCATGCAAGCAATAATACAGAGGCCTTAAAATACTGAAAGTTCAACTGTATTTGTTTCAGTGTGAAGTCGCGTTCATGCGTGGGAATATTTGCTTTTCATCATGTGCAGATGATATCAGTATCTCCCTTGTTTTTGGGGGTTGAAATGGCAAATCATATAAAATAAACTCTGTCTATTTTTTGCAGTATGCATCCCTGTTCCCAACAGAATGCGCCCACCCTGATGAGAGGATGGTATTTCAGCGGTCTACACGGCCGGGGCTGTCTAATGACTCTCTGAAAGGGTGATGTGGATCGTGCGACACCTCCGTTGCTCCCTCACTTAAAGGACACCCCTTGCCATGGCAACTGCATAAACATCTACCACCCCATTCAAGGAAAGGTCTTGAGGGGATATACGAGGCTGCAATTTATTATATATAAGAAGAGCTTGTGTATATGTCTATTTTACTGTTTAGTCAGCCAAGAGAGCTACATGTCATCATAAGGATGTCAGATTTTATATCAATGAAAGATTGAATGTGTCCTGTGTACATTGTTTCACCGAAATATATAATGTAGACATACACAAATATCTAGGTGGATAGGAGCTATGTGACAAGAAAAAAGTGGGAAATGTCCTTTCTCCCTGCCTCGCCATAAGTTACTGCTGTTGTGTCCCAGAGGAGATGTATGACTAAAACTAGGAGGCAGTTAACTTAGCTTAGCACGAAAAAATTTGAAAAGGGAAACAGCCAAAATGGCTAATTCTTTTTTCTCTTCTCTGCACTTTGATTTTTGTAAAAGTTTAATAAAGCATTGAATAAGTGAAGAGTTGCTGTTTAGAGTTATTATAATGTAATTATTATTTAGGTTTAGAGAGACAGGTAAGCTGTTTCACCTTTTTCTAGCTTTAATGTAAAGCTACAGATGTGAGAGTAATCTCAATCATGTACTCTGGTTTCATTAATGGTCAATAAATCATTCAATAACACTTTATAGCTTGTTCAGCAATAAACAGAAAGCACTTTTGTGTTGCCAAGTTGTAATAAGTGTTTATACCATTCCAGCATCGCACCTTTTGTCTTTATTTATCATGCAGAGGCCCATCCAATGTAAAGTTTGACCTCTGATGCTCTGGAAAAGTGCTAAAGGACATCTTATAAACATTTACATCTAAAGACTTGTGTTAAACTGAGATGTTCATTAATGAGTTACTGACATTTATGACAGCACAAAACTTTTAAGTTTTGCTGTCTTACAGGAAAGCGGGGAACACTTTCTTCAGTTAATAATGAATTTATTTATATCAAATTCAGAATTCAAGTTTATTATATTTTAATAATGCCTCACTAACACCTAAAACAGCAAACTTGGTGATTATTAGATAGAGAACATTTCTTGACTCTATCAGTGACTTATTAATGACTTGACTGTTGCTAACTACAACCAGATAAATAAAAAAAAATGTTATTGTTAATAATCATAGCTGATCTACAAAGATGCAGCTGATTTATTATTGAATACATTTATTATGACCTATGAGAAACTACCTGTAGTCAAGCAGATGTATCTTACCACATATCAACTTCATCATCAATTTATTTTCACGCTTTTATCCAGTGACCTGGAATAAAATCCTGTAGACATTTCTCATGCCCAAGTTCATGTAACATTCATGTTTCTGTCTTTCTGTCATCTTGTACTTTTGTCAAAACACATTTCAGGGATCTGTTGATACACGGCATCCAAGACCCATCCACCCTCTTTAACATGTTTTACATTCCCCCCTCATGCTTTGCACTACACCGGAGAGCGATTTACTCGTTGCTGACAGAATCTGTAAACATTCTTCGCATAAGGAACAGTTTGCTCATGCTGAAAATGAAATGACCTCAGGGTGATGGAAAATGCTTGCAGTGGCCTCATTTGTAAAGTGGATTTAAAAAGTAATTTATGATAATATTATTTATGGCCAAACACCATTACCTATATAAGTGGTGTAATTCAGGGGCAGGACTTCATTCAGGTGAAGAACTTTACTTTGTTCATTTGAATTGTACTGCATTTTTCATTAGGAACAATGACCTTCCAAACACAATTTAAATAATTTGTTTTTGCAGAGTTGAGGTTAAAGTCAAGCCATTAATAGAATTTTTTTGCTAAGAGTCCCATATATAAAATATTTTTCTAACCCCAAACATAATTAAAATGCTTAAAACAAATTATTTAAACATGTTTTAAACATATTTAAATTGTTGCCTATTACAATACACATTCAGGGTAGTTATAAATGACTGTTAATATGCTAAAAAACAAACACTAGTCGGTTCAAATCACAGCCAAAAGCAGCAGATTTCTATCTCAGCCTCACTTGCCGTTTGCTTGTGCTTTCATGTTTTGTCTGGATTGTAAATGAAGCCTTACTAATAGAATAATAACATGTCAGATATCCAAGTTGAGCACAGAGCTGCATTGTTTGTGTGGAGATGCTGACTGTGTCAAAGA
The DNA here is from genome assembly GCA_029783725.1 of Acanthurus tractus. Lineage (NCBI taxonomy): Eukaryota > Metazoa > Chordata > Actinopteri > Acanthuriformes > Acanthuridae > Acanthurus > Acanthurus tractus. Next base: position 16,652,618 of record JAQNCA010000032.1, on the reverse strand, counting down.
GCCAGAGGTTTGTTCGGATGTCCCTTTTGTTGCCTTTTGAGTTGTGTTGTTGGCACATGGTGAAAGGTCTATGGAGAGCCGCCAGTGGCTGAGGTCATTATAGTGAGAGTTTCTAGTAAGCAGCAACCGCAAAGTTACTTTCACTGAATCAGACACAGTAGACAAACAATGCTACCAGTCCTTTACTGAGGTTTGGGCTGGACTTGTGGCTGCATACTGCAGCCTGAAAAAGATATCTAAAAATATTATGACAGAACCTCGAACAGCAGCCAAGAAAGATTGTCCTTTGAACCTCAGTCTGGGTTCAAACCCTTGCCCCAGCAGACGTTTACCCTGCTGAGCAACTTTGAACACAACCATGCTTTCTGGAAATAACCTTTTAATACTACTGATTTAAAACAGCAAATACATTTAGAGAGGAATATAAATCCATATGAAGTTTATTTTCAACCATGCTGAAACTTGACAGTGACATGACATGACACATTTGGCTTGTCTGTCAGTTGTTTTTTTTCTCTACAAATGAAATTGAGAACTACTGAGCGTTTTGCAGTGAACTGTATCTCCTTCTCCTCAGGATTAATTGCAATCATTGTGATGCCTCTGACTCGTTGACTTACATCATAATCAAGTTTCAAGTTCTTTTTCTCCAATATTTTATCATGTTCTGCAAAATATATTTTCATCAGCCACAGCAGCCCTTTGTGTTTGGTGCAATTAGCAAAGTTTAGCATGTTTACATCCTAAGAACACCAAACGTTATACATACATACATACATTAGCATGTTGTTGTTAGCATTTAGCTCATAGCACAACTGTACCACACGTACTAAGAGCCACTTTATTTTTACAACACAAACCTTTTTGACTGTTAAGTTTGAAAATGTTTCATACAGCAATGGTTCATGAACAACAATGTTTTCTATGATTCAGTATCTGCTTTTGACATAGGTCTTGGAGCGACATAAGTATGATTCCTGTTTTTTATGGTTAGATAAAAGATCATGATGTTGGATTTAGAATTTAAGAAGCTAGCATCCTGTAGCATGAAAAACTTATACATGTAAACATTTACCTGAAATTGTGATCTGTTACTAACCTTGCCTTATCCAAAGACTTTTATTTCCTAAAGCCCATACTCAGGATACTAACCCTGGACAAAGTCATCTGCTTCTTGTAGCAACCAGTCATCAAACCACCTCTTCATGAACTCTTGTGTGACTGAAGTTCTACTTTACAAACCTCTACTGTTGCAGCCTTGCTTGAAATTAAATGCCCTCCCATGGAACAATAATTCCCTGAATAAAAAGACATCAATGTGACAAAAAAGTTTGTAAGCTGACATGTTTCTGAGGGATTATTTCCTAGAGGCGCCTTCCATTTCTTGAGACGACTGACAGTGAGACAAGTAGTATAATGCACACACTGATATGAAGACATAACCTATTCACAGTGGAATGAAATTAAACACAGACTTGGACAAAAATTAAAATGAATCTTTTCTGCTGTGATGCATTACTGTGCTTGAGGTGTTTTGTCAGTGTCACGTCAGTGTGGTCCTTCATGCAGCACAATAACAAATGATGGCAGATCTGTTCTTTTAAGGTACGCCAGCACCAGAAGGAATAGTGTGAAGAGAGTCCAAAACATCAGTATTATCCGCTCAGGAAGCCTCTGCTTCACTAGATAGTTCTCAGTGGAACATGACAGGAAATTTGGGAAGGAAACAGATGATGTCTAGCTGAGGTCATGAGCTGGTTTTGAACCCGTGATGACAGGAACACATGGTGTGCACCTCCAGCCTGCACATCCACACACAGCAAATGATTTATCTTTAAGAATGTGCCACCGAATTTCTCTCTATCTCTGCTAAGCCGTGTGTTTGGCGTCCACATACTTGGGGATTTTCAAAGTGCCTGGTCTGGTTTTATAGCGAGCCCCCCCTGGAATTAGATTACTTTTAAAATTTTTCAGGCTGTTGTTAGTCTAAGAGAGGTCATGTTTACATGAGTGGAGAAGCTGTTGGAGGGATTTCATAGTGTTGGCCAGTTCTGCTGAGCTACAAGGCAAGTCTGGACCTCTAATGTCTAAAGTGGTTAACATTCTTTTTCATCACATCCCCTAAAACCTAACTGAATGATACTCTCCTCTGTTAAAATAAAAACAAACACAAAATACCCTGAGATGATCTAATTTTTACGCATATAACATGGCATTAGGGAAATATCTTTGGTCAGGAGAGTTCTGTAATACTCCCATCTTCTTCCACGTGGTTGGTGTGTTTGCTTATGTGTGATGACGCCCACACGTCTGACCTTTTGAGATGTCACTAATGTCAAATCATCTCTAATCCAGTGAAGCCCTTATCAGTGTACTCTGGACACCATTATGTGTTGCCTTGCTGTGTTTTTCTGTCGTGGGATTGGTTGGCTGTGGGTCAATCCATGTGGTCTATAATGTTTACCTATGCAGGCAGTTACTCTGCAGGCTGGTTGTCAGTGTTCTATGCAGCCAGTCAAGTAATTGACTGTAGATCTGTCTTAAACATCCAAAACCAACTGACACCACAGCAGGTTTAAGTAAGTTTTTGGTTTGGTCAGTTTGAATTTTAGATATTACAATAGCCTAAATGATTTGAACACAAGGGATTATGTGTTTGTTAGCAATCACACTACTCTGATAGATCTGTTCCCCTTTGGGTCAGTTTTTATCAGTGTTGCCAGTTGTACAATAATTATTACATTTGTGCAATAATATTTTTTTGTCAAATGCTTCATTAAATGCCATAGTTCGTTTCATAGTTCAAGTTTTTCCCGCAGTGAAGTCATATGGATTTAATTTAGAGCCAGTCTGAATACCAATTAAATGCTAAGTTAGAAATGCATTACAAAAATTTGATCTTGGATCTGTTACAGCTTCACTGAGATCTTGTCAAACAGAAACTCACAGACCCTCTTGAAGACACTCCAGAACATTTAATAAATGTATTCTGCTCTGTTTTTATCTCTGAGTTATTACATAATAGCGTGCTGCTAATCAGTTCATTTGAATGTACAGTCATTCGGTTCAAAATATGATTTTTCTGGAGAGTAATTATTTGTTTTTCTGCACCTGGCCTATTGTTGACAGTAGACTGATTAAAATTATACAGTGTCACTTGTGAAAGGATACCACTCTTCTTCAACAGATGTAATCACTGCCCATCATTATTGAAATTATTTTACATGTGTTAATTTTTTAAGACTTTTAAGACCTTCAGTGTTATTACACATGGAAAATGGTATCTTAAGATGATGTGTTGTTTGTGCATTCAAAGTTATTTTTTGATTCAGTTTATCAGGTTTTAGCAAAGAGCTACAGCTTCACCTCAAGTTCACCTCATCCTTATGAAGTTATCTTCAGCTCTTCCTGCTGTTTACAGTCT
>JAQNCA010000032.1:16588474-16649094 GCA_029783725.1 Acanthurus tractus | reverse complement strand
AAGACTTTTAAGACCTTCAGTGTTATTACACATGGAAAATGGTATCTTAAGATGATGTGTTGTTTGTGCATTCAAAGAGCTACAGCTTCACCTCAAGTTCACCTCATCCTTATGAAGTTATCTTCAGCTCTTCCTGCTGTTTACAGTCTTTGTAAACAACCTCTTTTGACCTGCAACTCCATCCTCACTGAATCTAACATTTATTCGTTCTTGGATGATGTCCATTTTCTGTTTTAATTTTCCATTTGCAGACTGTGATTTTAAAGCTTCTGTTACAAAACACTGAAGAGTTACACTTAATACACAAATTATAACATGTAATGTTGTTAAAAATGTTTCACTAAAATTCATATAATGAATTAATTAACCTGATTTTTTTTGTTTTGTTTTGCTCAATTCTCACATAATGTTCACACTTCGCTGATTTTAATGTGAAGCTTGTAGGTTTCATGTGGGGAAGTTGTGAAAAGCTAAGTAAAATTTCCACAGTCAACTGTTTCAAGAGTTCATCCCCAACACCTCTTCCTGATGTGTTAAAGAGGATCATCAGCTATACAGAATGGACCCAGCTTGAATAGCAGTGTTTTCTTCTTAAATTTAATCAAGTCAAACTCTCAGGGAGAGATGCAGAAATTGTCAGTCATCCAGTCAAAACAAATGGACGCCATCTTCCTTCCTTCCTTCCTTCTTCATCTTGTCCGCCTGCTAACCTAAGCATAGTTTCATGACAAAAAGGATAAACCTACCGAGAAATATGAGGACATTTAACTACTTGGTACGTATTTCAGTAACCCAGTGATGTCTTTTTTTTATAAATGCCTGCTACTTAAAATTCAGTGGTTGCTGGAAGTATGCATAATGAAACTTAATCTATGAGAAACATACCATTTATGCTAGGTGCTAATGGCTAACGTTAGCTAGTTCGCTATTTAGAAGTAAAGTAAGAAGAAGAAGTAAAGTCTTTTTTCAATATTTTCGAATTAAACGTTAACAATGTAAGGATTGTTTATTTGTCAGCGGTACATGCAGATATTGTTTTTTACGAAGTCCAACACAGTGCAATCTCGAATATAGTCATTAGCTTCTGAAGTATTAGCTATGCAGATCATGGTTATTTTTGGTGGGGGCAGTTGTGGCAATGGTTGTGTTTGTTCTTACCAGACAGCACTTCTACAGAAAAACATTTATTTTAATTGTTGATTAGGACATAATGTATTGGCTGATTTCAAGATCAGTGCAAGCTAGTGTGTAGCACAAATTAGTGTGTGTTGTAAGTTTGTTGTGACAGGAATTTTAGAGCTAGTAAACTCTTCAGCATCTGCTCTCCTACAAGATTTAGCCCTGACAATCTTTTAAAGCCAAAGGACTGTTTAACAAATCTTACAGCTGTTTTGAAAGCATTTCCAGATTATTCAAAGGCTCTTTACTGATAAACTCGATAAAAGAGATATTCAGTTTAAATGAAGTAACATTTATAGTGGTTTTAACATTGTGTTTGCGGACCTCCTCCCCACTGTTAAGCTTGAAATAACCTGGAAGTTAGCGACAGGTGAGAAACTAAAATGCATCCTTGTCTTGAATAAAATTGTGTATTTCTCTGATTTGGAATATTGTTGGAAACGTGTAGGAAAATATGAGTGCACAAATCCATTAAATATACGGTACAAAGGTACATTTGTTTTTAGGAATATAATTAATAAAAACTACATATTTAAGCACAGTAAAACATAGTAACCTTTGTTAAATTACCTTGATTTAGCTGCCACATCTTACAACTTGTGCATTCAACCTCTATCAAAAATTACAATTGTGTCCAATGTAAAATATCTCTCTTTTCAGCATTAACCTGCCGGCCTGTGATAATTTTCTCCACCCTCTGGGCACCTGACTCATCTCCACTGTGACTCCCTGTGGCATCCATGGTCAGTGTGCTCTGTATATTGCTGATGTCTGTGTTTATTAGCCTTACACGCAGTGTTAGCCAGAGATGTCACCTACAGACACGCACACACACATACATAACATTTCAGATTGCACACATGCACATACACATACAGTTCAAACAACTATATAAGCACACACAGAGATTTACACAGAAAGGAGAGAAAAGTCTCCAGGGTTTGTGTTTGATAAACAATTCAGTGAAGATAATTAGTTGATACAACATTACTGTGATTTACTGTTGGGACTCAACAGCATCTATCGCTGCAAGGTGAGCCTCACTCACACGCTTTGTATTACCATATGTTGAATTTTTAATCAATTAACGTCCTGAAGGTGAAATGAAAAGTGCAGATTCGCTTCAGTGGAAATGTAAGGGCAAGGACAATTCTTTGATATTTGCATATGGCTCATGCTGGCATTCTCATGCATAGTTCTAATGTGTGCTTCTATATGGGTTAGGCAACTGTCTAAAAACTGCTGTCTGCCACCTCTGAAGTAATTAGTAGCTCTGACCACTCAGACAGCTGGCCAATTAAATGTGCATGTGGCTGCTGCTGCTGCTTGATGTGTGTTGGACTTCACACAGAGGTGTAGATGGGAGGACAAACTCATCTCTCGGTAGTGGGGGGAGAGATGCCAGGAAAGCTTGGCTGTGTCTGAATGTGCTGTGTCTGTGTGCTTCTCAACTGGCTGTGTGAGCAGATAAGAAAGAAGGCAGAGGGAGAGCTGCTGATTCTGGGTTTATTCTACAAAACCCTCGCCTTCTCCTGGTCTGTATTTCTCTGTGCAGCTGCAGGTCTGGGAGCTGACCTGCATTAAGACATCAGAAACTGCCTGACGGGCTAATAGGAACAGTTTTCTAGAACATCTTCAAAAGCTTGTTAAACTGTGAAATTTTGGCAGTGAAGGAAATCTGCTATTATGCTTTAAAACGAGTTCACCTAATCTGTGTTGGCAGATTAGAAATGCCTGGACACTGCCCATATGCTTCCTCGCTGATTGAAGTCTCTATGTCCACACCAATGTATTCATTAGATATTAACAAACACAGCCTTTTTATGTGTTATTGAATGAGTGAATGAATGAATGAAGTACAGTCTTTTGAGAAGTTCTTTTGACTTTTTGATGAGACAAGCCTAAGGGATTATTTCTCTTTTATGATAACCATTTTCTTTTATTGTTTCCCATAAACCCTCTTAAGCTGATGGGAATAGCTTTGATTTGAAGAGGTCTAGCCAGTGGGCATCTGACAGTGATTTGCTGATCCTGTGCAATTGCATGATGGCTCTCATCCTCTAAGGCCACAGGGCCCAATGAGGCAGCCAATCACTGCCCCTTTAGCACTCTGCTGTTGGCAATTATAGGTCAGTGTGTGTCACGACATCATTGTCTTTCCTTTGAATGGCTCAGTACCAGCTCCCTCTGCAATCAGTTATGTTTTTCTCTTTGCCGTTCCAAGTGGAACAGAAATCCAGCAACAACATGACCATTGTTTGAGTTTGCCAAATACCAAGAAAGTATGAGTGAGTGCAGCAGTGAAACTTTGCTCCTTTTTCTGTTTTTAGCACAAAACATTCAGTCAAAACTGCATATTATTTTAGTGTGAAGCTTCTAACATTGCTCTAATAGATCTTCACCTTGATTAACTTGAGGATGTTTATGGGAAAAGACCAGACACCTGTTGCATTAGCTGAACATAAGGTGGAGTTTTACCCTCTTCTATGTAGTGTCAACATAGTTTCACAGAAAACTTACCACTTTGTTCATTTGCATTATCCATACTTTGCCATAAGTGGACTATAATCAAAACATCTCATTACAGACTGTCTGACATGTTGCTTAGTGCATCAGTAATGCAAAAACAGAGTGAAAGCCACTTTTAGTTGGTTATGGAAATTAACAGACCTAAAGTGCAAAAGACTGTATAATTGAAAAAGAAAACATGAACTCACTAAAAAAGTTTATTTGCCTGTAACTTCATTAATAATTCAATAAATTTGTTGCTTCCATCGTAGTTTTGTATTTTTACTAAACTAATGTTTACGTGGCTGTGGCACACAAAAGGATGTTTATGAATGATGCATAACAAACCTGACTCTTTTGAAAGTCTCCATCATGTTAATGCCACCAAAATCAAAACCTAAACAATCACATGTTTTTCTTACATGCGACCACATGTTAATAGCATTAGTTTTTAGAAAATGCAAGATAAAATCACTTTATGTATTTTTCTAATATAGATAAAATAACTTTTAGTGGCACAATACAATGCAAAATGAAGGAATGTGGTCTGTCACAGGCACTGTGCTCCCATTTCTATCAACAAAGTTTTTTCTCATCAATCCTTCCTTTTGGGGAAAATGTACATTTTAATAAATAAGTTGTATGGTGCATTATTACCAAGTGACATGGTAACTTCTCAGTGTTGTTTAACTGAAAACTCCATTTAACTTACACATAATGATGCAACAGTCGGCTGTATGGACATGATACACCGCTTGACATGTCTTTATGACTGCATTTTCTAATTTCAGCCTTTACATAATTGTATAAACATTGAGTGGTAACAGTGTTATTTATGTAAATACAGGTTACTGAATAATAGCTTTCTAAATATTGTCAGCAGGCTCAGACAAAAACATTCAGCTTTTCTCGGCAGTCTTGACTCCTTTGAGCCATTTGACAAATCAGGGAAATACCTTGAGGGTAGTGACATGATTCGTGTTGTTGTCTGTCTTTGTGCGTGTGTTTATCTCATTCAGTGTCTGTGAGGCAAAGAGGTTTTGGACCGTTAACGCCTTTGTGGTCGCACGGCAGTCAACAGAGCAAAGTGACGCCCTCCCGACAGGGTCGGATCAGCCTTCAGAGACACGGCCTCTTAACTGGCTCTAACAAGATAATAACACTGCGCTGTTCCCCAGATCAGCAGCAAATTGTTACTTTAAGTGCTTTGAGTTGAGGGAGAAGAGGAGCTTTACTGATGTGACCTTGAAAGGGTCTCATCAACGCTCTCTTTTAAGTCCACAATGTGTTATCAGATAATCTTCGCCATGCTCACAGCTGATAAGCATGTCCTTTGGGGTGTCACATATATGATTTGCTCACTCACTTCCTGGCACTGAGCTCCCTATATATGGATCTCAATATAGCATGGTCAAAGAGGTTTTGAAGAAAACCTCGAGGACAACTGAATGCTTCAGATTTCTATTTGAAGCTGTTTACATCCTGTGTCGTTAAAAATATAACTTAAAGAAAACCATGAAAACGTTTTATTGTTACAAGCATCTAGACAATAGCAAACATTCCCGTAAAGTCATTCCTCAATAAAAAAGTCTTAACTCTTGGCATGTCAGCACTGCACACAATACACGGCTTTAAAATGTCACATAAATTCCTGGAGGGTTCCTTGTATTCCACCTCATATATGACTCTGAAGATTTCACTTAGCTTTTTCCCATAGCTCTGCATGGACAACGCACTGTTATGGTCATGCAACCATGATTGAGAAAAAATGGCAGGGAGTCGGGTGCCAACATTTCTCTGTGTAATAGGAAAGGAAGTGTCCTCTTGGCCCCAAAAGAGCACACTTGAGGAAGGGCTTAAGGAAGTTAACAGTTTATATCCCAAGTTCATCCGTCATCAATGTGTAACGGTCTAATGATGGGAAAGTTATGACCTTGATTATATTAGCCCATGGGCCGGTGCACTCACTTTGTTCCTGGCCTGTGAGCTAAGGCTAATGTGGCTAAGCTGCACAGTGTGTGAAGTATAATCCTTGAGGAAGTCTTGGCTCATTGACAAGGGTCTTGAGTTCAGAGAAAGGTGCAAATTTACGAGATACTATTGTTATATGTTCCTGTGTACATTTTTAAGAATTAAAATAAATCCCAAACCCATGTACAACAAATGGAAACTCTTAGCAACTCATGCAGCTACAAGTTCCTTTTTTTTCATATGTCACCCTCATCACAGTTTGGCATTTTTCTTTCAGCTGACCTCCTCCCCAGTTCCCCATCATGTGTTTGTCCTGGGTTTGTTTTTATGACTGCGCCAGTGATCCGTCGCCACTGCGGAGCTGCTGGTGTTAATACAGCTGAAGTGTATTACAAAGACTGTTGTTTCTGCCTGGCCCCAGGCGCTGTTTGTAGTCAGTAGTTTGTGTGTTCACTTTAGAAGCAGATGCAGAATTGTGCATGCACTTTCCCTAACATAATCATATGTGTTAGATTAAGCCAGAGTACAACATTGTAACAATAAGCCTCCCTTAAAACATAAAACAGCTTGTCACTACAGCCCCCTGCAGCCAATTGTCTACCATAAAATGAAAGGCAGGAACAATGCTTGGCCAGAGAGAGTTTGTTGGTAAAAAACTTACAACTCTACCAAAATCAATCAGTCCTGCCTCTCTTTGCTGCTGAAAGGCCTCATCACTTTGTCTGTTATTGAAACTAAGTGATGAGTATGTATTCAGGTATAAAGCTGCTAAAAGCAGATAATGTTATCTGGAGTATGTAATACATGAATCTTTCATTTAAAGTTTACTTTTAAGCACATTGCATCAAAATATTAGTCACCTTGATCTAGATGTTTAGGTTTAAACAGCAATGTTTCCTGTCGACCTATGAAACGAAACATTAGCTGACATAATGTTTGCTCAGCAGAACTGACTGTCAGCAAGATCTATTTGTATGATTGATTGATAGAAAAACAAATCTCGCACTATTATGTTAATTGATTTTTTGCTGTCTAAACATTTTTGAGCAGAAAAGGTGAAAGATGGTTATATATCTGTTTTTGTGATTGGTTAGACAAAACATCAAAATTGTTTCAGGCTGCAAGATTAAGCCATTTTTATTTTATTACTTTATAAAAAAAAACACAGTATGAAATACCATATGAAAATGTTTGCAAAAACATTTGCATACAGTCTTGATGCAAACATTTTATCCAAACACACATTTAGACTAACTCATTTTTACTACATAACTTAAGAATAACTTTGAAAAAACAATCAAACAGTAATCAAAACTTTTGCGACACCTGCTCATTACATGTGGGCTTAATTTGCAATCACGGTCTGCACTTTCTGTATAATTGAGTCCATGGAGTCCAGGTGGTTGAGCGACAGCAGTGAGCTGGCTAATATCCATCATTGTGGGTTTGTTAGCGGTTCTGTTGGCTTTGTTGGTGGTATTGTGGGAGAGCCAACTGCAGTTAAGGATTTTATGATGTGGCAGAAGTTGATTCTGGGACTCTCTGCCAAGAGCAATCCACATGTTCCTCATATGGTCTGTTTCTGTGATTTATATACATATACACATAGACTGAAGTACTGAAGGCACAAAGCACCGCACTCTTCTTTTCTGTGAATCAAACTGCTTTTCCTTCTCCTCTAGCTGATGAGATGTTGTCAATGATTTAAAAAAGCTTATATGAGTTTGTATAAAACCAAAATATGCCACTGCTTGTTCACTGCTCCACTCTTACAGCAGGGCACTGGTAGCTTGTAGGCAGTGACACACATTACAGCAGTGACAGTGAACAGGGCCGGAGCCAGTCCGGCAGATGGACCTTGAACTCTTTAAAGGGACGTCTGGCTTCGCAGTAATGCCCCAATGGCAGCCCTTGCTGACCGGCTACAAACTGTAACTCTATAGCCTCATTGTCACGCTCCATATCCTCCTGGTGACCCCGAGCCCAATTATACAGCTGACCCAGGCTTGATGATATAACCTTGGGTGTCTTTTGGGGGCTGCTGGGGCTCAGGGGTGCACCTCTTGTCTGTCATGACATGTCAGCTCTATGCGTTAACCAGACACTTCCCTGAGTGGTCCCAGTGGGGGTTTGAGAGGAAGAGTGGCTCCTATGTAACACTCAGCAATTGCCTCATTTAGGCAGTCTTTTTAGATATACAAAAAAAGAACATAATGAGAAAGGAGCATGCATGATGTTGTCAAAGGCATTTTTTTAGTCTAACTTCTGGAACATACTTCTGTAAATATTAAGCATGAACTTTCTAAAGCACAATGGCTGAAGACAGAAAAAATAATGTACGCATGTTTGACCCAAAATTAAATGAAGGGTTATAGATTTTTAGACAGGTTTTCAACACTAAGTGAAAAAAAACTCAGAAATGTAAACGTTGACACAATGCATTTTCCTCAACCTCTACTGAATTTTCTTTTCTGATTATCCAGCAGTAAGGAGTGGAGAGGCCTCCATTGTATGTAGATATGACATAAAAGCATGCTGAATCTGAGTGCATCTAGACATATCCATAGTCTCTATGCATGCTCAGCAACTGTGATGCTTTAATGTGCAGCATGCTTAGTATGCACTATAAGCTCTGGAAAGGCTATCTGTCACTGGTGAAGTATTCCTTAATGGATAAGGAGTTGATTTACATTTCCAAAGGCAGTTACATACTGCAGCGAATAAATTTTCCCACAACATTCAACTGAAGGTAAAGGTTAACGACCGTAGCAGTCAGGTAAACATGTTGCTGTTTCTGTCCTTCTTTTTAAGAGTTTTAAGCCAAATCGTGCTTAGCTGTACACAGAGGTAAAATACACAAACAGCTGTGTTGACTTGAAACAAAATATTGTAAATGCAAGTAAATCAACAGAGCGCTTCTGTTTTGCAGTGAGGAGGCTGATTTTTTCTGATTAGTGCATCCCATTGGAAATAAACAGTTGTGATTCAGCTTGTTAATTTTACTTGGCAGTGTCACTCTGCACTCGAAAGGAAGGAATGTTTCTGTCAAGTGCAGTTTCACTGCTTTTTAACCTTTCATTTTACTGTATTATACTCTTTAATGGTTGGTCTGATATTTTGATTTTAGACTAAAATATCTCAATCATTAGGGGGATTGATGTCTATTTGTTTTGCCCAGACGATAATGGTATCTGATTTTAGTGATTTCCTGACTTTTCCTTACACTCTCAGCAGCTTGACCTTCTTGGTTTTTAGCAACATATCTCATCAACAGGAAAGATGCCAATTTAATGCCGTACAGATATTCGTAGTTCCCAGATCATGTTTCTTTGGTGGTCATCTGACTTTTCATTTAGTGCCACTACTATGTCAGAGTTTTCCAATTAGATATTTTCATCTCACAGGACTGTTGTTCTTTTGTTTTTTAATGATTGCTGACAGCAGTGGCCTCCTCAGAATGAGTTATAATAACTGACATCTGATTTCTCTATTGAACCATCATTGGGTAAATATACTTTGTTAGGAGTGCACTTAAACAAATTTAAGCGGGCTAACACAAGACCTTACCAGGCTAAACATTCAGACATGTCAGTGACATGAGCATGTGGCTCAATGCTCAACTATTCTTGAATACAACCTTAGAGGGTTACCAACATGACTAATTTTTATTAATTTAAACTTTTTCATTTGCCAATAAAGACATGACAGAGTGTTTTCTTAAAATAAGATTTTTTTAATATTACTTATTATCATAAAGATATATTTACACACTTTACAGAAATAGAAAATAAAAACACAAAGCTACGCATGAAAGGAAAAAATAAAATAAGTACTCCAAGAGCTAAAGCTTATCTTTTATAAATTAGAAACCAAAAGTTCAAATATGTACACAGTATTTCAACCATTTCTGATACACTTGTTTTATTTATTTATTTATTTATGTCATTTATTTTTGCCCAGTTCAACATCAAAACAGAGACAGGGACTGTACATTTGGCCTGGTGAGTAATATGAGCACACACCATAAACAGAATATAAGTTTCAGAAGTAATACATTGTCTTTTAAATGGTATCTGCTTGAGACCTAGTAACACTGTTGCGATGGCGTGTAAACCTACAGACTCCATCTCTCCTCAGATTGTTCTGACTGTAACTGATCTTTTACACAGTGGTTACATGGATGGAGAATGCGCAATCAAGGCAGGAGGGACCTGTGCTATTCTGGGTGTAGGAAGTCACATTTTGAGGCTCAGAGATAATGACAGATCTTAGTCATTTCCTATGGGAGATAAAATCTGGTTATCCTTTGGATTGCCCAGCTGGTGGAAATGTGTGAATGCATTGGATTGAATATCAGCCACTTGATCTTGCAGACACCCACTCTGAAGGCCAACATGATACAGTTTGATGGGTTTAGAGATTCACAAGGTAAAATCATGGAATGTGTTGCGTGCCAGCTCTGTTTCCACTTACACAATGAGTGAAATGTTTGGTTTAGTATTTTATCTGGTAGAGAACTGAGTATAGAATGACAGTAGGATAGAAATACAGAAACATAAAAATCACGTGTTTTTATGTTCTCGTTTGGTATGGGGGTTGTGTCTATAGCTTTTAGGAAACAGAGATCAATGGCTAAGCTAATATTTTTCAACCTGCTAATATTTTAAAACCTGCTGCTAGCTTATTCTCATCTCCACCAGTAACACATATCTGTCTCTCTACTCATCCCCATCTTACACACTCCCAGACAAATGCATTTGGACAAAGGAAGTAAACACAAAGGGGCAAGTTCTCAGAACAAACATTTCTTTTTTTTTTACCAGGAAAACATGCTAACAAGTGCATAGGAACATTACTCAGGCCATGTGATGGTCACAGAGAAGAGGAACTGGAGAGGAAAAAATTGAGAGGATAGGAATCATTTCTCTTGTGTAAGCCTTGCTGGAAAAGACCATTAGGGAAAATGGTTTTGCTCCCCGAGCATAATGTATTGGTTTACCATTTCAGTTTGAGCCTGGACGCTTGTCCTTCCACACCACAAGGCCCATTAACCTGATGTGCAGGGGAGGACTGTGGGCTATCATCTACAAGAAAAGAACGCCTGAAAGCTTTCACGTGTCCACGACATATTGTGCTGCAGACTACTGTTCTATTTTGTTACATCCACAAAAGATACAGCTTTTCACACTGTATTCAAAAAGTAAGCTTTGGACAACCAGCTAGACAAGAATCAGACAAATAAAATTGTCACAATGGAACATACACTGGAAAACCAATCCATACCAAGAGACTCTTGTTTTCAGGGTGTATTTTTCCAGCAGCATAATGGAATTGCAAAAGTGCAGCCTTGCAAACCCATACAGAGAAGTCTTGGAGCAAAGCCACGTCTATTTGTTGGGACTAGTTGACACCAGAGGCTTTGGATCAGTGGGATTTTTGGTTTTTGATTTTTGGATTCAACTGATAACCAGACTAAGATTAAAAAGAGTTCTTTACATAAACATTGTTTTGCTCTGGTCTCTGAAAGGGCGGCATGGCTGGTGCAGATGGTGAGGATACATTCATGAAGAACAGTGCGGATACAGACGTTGCTCAGCTCCGTAACAGTAACTTCTGAGATGGGGAAATATTGATTTGAACCCCTTGTCATGACCCAGTCTACTTCCAGCATCCCAACTCCTGCAGCTTTGAACTTCCATCCTCAGCTCATATCTTACTACTATCTTCTCCAATAATAGATGAGACATTCTGAGCAAAGCTGTCTCACTCCCGAGGAGCATTAATGAAATCTACATCTCTGTCTGAGAGGGTATGAAAAAATAATGGTAGAACTGAAATTATTACTCTTCACAGTGCCCTAGGATTTAATACATTTTTAATCAAGGTGATCTTGGCTGGGTGGATTACCACTGTGATTTTAGATGCTCTCTTAATAAAAGCTTCTCATGCTGGGACTGAGAAGCCTCTGCATTTTATTATAATATTTGCATGAGATATGGCGAGAGGGAAAAGGTGTTGGAAATCTAGGTTAACTTGCCAGTTGCCTGTGTTGTCGAAACTGACTGAAAAGTTGGAGTGTTTGCTGATTGAATCGCAGTGGATTGATTTTCACCTAAAATCCAAATGAAAGAAAAAATAACAACAACTAATAGGTTGCTTTGCACACCTAATACACAAAGAACAAGTTCAAGGTGGCTGCTCTACAGGTTACAGTCTTAATATGTTACATGGTTACATACTGAATCAGCAGGGGTTTGAGGATTTGAAAGGGGGAAGGGTGTGGTTTTAGTCTAAGCCAATTTAACAATGAGCTCAGACTAAGTGGCCCCGGCCAGCCTTGGGGAGATCCATCTGAGAAAGATTAACTCTAGGATTTAATGAGCGTAATGATCAAAGCCACGACCACCTGTGCTGTGGAAGGGCAGACTAGAAAGGCAACTGTACCCAACATAAGTCTAAAGAAATGATCATGACTAGAAAGGACTGAGTCTGGATACATGGCTATATTGGTGAATACATAGAGGGAGAGTATAGTTACAGTATAAGAAAATATGTTCATATAAGCTTTAAATGTACTGAATGTTTGTGTTTTGTTAAATAAATGCTAAAAATAGACTGCTCTATTACAAGCCTCTATCACAGCACCCTGAGAAAAAAGAAATATAACTACTTAAACACAGTAATAAACATAAACAGTAATATATTCCAGTATGATGGAAAGGCATAGCATTTTGTTAGTGAGAGATATTGGTCAAAGGGTCAAACCAGCCTTATGCTGAATAGTAAAACAGCCAGAGCACTAGTGGTAGGCTGATCATGGTGGCATATCATCTGAACTAAGCCAATATTTACTTTGAAACAGTTTTTTATTTCTTCTCTAATTTATCTGTCCTCCTTGCTAACTTAGTCTCATATGGGATTTCTGTTTGCAGAAATTGAAAATGCATAATGTGTCAGTGTATCAAGACTTCAAACAAGAGGTAATGTGTTTCTCCCTAACCTTTCATTCCTTCGTTCCTGGCAGCATTGTGGAGAAGGTTATTATTTGGCACTTCATTAAAAGGCAAGGCAGCCTGTCGGTGGAGCAGACTGCCCCTGCCAGTTAACAGTCGTGTAGAGCAGCTGCACAGAGCAGCAGTGTGGTGAGAAGGCTGGGGATTGGGGACAGGATTGGGAACAGGATTTGGGGTCAAAGGACTCATCCAAGGTGGGACATGTTACAGTAACCTTGAGCGCGTCGATAAACCTCCCCCAAGGTGTTATTGAGTTCAGAAACACCCAAAATAGCTTTGGATTAAAGAATCTCCTAAATGAAGGAATTATTCAGTCACTTAAATAGATTGTTTTGACAATATGTGCTCTCTTTTCAGTCCAACTCTACTTTGCAATGTGGACGTACTTTCATTAGGAGGTACAAAGCACCATTAATAATGATAATTAAGCAATGATTAAAATGTTTTTCATATGTGACCCTCTTGCACTTCCTTTTTTTAATGTGAAACCTTGAGTCCCTCGTTTATCATGAGTGAAATTAATATTTGCTATTGTCAACTATTGAATCTGACACTGCCCTTCTTTATAATCAGCGCCCTCTCCCGCTAGCAAAGACAAGTAGCTACACAGCAGTAAATCAGTGGCTGTAGTAACCTTAGATCTGAGAGATGGGAAAACCTCACTGTGGAGAAGTGACAGATGCTTTAAGACTCAGATTGTTTTGACCGGGCTCCCTCTCCACCACATGTCATGCAAAGTGTGTGAGACACTCAGGGAGATCGCTGTGTTTGGGCTCTAATAAGCAAATGATAAAAAAATTGAAAAAGAAAAAAAACACTTGGGAGAAGACAGAGATAGATAAGTAGTGAGGGAGTGAGAGAAAGAGAAAGAGAGAGACAGAGAAACAGAGTCTGCTAGCTCGGGCTCCATACCCCCCCACCCCCCTTCCCTGCCCCCAATTCCTCCTAGAGCTGAGGGTGAGCGGCTTGTCCTGATTTTTTGTGGACAGAGTTGCTTGAAGAACCAGCGGGTGCTATGGACATCACTCTTCAGGCTGGGCAAGCAAAGGCCCTTCATTGCAAGGCCCCCCAAGGCAAAGGAAGAGCATAGAAATCAGAACCTGGGGGAGGGCGCTCAAAGCAGTGCCTGCAAAATAGGAAAATAGCACAGAAAAAATTCCATTAGTGTGTTTTTAGTTTCATGAGACCTTTGGACATTTCATTTTTCCTTCAAAAAAGGATGCATCTCAGGGAGTTTATGCCAGAGCTTCCACGGTGTATATCTCATGTTATCTTGCACTTGAACAACTAGAAAACAGTGAAGGAGATGTTTTTCCCGACATTTTCTGATGATTTCATGGTCTTTGATGAAAAAGTGCATCAGGGAGTGAGAAAAAAAATTGTTTATCTCACTGTGGAATACAAGCCTAACATTATACTATGCTTGTAGCACTGAGAAATCCTTAACAATGAGGACGTCTTTTACCTTCCCTTTGCTTTTTATCATCTCCTATTCCATGATGTTTTCCAAAGATTTTAGATGAGTAGTACAGCAAGCTTTGTTGCATGACATCAAGGTTCATTCACTGATGGGAGCCTGCTTTTGTTTCAAGAGGGCATACTTCTTTGTTCATGTAATGCCCCAAAGATGTAAATCTTATCTCTATCGAGTTGTATTGTTGTTTGTTGTCATCCTCTGTGTTTTTTGGTCTATGGGATGATGTCAGTGCGGCAGCCCCTTGAAGTTATACTATATCCCAGGGTGGGTGGATAGGAAGAGTTGCAGACCTGCTCTACATTGTTTAAAAAAAAAAAAGAGAAGAAAACCTTTGGAACACTCATTCACTGAGCTTACTCACACTCAGGATCTCAAGGGGTTTTCATAAATTGCCTGCGGCTTTAAATCTGTAATATCCTGTCGTCTTTTAGACTGTCACTGGCATGGCTTAGATCCAAGAGTTGTTATAGCCCATTTGGATCTGAGTCTACTCATATGCTCAGAGAGGATGACCCGGTCGCCATCTTTATTTCTCAGAATCACTCACATCTGGAATGTGTAATGACGAAAAGTCAAACTTTGCCTCTGGTGTCACAGGGAATAAAAGATGAGCTGCTTATGACACTGAAATGGGGCGATGTTGTTAAATAGTAAGGAGTTAGCGGATGGACACTGTCAAGTAAATCACTGTTTTAATCTCTACTTTAAGAGTGCAGTAATTAAGGTTAGACCGGTAATGACATATGCACATACAGTCTGTCTGCCTACAACTCTCACAAGTCCTCAGCTGGATGTCTCCATTGAAGTCTAGCTTTAATCAAACAAAATGCATCTCCAGCTGCTTTCAGGAGTGTTTTTACCATCATCAGCTTGAACTGAAGAAAAAAGCAGAACCTTTCAGGGTTGCTGTAAGACTTTATGGATTGATGGAAGGTATTGGGTCTTTTGAAGACGTATTTCTTCAGTCAGTGAGAATACAACATGCTGAGGCAAAATAAAATACGAGTGATAAGCAAAGAAGTTCAGACTTTAGGTTCTTTGTATATCATGCTTGGTGATGGTTGGCAGCTTTATCACTAAAATACTGTTAATGGACAGCCTAGTTCCTACTGTAGTAAGGTTTGGGGAAATTAGCATGGTATTTGTAGAGACCCTTGAATGAAATGAACTATAAACTTAGAAGAATGAGAGGGGCTGAAGTGGAAAGTGAACAAAAAAAAGAGGAAATCTTCAGTGTGTTGTCGTTGAAGTGGTGTTTGCAGAGACAGCATTGTGACTCACTGAGCCGTACACTTTAACAGAACTTCACAACTTCCTGAAGCTTCCCGTATTGTGTGGCCAGCATTCTGGCACTGAACACAAGCTCTGACCGCTTGACTCACAGAGAGTATTCTCACATTTTATTGGCAGACCGAGAAAATTTGAAGGACCCATGTTGTCCTTCAAGTGCAGACTGCCATCGCTTTGTCTTCACTTATTGTTTTCACCTTTGTGCTGAGCCTCAGTGTCTCTTATTCAAAGCAGAAAAGACTTCACAAGAAGTCTAAATCTTCCCAAAAAATATATGATCACTAATTTTCTATAGATTGTAAAACCTTTCAGGCTACTTCAGGGGGAAAAAAGCATTCAAACTTCTTAAGCTTTGATCCCTTTTCCTCAAAACTGATTGACCATGCTTTGACACTCTCTGGCGGCAGCCTCCTCTCACTCTGGCTTTAATTTATGGTGCCCTCCTTCAGGTCAGTCTTGTATGGTCGACACCTCCTGCAGGGATATTGTGTCTTGCGAGTTTCCCTGTCTCTCACAGCGTCTGGAGGAGACATGTGAATGGGTTCAGCGCTTCTTAATGCAGGATCTGTGTTGCGCTGGTGTTGCCTTCCATTGCTAACATTAGCAAGTGCAAAGAGACTGATAATTTGTAATTTGATCATGTTGTTCAATTATTTGTAATATGTTTTGGTTTTTCAAAGAAGCTTGGTGTGTTCTTCTGTGAAATAGAGAGAGTTTGTTTTGGTTCAAGGTACAAAACCTAAACTGAGAGGAGCTGATAAGGAAAATATTATCTCTGATTTAGATGAAAGAGTTTGTACACAAAGCCCTCTTTTACTTGACAGCAAGAAGACTTTCCTTCATAAGAAAAGTGGCGCCAGTTGGAAATCCAACTCTACAATGTATTATCTTTGTAAAATGGGTTTCAATTTACTTAATAAGATTGAGAGAAAAAGTGTGTGCTACCTGAAATGACTTAAATGTTGGGTTTCAAAGTGTAACTGTCTTCCATATGAAGAAATAAATGATGTAACCTTAAAACAACCTCTGTTGCACTACAAAGGCATGCAAGCTGGTAGGCTAAAGTCCAATAATTTGTTAAGACATGAACTTATTTTCAGTGCCAACAATAACATTCTTGTGTTGGAGTTGAGTCTGGCTGCAGTGGGCATTAACAGAGTTTCCACTGTTTCTGCAAGAGTTTGAGTTTCCCATTCGTCACAAAAAACATCCAAAGGGATTCTGCCAACAAAATATTTTAGGACTTTACAATATGTTCCGCTAAGGAATTTCTTTGAAATTTTCTTCCCTTACTAGTTAGCAGATCTGATAAAATATCACAGGAAAGTTCTTCTGCAAATATTCTCCTAAGATACACATAGATCTGTCTTGACAGACAGTTGGACAAAATGTTTGATAGTAAAACAAAGCCGAGACAGGCGTGTATTTTTAAATGAAAATCAATGGAGGGTTGGCACATTTTACTGTGACAAACTGAGTGTTTTGTTACAGGCTTGATGGTGTGGTTTGCCAAACAAAACCTTACTAGCATCTTATGCTGTGAGAAAATCACCTTGCTCTAGAACGGCATGGGCCCCTTGTGGGAAAGACGTGGCCGTGGGCGTCTCCTCTTCCAGCCGGCTGGTCTGTGGGTCTGACCGCCCCTCGCAGGGTTTTGCTGGACCATTTTTCTCACTGTAGCCGCCTCTTCCAGCTCTCTGCCATGCTCCGTGGAGGCCATGGGACCTGGAAGACACACATACAGCAGAGACCAATTAAATTCGCAGAAATGATCACTTCAGTAGATGGTATTCAAGAGCGTATTTTCACCTCTTCTCCCTCAGAATATCACAGTTTGATTATGAGATAAGTCTGTAAGTGCCTGAAGAGAATGTGTATCAATACCCAGAGAGGGATCATGGTGGTAATGGATGAGGAAACAAGAGACATGTATAGATAAGTGTTGATGAAAGTGTGTGTGTGGGCCTCTTTAAGCCCACCCAGTATTACAGTTCTCGGGTCAGTGTGGTGGATCCAAAGCACTGCAGATATACATAGCCTTTGATTCAGCCACAAACCCCAACCCGTGTGTCTCATGTCTCTGTCACTCTCCCTCAAGATTACAAACACCACACAGCACCACACATTGTAGAGGTGCATCCTGTCACGGTGTTTGATCCAAGATTAGAGATGAGTTTAATAGTGTTTTGTCTCTAAGAGGATGTCTGTGGATGGTGTGAGAGAGCACATGTGTGTTTGAGAGTGATCCCAGATGTTCTCAGTCAACTCTCAATAAGTGTGGCCTGATCCCCTTAAGCCCCTCTTTTTCCAAATGGTTTGGTCCACCTCAAGTGTCTCTTTGACCTTTCAGCCTATCACAAATTGAGAGACCTCTCTTGGAGATTATTTTGGCATGTTTTGAAGTAATATCTTTACTTGTAATGAGATATTTATTGTTTGTAATCTTCTGCACCACAGCCAGTCATTTAGTTCTATAAAATCTATCATAAAAATGTTATGGCAATGGAGCCCTGTGTAAATGATTAAAGTAAAATTTAGTAGTTGACTTCTATAAAGTTTGGAGGACTCCCAAGACGCAGATTTAAAATTCAAAATTGGTATAACAGAGTCAGAGACATTGTAACTTTTCATCCATAGTCCGCCTAAAACTTTAAAAACACTGAACTCTTAATTTCCCATGACACACAACTTAATATCATCTTATGCTCTTTTTGGATCCTAAATAGCCTCATCATTCAAAGATACACCTCTAGTTTCTAATGAAGGCTTTTTGTTTAATATACATTTTCTCAAGACCAAGCCAAAATATAACTCCAATGACTTTATCATGTTTGTTTAACTTGAAGAAATGTCTCCATAGAGCCACAGTTGATATCATAACTGATTTCACAGGTTGAGGTCCTTGTAACATGCACCTTTCTTGTTTATCTTTTCAAAATAATTATCATGTTCTGCGCTCCCTTCAACCTTTCTAAGTTGTCTTTAGAGTCAAACTAACCCCTTTTCTCAAAAGAAATGACAAATTCCCTTGGGTATTTCCTGTCAAAAGCTGATTGACATCACTCACATGGGGTCATGACATTCCTGTCTCCTCTCCTCTGAGACACTGGCACCATTTTTAGGATTCCCAAGAGAATGACCTTGCTTTAGTTTACAAGGGCTTGGGTGAAGATAAGTTAGTAGGAAAACTGCAGTGATTTCGAAAAGCAGCAAGTAAATTGAGGAGAGCATCTTACAAAAGCCAAAATGATGCTTGGTGCCCTGGTTCCCAAATATCCTTTTCATCAGTTTGTGTGTATAGATGTGGCAGAGCGGTGATACCACAGGCTGTTATATGAACAAGACACAGCTGTGCCCCCAAGGATGTCTGATTGAAACATAAGAATGTCTCTAAAACCTGCATTCAAAACACTCAGGCTTCTCTAATAGTCAAGATCAATTTGCTGAATGGATGTTCAGCGTTTTTCAAGAGCAGAATTCAAAACGCTTTTAAGAGCAAGGCAAAGACTCTCTTCAGCCTTTCTTAATTGTTGACCTTCAGCTGTAGCATATTTAAGACATTTTTAAAAGAACAACTTCAAATAGAAAAAGAGGGAAAATAGGATGGTCTCTATCTTTCAGGTTTAAATAATGGTGAATTGCACCACTGAGCTAGGCGGCTTGCTGAATGTTTTCAATGTATATCCCTGAAATGCCAGACGTCTCAAGTTCCATTTTCACACTAATCTTCCTCCACCAGCACATTACACATTATATTTGTGGGTGAACAGTGGGCTAATTCATTTGCAACAGGGAAAGTCTGTGTTGCATATTTCCGCATCTAAAGCCCATCTTTGACCTTTGAGCGCTAATCTTCACTTTATCCGTTTGTTATAGTTCCCGATACTCAGTGAATAAGGGGGGATCAACACATTCTGGAAGCATTCAGCTCATTTCTTTCAAATCCAGGAGGTTAAATTTCAAATTCTGTGTTTGAGTAGATTTTTTCGGGGGGGCTGCTTTCTTATGCTCCTGAAAAATGTTATAGATGAAGAAGACACTAAAGTACAGTTCTGTAGTCTTAGCTATTAAGGTGGTCAGTATGCTTGAAACAGACTAGTTTATACATTACTTTGTTTGACATCTACATACTGAGGTTACTTTAGCTGTTTAAAAAAGGTCACGGTTGAATTTTACTCAGTTATACACATGAAAGAGTTCCAGGTAATTGAATAAAGATTTACAAAAGAGCTTGAGAAAGAGGTTAGAATCCACCAAATTTCATAGTTTTGCAAATCCAAGTGATTGCGGCATGAGGCAAGTGTGATTGTCAGATTTGGAAATTGCAGCAGATGCAACCTTGCTCAATTCCAACATTGGAAAGATGTGAAGGTGGAGGTTCTCAAACATTGAACTCTCACACAGCCATTTGACAAATACTTGGGCTAAAGCATACTGACACCTTTAATGTCTCACAGTGATATCTGAAATAACTAGAGTGCTATGTAACGGCTGCATGCAGCTGATGTTGGAGCAATGGGCTACTTCAACAGGTGCTGCAAACACATGGAGTCGCACTCAAAATGCACGTACACACACTGCAATGCTAGATAGTAAAGTAATTGTACCTCAGCTCACACAACTCATCTGATGTTCCTATCCAGGTGGCTCAGGCTGTCATAACCCAGGTCCATAATGAGACAATTTAGATGTCTCCTGCCTTAGCAAGCTGTCAGCCGCTGCTCAGCATCGGGGTTTGAAGGGAGAACATCTTGTGATTCTCCTGACAAATCTCAACCTATCCAATCTGGCTACAGGATAGAAAAGTGTAATGAAAGCTGCTAAAAATAAACTGAGCCCCAGCGATAACACTGACAGTATAGATTAACTCTTGCTGCCTGTAGGGAAAGCATCTCAGTGTGACAGATATGACATACAGAAACAGCTAGCTTTATGTCTCAACCCATCTCCAGTTGAACTCATATAGATTGAGTGCAGGAGCATCTGTTGCATCTAAGATAGGGCCTTTTAAATGTTTCCATGGCAGGTTTATCATTGGATAATGCATATTTCATCTCCATAAACAAAGATATTTCAGCTATCTTATTGCTCTGAAATTGGATCCAGTCTCTTTTATATCCCATTTGATCTTTTCCCATGAGAGACTTCCATGTTTATGTTCAGCTGGTAAAACAGTAAAATGGACGGGTACCATATGTCTCACAATAATATATGTCTTATCTTGAATGCCTATGACCTCAGAGCCCTGGTTTTGCCCTCTTTCTAACAAACCTTAACATTTCTTCCCCCACGTGGTAATTCCCTAATTAAAGTTTAATAAAGGGGGAATTTTAGGAATGCCTACTACGGCTGCTTGCGTCACCAGTGCCTCCTTAAAAGAGAGTAGGAGAGGTAGAAGTGGCAAGGAAGAAAGGAAAATACACTGTGTTTGACGGCGTCACTAACTGGCTACGCTCCAGACCAATGATGAATAGTAGCTTGGCTGCTCCCTAATTCATCGCCCTAGTTTCATCACCACCTCCTAAGGTGATATTTGTTATGTTGCCTTTTTCAAATGGCCGGCTCTCTGTCTTATTATTGCTCAGAGGAAAGTGGAATACTGACAGCTTATCCCTGTTGATTCTGCAACAGTCCATCAGTGGAGCCTTGAGAGATATACATCTTCTAGCACTTGTCCATCTAGTCAGAGAAGAGAAATAGCTGTGCTCTGGTTTGATGCCAAGTTCATCAACTGCCCTCATGGCTGGCAGGAGGAAACTGTATATCAGCACTGTGTGTCAATGCAGGAACACAGACAGCATGGCAAATGAGCCACGGCTGCTTATTAATAGTTGTAAAGCTGATTTGTGTGTATTGCCTGCCAAAACAACCACATAACAAATGTCTGCACTTGTAAATGCAGCCACAGCATAATTGTTTTTCTGCCACTAAGACATAAGAGATGAAAACTATGACAACCTGTGAGTCTGACTGTAGCAACAAGTTAACACTCGGCTGTTTTCATGGTTCAGAAACTGTTGCATCAAATGTAAACAAGCTTAGTCAAGCATGGCCACCAAAATTAAATCCTTGCTGTGTTTCATTTTCTCTGTGTCATTGCAAATTGATTTGCTGTCCTCCTGAATCTTTTTGTTTACTTGTCTTGCTCATCACTCACAGTCACACTGATTATGAATCAATTGCGTGCAATCTCATTGATCTGTTTTCTCGGTTGACTGAGCGGCTCAAAAACATTTTTATCTCTTCTCCGTTTCTTTATTGTCACCACATGATTTATCTGATATTTTTGCAACATAAATATTGCCCTCTGTGTTTTGCATAGATGTATCTTGATGTGTAAACTTGCAGCTGAGGTTGATCCTTAAACAAGAGGAGAGGAGTAAACAACACTCAGGTGTGATTTTACTTAATATTTTGACATCAAAAGCCTGATGTTTTTAGGCTCATCATTAGGCCAGGTTTTTGATTTGTCTAATATTTTGCTCTATGAATAAATATTTGTAAAGTAATGATAGTCCCATCCCCCTAAACAGTACTTTGTGTTGCCAACACACTATACTACGTGGTGACATTATAAACCCTGTAGTATAGTGCTTAAATACTGCTATGCCAGAATACAGCCTCACAGAGCGGCTAACATTTTTCTGGACTCTGTGTTGTTTCTACCTGCACTAAAATCCCTTTCCTTTTAAAAGAATGATTGAACTAAATCCGAGACCCAGTTAAAGCTTGCCCTCTTTTCACAATTGCATGGCATATCTACAAACCATGAATGCTATTTTTGATAAAGCTTTTCAAACAACATATTCCACTATAATAGCAGATTCGGTTTCTATAGCAAAAATGACCATCTGTGACTTTCATCTCAGTATTTACTAGACATGCACAATAATATAAAGAACACAGCATTATTTGTGTGAATTGTGAGTTTTAGTGTATTGTTTGTATGTGAAATCCTTATGGGTAACAGAATAATATTTGTGTTAGTGAGAGAGAGGAAGAATAAATACCCTGGTGTGTGTAGCCATGGTTATTACCATGACGTTGTAGGAGCAGTCCTGCTGTCTCCATCGTGTGTCTCCTTCCTTCATTCACTAAAAGTAGCTTTAGCTAAAATCCCTCTATAGCATGCCATTACCACAGACATACTAACCCACACATCCAGACAGAGACATGTCATGGGCAGAAATGCTTCCCACTACATAAGCACATTAGAGGATCAGGATTATTTAGCTAAGGATGAGATGTGTTAATTGTGCCAGATACGAACCAAACATTCTTTTAACCTAGAATAAGCCCCAGCACTGCTACGGCATCATAGTGGAGATTTGCTATATTCTCCCTACACCTTCATCCTGCACATATGGAATTGTGCCTAGCTAAGGAGGCAGTCCCTTGTGATTCAGCTTTCACAATCCAGCATTTAGTGGAGGAAATTTTGCTTATCGCATGCCTACCAGTAAGTCTGGGCCTTGGCAGAAACTGGTACCAATTGCTTGCTGACTTTCAGACCACGTTACCATGGCAGCCGCTGTGAAAGGCGCTCAGTTTCGAGCAAAAAGAATGACATTGTCAACTGAAATCGAACAGGTTCTCAATTTACAAATTTCACTGCACACATTCTCAATCTGTGACCAGTCCTCTCACTGTGTGTCTGTGATGTTTTTAACATCCTCCGTAGGCCACTGCTCTTGGCCTCTGAGTGTTCCTCTCAGGGGGGGTTTGTTTTGGTTGTGAGCACTTTCTTTTATTTCTGCTGGGGGCTGTTTGATATGCAGCATTGTTGTACTGTGATAATGCTAGGCTTGTGGCTGAGTTGAAGGCTGGCTTTGTCTACACAAACTCCAGCGAGGAAACCAAAGTGCATGAAAAGTTGCTCCCATTACTGCAGCTTTCAAACTTAACTCCTTGTCCACCCAGCACTGCAAGCGATCCCCACTCTCACTGTTCAGAACAAATTAAAGACAAACTATGCAGCCTGCTAGTTTCTGACTTTCTGCAGATGTCCCCTTGAGTCAGTCAGCTGCCTGTGAAGTGTGTTGCAATATATGCTCCTGAATTAAAGAGTGTATGAAATGATGAGGTGTGAGACTGCGTACTCTGCTATGATCAGAGCGCTGTGAGTTCAAAGGGCCGGCAGCAGCATTGAGCCAGCTAATGAAGCCACTGACTCCCCTCACCTCTTGACTGCCTGTTAGTTTATTCACAATCCCACTCTAGTTGAAGGGGTGAATTTGTGGTTACAAGGTTACTGCAGGTTGGAGCCGACTGAACATAAGAAGTCAGCAAAGCAAACATGAAATTACTCAAAGGGGAGATTTCTTTTTCAACTTTTCTCAAGGATTGTCAAAATGACTGAGTACAGGGGCAAGAGAGATGCTGTGTTGCTGTTTCTTTTAACAGCAGCAAGATAAATCTTTGCGCATGGCAGTTACAGAAGGTAGGTAAGACTACCAACCGTTGCCCTACTCTCCAGAGATTGCATGTCAAGGGCAAAGGGATCCTCCAACCAACCGTTTCCATGGGCACGCTAATCAGATGTGAAACACAGCCCCTCCCTCTCATGTGTCATCACTCCCCCCCTCATGCTGTGAACCTGCGTGCCTTCTCCCATTTGAGATGTATGAGAAAGAGAGAGACAGAAAGAGGCAGAGAATCGTCACTGCATAAGGATCACTGCAGCTTTTAAAGCCTGAGGGGACTATCGCTCCTTCCCATAGCACATACAGAGCTATTAAAGGGAAAAAGCATCAACATTGCATCAGATGTCTCAATCACATGGAAGAATACAAAACAATGGCTGTGATGTTGGATGGATTAACTCAGCACATGAAAGAATCACCTGCAGTCACCACTTTAGATATTTAGCAAAAATATGCTAAATCAGAGAAAAAATGTGTAATGCAAGAAGATATTTTTTATTGTATGGGAGAATACAATGAAAGCATCTAAAACTAAAACTCTAAACTCTGACACAAAATGACAACAAAACAATGAAAGCTATGGAAGTATTTGAGTTGTGGCCCATGTACTAATGAACCCGATGCTTAAAAAAATAAAGAAATAGCAGCATAGCAATAATACAATTCAATGGACACAAAATGTCTATGATAATCATACTAATATATTCACACATTAAATTCAGCTGTTTGACGTTTTTCAATGTGCATAAAAGTGTGATTTGTTTTAACTTATAACTCTGAATGGGACACTTTTTTTTAACTTGAAGCATGTTTACATAATGTCCAATGAAAACTATTTGCTTAAACAGACAGACAGAGTTTTGATATACTGAGCATATGGTGTTCAGGAAAGAAGCACCTTTCGCTGAAGGTTATGCAATAAAATGTAGTACCCGATTCTGTCAGTTGTACTTGGTGAAGGAATAAAATTCATAAGGATTTTTACTGACAGGTTCAGCTGCTCTATGCTGCAGGTGAGCTAAAGTTGAGTGTTTATTGGCCTTCAGTGTTTATGAGGTTTTCATCAGCTGCAAGGATGAACTGTTTGCCTGATGTGGATGAAATCCATATATTGTTTGCTCCTCTAGTTTTACAAACATCTGTTCATGTTCAGGGGCCCTGAGAGCAGGGCAGCTTTTGCTGAACAGCGTATTAGACGTAGGACACAGCGAGGGGCCCTTTCCTGATCCAGAAAACAGTCTGTGGTGAGATCTATGCTATAAGTCAGTGGCATATCATTTGATTGACCAGTGTTTAAGTGGGGACCTGTATGTTTCAAATAGTCTCCCAGGGAAAATAACATTTGTGATCAAAGACAGATCTATTGTGATGAATAATGTATGACTGCATAAATGAATGATTTCTGTGTTGTCACAGAAGGGCCCTACATCTGGGAAAGATGGATGGGATCTTACAATTATCATTTTCAAGCTATCATTTAATGCAAGATCATAAGATTCATGGCAGTTTGAGACCATGAGGTGCATTGAAACATCCTTTAATGCTTTGAGAATAAAGTGACATGCACATCCTTTTGCCTGAGGCTTAGAATTTAGGCAGATCCCAGTGGGGGAATCACTAAATGAACCCAAAATCTCCTAAGGCCCACTACACCATCTATAGCCCCAATCCAAACTGCCATCTTCACAGCAGTTAAATCTCTTGTATGAGTGAAAAAACAGACAGCTGTGCAGCCCATACATTATATAAAGTCTCACTGATCCATGATGGCGCCTATAGAGGTTTGACGTTAATGTGACAATACCCTAAGCCATATTTATTTGATCCTTCAAAGTAATTTACTCCCACTCCTACACTCTCTTTTAGCTGCTGAAGTAGAAATTCCTACCTCAAATGTCATCTCTAAAACAATACACAGAAGTCATATTTTTCCATTCTAGGTTCCTACAAATTGAGCATGAAAGTAATTAAAGCACCTGCATTCCTAAAGACTGCAAAATTTATTCTGTGGTCTGGCAGCCTGTTAATAAAAACGTCCACTCAGATCTTGATCAGGAATATGATCTGCCTGGACTACCACTATGAATGTAACACTTAATGTTCAAAAAGAGAGCCATAAATCACTTTAATATTGGGACGTTGGTGGAAAACAGAGGAGTTTTTCAAAATATCTGGCTCTAATTAAGTTGTAAGGAGTGCCCTGGGCCTGAGGATAGGGTCTGGCGATCACATGAGGTCTGGTTAACATGGTCTGGTTAACACCCCTCCTTCACACACCACTACCACCACTTGCCCAAACCTCCAGCTTTTGCCCTCAAAAGTCAAAGTGAGGTCTGGACTGCAACAGACATACATAAGTAATCAAAATGTAATCAGAATTTGATTTACAATAAAATGAGCCCATTTAGCTGAACAGACATCTCTTTTACAGCCAACAAGTTTCACATATGAAATTTGTTAAGACAGACTAGATCACCAGCTGTGAGTTTTTAGATGTAGCTGCAACTTCCTTCACCGTAGCAAGCTTACTCAACCTCTCAGCTCCCAGATAGCCTCTCTTCTTGTCTGCCCCTTAATTTTTCTGTCCCTTGGCTCGACTTTTACTCCCCCTTTGCTTTTTTTTTCCCTTCACTGCACTTGCTCTCGTGGGAAGATCTAAGTGAGTAGATTTATTCATTCAAAGAGTTCTGAATTACATTACAGCAGCCCAGCAGTCACATATGCCAAAGTCCTCAACAGCTGAGCTCTCAAGGGAGTGTTAGCCCGAAGGTTAGCCTTATATCCCTACCAAATGAGTTATGATTTTTCTCTAAATTTCTTCCTTAACTCCCACTCACTCTAGAGCAATTGTGAGTGTCATTCAGCAAGCTTATACTAGGTGATATTAAACAGATGAAAAGGGGTTTATCACAAAAAAGTATTTTCTAGAAATCTGCTCACTGAAAGAACAGCTACGCTAAGTTTTATGCTATTAACTCCAAATTTGAACTTGTTGGTCAGTACTATGACGATTAAAATTTGTTCATATGCAATTTTAGTAATGGGAAGAACTAAAAATAGTCCCATTATTCCAACTTGAATGCCAGGATGATTACCTACACTTATAGTCAAACCATTTGAATAGCCTTAGTTTGCTACATTTGCTCATTTTCTTAAATTAATTTTGCTCACAAATTCACTTACATACATTTTGCTGAAGTTCTGTTGACACCTTTGTATTTTTCTTGCCAAGTGGAAGATAACAGAAATTCCGGATAAAATTCCCACTTTCAATGATGCATTCAGGGCTATCAAAGGTTTAGCTACCACGGAAAAATATACGGTGAGCTGACAAAATTTAAACAATCTCATATTGTAGATCGTCTAACTTCCCCTAAACAATGTACTAAAAGCTCATAGAGGCAAAGACAAACAGAGGCAAAGGAGGATAACAAATCATCTTAACTCACATCCCAAGCACAACTCATGAAGAATTTTATAGTGTATGTGCGTGCATGTGTATGCGTGTGCATATGTATGTGCATGTGTGAGTTTGTACATGTGTTTGTGTGTGTTGTCTGCAGCAGATAAACTACACTGATGCGGCTGACTCTATTTCTTCCTTATGCTGCATGAAGAGGAAATCCAGGTTCTTTGTGAAACGGATTTCATCTGACCCTGTGTGAGTGTGTGTGTGTGTGTGTGTGTTTGTGTGTGTATGTAAACCCAGCTGCTACTTACAAGCTCCTATGACTCAAAGAAAAAAAAGGGGAAAAAAAGGAAAACAACGAAAGGAAAAAACCCTGTGATTCTCCATAATCCTGTAATAACCTTCTACTGCTCCCCCTTTGACACAAATGTTTGCCCACTGTTAGCCTGTTATACCTTGACATCTGGAAAAGTTTATCTGCTTTTGTTCTCTCCACCTTAATTTTGCCAACATAATCACATCCACAGGCACAAACAGCTTCTTGCATTATAAAACCTGTGAGATTATGATTTAAAGCTTCCTGGTTATGGTTGATTTAGATCTATAGATGTTGTTAACAAAATAATCAGCCCTACCTAGGCTGAATTTTATGCCCCGAGTTGCCTTAATGACTGGCTGTGTGTACTGAGGGCTTCGTCTTTTTCTGTCGTACTTTGACCCGTAACACTAGGTTGAGCGTTTGAGCAAGGTGGGCCAGAGTACAGTATGTATGCATGATGGTGCCGCACAGCAGACAGCCCCAACAATACATCAAAGTTTAATATGGAATAATAGCACTGCTGACAGCTCTCATAAAATCACCCCCCTTCCCAAGCAGACGATTTCTCTGCCAGATAATGGCTCTGATCTGGGCCTCGTGCCCCACTCCCACATACAACTGGCTCACCTGTTCAACCCAGGCCTCACAATTACACCTCCTGTGTGTATGTGCGTGTGGGTAGGTGTATGTGCATGTCTGAGCCAGCTGCTATTGTTTTTGTCCTCTGCGTCCCTAGGTGAAGATTGGCAGGGTGTTTTCACGGCAGAGAAAAATGAAGCTTTGATATCCCTTAAGAGGCTGTGACAGACACGAGAATGTTCTGTGAAACAGGAGTGTTTATATACCAGTCTGAAGAGTTACATGGAGAGGACGAGTGATCGGCCTCAGGATGAATTATGGATACCACATGTATAAAGCTGGAGCCCACTCTTGAGCAAGAGTGCTTTTCAAGGATGGGTAATTGAAGTCTGCTGCTAAAGGATGCCAAGATCATATAGAGGAAGCCTTAGTAGCTCTTTTAGTGTACCAAACCAATATTGTAAGCAGCATTAGGTTGTTGAGCTGAATTGCCTGTTGCACTAGGAGTTCTTACTAATATGCAAATATATCCATAAATACAGTCAAGACACATGCACACTTCCACACCCTACTGTATATCAGCCTGATTCAGTTCTATATTCAGTGCTTCCTGCAAGTGCACACACACATGCTCTCGCTGTCTCACTCTCTGTGTATCTCTCTTATTTCTCAGACACACATGTATACACACAGATGCCTGAGAGAGAGAGAAAGCCTACTGAACTGGAAAAGCGTTTGTCTCAAGATGAAAGGCTTCACACCCACTGCCTACATGCAGAGCCTCTTCCGACACCTTCCCGCGACAGCGCATACTGTAGCAGAGGCTTGTGCTACGCAGACACACTCCAGCTAGCATCCATCCCCACACCCATCAACGCCGCAACACACTTGCATCCCCTCCTCTCTTTCACTCCATTTCTCTCTTTTCCTCTCTGTCAATGGAGCTCTGATACTCCAGTAACAGCCAGGGGACAGAGAGGCACATAAGCGGCATGACTTGAACAACATTGAGAAGGATAAGCTCTTATGATAGCCTAAGGCACAGCAGCCTTGTTTTTCCCCGTCGCTGGTGTAGCACGGTGGGCTCTCAGGCGTGGAACATGCTTAGCCACACGCAGGGCGTGAAAAACGACACTGACCATGATGCTAGATAATTGCTTCCCATTTACTCATGTGCTGAGAGCCTCAGACAAAAATAGCATGTCGCTGTAACGAATGTGCTCGGAAGCATGGGAACTGTGAGTGCTGTGGCAATGGATCGATATACAGAGTGGACAGCATCTTAAAACCACAGTCTATACAGAACCCAGCAACACAGAGCCTATACAGCATTTTACTATGTATATATATGGCTAGGCCTATTGTCTTCAGAGATCTAGTGCATAAAACCTCTTATAGGTATTGTCTATTACATTGTATAGTTTCTACATCTTATGTAGTTAACACAACATCCTCCACATGTTAAAATATAAACACAGCTTCTGTCGGTGTGTCTTCCAAGCTACAGTAGTTGGTGGGTAGGTGATAACCCCAAGAATGGTCTAGACATTTACAAAGGCCTAAGTGTTGTTTTTTCACACCACAATGTTACCTGCATCACATCTGCAGACTGCCCACTGATCTTCAAACTAACCCCCAACCACATTTCTCACAACCCATTTACTCCCATGAGCATCAGAGGGAATGTGCCCTGCCCCTTTATAATTGCCCCAAGTCAGTGTTTGCTCCAAATATTAGACATTTTAAAAATCCTCAGCGGAATTGATATTAAGTCCAACAATGGGTCCGGGAGATGCAGCAGCACTTTACGGAAATTTACTGTGACAAAGCATCAAGACTGAGCCCCTTAGGAGATGATCCATGCATCTGGGATCCGTGTTCCCCTCATCGATGCGTACAGCAATTACAGTCCTCATTATCATCACTACAGGAGGCATGCACGCGTATATAGGTGCTCGTTTGCCCCGCTGCACAATCACAGTCATGTAATAATCATATAGCACTCGGGTCAGATGGAATACATCAAGCCACAGATTAATCCGATTCACTCCACCTTACAGAACATGTGCCATGCATAGCTTACATTTCATAACAGCCACAACAGTCACCCATACATCCAGCATATCTATCACTCAGGAATAGCTTCACACATCAATGTCCCTCAAAAACCTCTCAATATTTATTCTCCAAGTCTTACAAGCTTACACCAAGGGGAGGATAGGATGAAAATGATTAATATTAGCTTAAAAAAACACATTCAAGTTTAAGATTAAAGCCACAGCAGTACAATAGCAGACAGTATAACCACTGCAGTGCAGTACTGTATACAGCCAGGTGCTGATATTCCTGCCTTTTAGAGCCCACACAAGGCTAACCATTCTGGGTAACTGATCAACTACAGCTGCCTGCACAAGCCCAACACAAACAGAGAGAGAAATAGAAAGCAGAGAGAGACGACCGGCGACGAGGCTGGCCGCTCCTGTACTCACCAGCACTGGCAGAACACAGCAGAGACACCAAGAGCACAATCACCAGCGTCAGGATCTTCACATTCATTTCTGCACTCCCCTCTGGCTCTCCGCTAGTCACTCGCTGATATACTGTAGTGGTGTGTGTATGTGTGTGTGTGTGTGTATGTGTGTAAGTGTGTGTGTGTTTGTGTGTGTGTGTGTGTGGATGGGAGGGAGAAAGAGAGAGAGGGAGAGAAAGAGAGAGAGAGTGAGAGAGAGGGAGAGCAGCTGAGCGAGCAAGAGAGGGAGAGAGAGAGAGAGACTGTTTGCTCCCCTGAGTGTGTGTAATTGTGAGAAGTGAGTGTGTCAATTTGTGGGAATGTGTGTGTATGTGTGTGTGGTGGCTCCCTGACTGTGTCTGTGTATTTGTCTAAATGCGTATTTGTATATCAGTGTGTGACAGCGCCACTCCAAGACCGAAGGCACGTCTTTATCTGAGCTCTCCCACGAAGGTGTGTTTTTGTGTGTGTCTCTTCTTTTCTTCTGTCAGAGAAACGGCAGCATGAGCCAAGTTCAGTGGAGCTGTGAATGTGCTGGAAGTCCGCTTGCAGGTCTGTCTGACGGTGCGTGCGTGCGTGTGTGCCTCTATGTGTGTAAGAGTTGGTCATGTGGCTTATGTATCATTGACTCTGTGGGTCACGGAAAAGCCTGCCCACCCTCCCACCCCCCAACGCTTCCCCTCCATCCCACCCTCCGTCCCACCATCACCCACCTTCTCCACCCCTTTTCCACAAACACACAAATGCACACGCACTGAGGAAAGAGAAGGGGAGAGGTAGCAAAGGGAGGGAGGAAAGGGGGAGTTGGTAGGTGAAGGGTGGGGGTGCATGCAGGTTTATGATAATACCCAAACAGATGCTCTTGTTGAAAACTCTTTGAATTGCAAACAGGGAAGCTTGCCAGGAATCCAGGAATCAAAATACCAGCTTATTAGGGGGAAGTAGATGAAAGAAGGGAAGGTGTGAGATGAGGTTCATGCTTTCCTGCTTTTGTATCTATACGCCAGCTGTATAGACCTTTCTTCCTCACGCTATTCTTTACCCCACAGTGGTGCTGGCAGCCCCATCTCAAAGGAAGGTATGACTTAAATCATTCGCGCTGTTTGAAGTTAGTGTCCGTGGCACTGGGAGTAACTGCAGGAAAAAACTTATCAGTCGCTGCCTGATCCCATCGCTCGCACTATTTGTTCCTCTCCCCCTGAAGTCATTTGTTTTATTTTGTTGCACAGATTATATTCTTTCCATGAACAAAAGAAGCAAGAAAACCAACACCCTGCATGGCTATTAAATAAATCAACGTTTTTTTTTTCCATTTGTTTATCGCACAATAAACAGGAAAGGTTGCATTTCTTGCTGTGAATTGTGAGAACTGTAAGCAGGCACCAGAAGTACAACAAGTTTTCTTATCACGTTAAGCCATAGAATGACATCAATGCTGCAACTTTCTACATCCCCACTTGAGAAGAAAATCATTGTGGAGGAGCCATAAATGTTGTATGTATTGAAATGTGCATACTGGATATGACACTGAACTCCACCCAATTACAGCATTTTTACACTCTGCCTTGTTACGGGTCTATAGATCTGGTCCAACAACCCTCAATAAAACTAAATGGGAGGATAACTAATCACCACTATGGTGCGATACATTCTTAAATATAGGCATTTTTTTGAAATATTCAGTTCACTTTGGGCCCATGGATCTGAGTCCCCAAAGAACTGAAGTGACACATGATGGATAGACCGCCTTTGGTCACAACCTCCAGGCACAAACCCCCACACAACCCTTTTTCTATGTGTTGTCACTAAACAGTCACTTTAGTGGTGTAGACCTGAGAAAAGGGGCCCTGTGACCCTCGACTCGGCAGCTCCCGCTTCGCACAGCCGGGCCATTGTCTCCCTAGAGCCCTGGGTCCCAGAGGGCAACATGTCTGTGCCACCCACTTGAGATCCAACAACAAGAGCACCTTCCATTTTTACATGCAGCACTTGAAGCCTTCACTTCATGAGAAGCAATCCTCTCACCTCAGGGGTGGCCAAGCCCTGGGGGCTAAAGATGCTTATCCAAGCTTGTCCTTTTCTTAGCTGAAAGATAATTCTCCCAAGTGCCTTTAAAAGAATCTGTTCACAGCATTTTCTCAAAGGTGCTCACTGATCACTGACAGAAAGCATGACCAATTCTTTGCAATTGTACGTAATGAGAGATAGAGAGGATTATAGCGCCATTACCAGCCCACTTAGCAGTTAGGAGTAATTCAAAATTCAATTTAGTTCAACATTCAGGAATAGTTTTGAAACAATGTGGGATAGATGCCTGCGGTTATTTCAAATTAACAGTTTATGTTGGCTTCAAAACTGAGAGGTGAGTCAAGAAGGTGCCGAATCCAGGTGCAACCCATGATAATTTATGACAATGGGTTAACCAGTCATTAAATGTCTTATGGCGATGGATATGAAAGTGTGAGACGTTGTAAAGTTGGCAGTATTGGCTCAAACATTTGCACTCTATTAGCTTTAATTGTTTTAGCTTGAAGCAAAGCCTACAATGAAAATGTAACAGATGGTGTTTCCTCAGTGTGTATCAGTGGACTTGTGTGCCATGTCGTGAGTGTAAGCCAGTGGAGGATTGCCTTTTTACCACTAGTTATGTCGAGTGAAGCATGGCAACATGACACGCGCGACAGCAGTCAGAGGGCAGCAATACAGTCACATGTGGCTCAACACAGGAAACACTTGGCTGTTTACAGGAAGTGTTTGATGAAGGAATGCGGTGTATGTCTGGATTCAGTCACTGATGACGACTTTTCCTGATTCCTGAGTTTTTAATAACAGCCTGACATTCCACTGATATGTGTAACACAGAGGATGAAAATGTTATGTTTGCATATCCTCTGAGCCACATTTTCTTTGGAAATATCACTCTGATTGTATTCAGATGTTTTCAACAGGTGACCTCTCAGCTGTGGCTAAATTAGTCCCCTGATCTCAAGAAGGATTCGCTGCATTATTTACTGTATTCGCAATTAATGTGTTTCCTGTTTATTATCCGCTTCTATATAAAACCCCTGATTTCTGAAATGCTAATGAAGTGTGCGGATGTTTGTTTGTATTGTTGTTTTGATGATTGAATGAACAGTGGCAGGCTGCTGTTGTTAAGCTTGTTGTCGTTATTGTTTTGCAAAAGTGAATCCAGCACTTCCCCATCCGCTTCCATTTCCAGAGCTTCTATCAGATACAGTGCACTTTTATTGAAATGGAAAAAACAAATCAAACCTTCATCGAGATAAGTGTCAACAGCTTGAGCGAATACAGAATGTCAATGAGGGATCAGGTTGTGGTTGCTAATTAGTTTCTCCACAGAGATCATCAATGAGAGAAGAAAGTGTGACATCTTCATTAGGATATTTCGAAGTCTGAGTTTTTTGAAGATATGAGAGAGTCTGGGTTGTGTTTTGCTTGTCTGGGGCTTTAAACAAATGTGATTTTCCCCCCTCAGGCGGCCTGTGCTTCATATCATGAAATGTCAAGAATCAGAGGCTTGGTGGATTAACTTATCTGCCTTTAATCGTGACATTATCAGCCGCACTGCAAATTCAGCTGAGAAATGTTCTGGGCTCACTAAAGCTCCCTGGAAGATAGGGCTGCAATTTTCTGTCTGTACTGTTGTGTTGCCTCAGAGCAACCACACGCATACACACATTTTCTGTAATTTCATACTTGCATGAATACAGTTCCTAGTAATCATTAAAACACAATACAAAAACTGCTATTGCCCAGAACTGCAGGAGTTATCTGAAACACTTTCTGCTAAACACGTTTTTTTCTCATGCAGATAAAATAGTAAGTTATTAAGTTGCTGTCTTTTAGGAAGAAGTAATGTCAGACAGAAGGACTGTTTATCCCTCACTTTGAACACCAGCTGGAGTTTATCTTCTCTAATGTTGGACAGACTCTGAACTAAGTCATGAACTGAGAATAATCACAAACCCTTGAGTGCTGCCGGTCCGGAGAGGAAAGCAATTTACACAACAGTAATCATATAAATACAAATTAACGTCTCATCTTCCTCCTCATCTTCTTTCCACTGTGAAAGCTTACTACTCAATAGTGTACTTTTAAATCCAAAATAATCAAATAGAAATGATTACATTTTTCATCATGAGCTTACAAATCGCTTTCACTGCTGCTACTTTCCTAAATCGACCAGACAATTTATCCCCTGGGACAGTATGTTGCGGTGTTGCGTGACTCTCATACAGTTGTTTTTATAATCAGTCCTATACGGCTCATCAGTCCTTGGAGACAAAGGAGCACACAGATCTGAGAGATGTGTTTGTAGATGATGGTTCACTGTAACTGACAAGATAAAAATGAAACTTTTTATTTCCAGGGAGCTCTTTTCAACTGCATTTTTATTAATCATTATATACCTGTCAAGTAACTTCTATCTTTGCAGATTTGCAGGCACAGAGGGCAGATATCCATCCTGTGATGTTGCACCTGCAGAACCTTACGTTTTTTTAATGTCTTCAAACCTTGAAATGGTCTCGTATTTTACTGTACATTTGTCACCATGGTTTGCAGAGAGGGCAGGATCAAACCCTAAGAGCATGCAGAAAACACGCTTCACACCCTCATAAGTCTGTCAAACCCAGATTCTCCATAGATATTGTACAACAACAAATAAGGGAAGTCTTTTGAATCAGTCTTCGCTCTCCGCTGTCTAATCAGGAATAAAAATCTACTGAGGGTTTTTCTCCAGGTGGCAGGTGATACCCGCCCGGCTTCTGACATCACCCTCAGAGCTCCATGTTTCACTGCTAGTGCTGAATGCCTCTTCAATACTCAGAAACTCTCTTCAGTTTGACTCCTCACCTTTAACTTTGCCGAACTTATTGATGTGTATTAGTATGTGCTGCAGAGAAGGGCATTGGTTGCTGCATGCCGTCTTTTTGCACGCTCCCAAGCACTTGAAAAACACTAATCTTCTGGTCTCTCGATGAACTGTTCTTCAAGGTTGTTTATGTTCTCAGTAAGCAGACGATATGATGATCATCCACCCTTCCTTCATTGTAGCAGAGGATCAAACAGAGCCAGAACAAGCCTAATAGAGGAGGTGTTGTATCCAAAGAGGAAAACTGCTCTCTCTAACAATGTTGCAGTTATCAGAGGTTTAATCTGTCTGAGCAGCCGCACGTAGTTTGGAAATGGCTGATTTGTTTCTTAAAGATGATGGTGTTTTTCAAGTGCTGGAGACTGAGCATGCCGTGGCATGGTTCTGCTGACATAACAGTGAGACAGAGAAATGTGACTTGACAGATGAGAGATAAGGAAATGTTTTCTGGGGGAGAAGACAGACTCTGAAAACAGACATGAGGTGTCTTTGAAAGCTCACAAAGCCTCAGTCTGTACAGCAGAGTGAAGTGGCTGAAGATCAACGTCTGCCGGAACCCGGCGCAATGAACCTTTCACCAAATTCACCTATATCTTCCGCCTTAATACAAGTTGTGGGATGTTTTAAGGAGCAGGAGAAGTGCTCCTTTAAACACAGGTTCACAGTTGTTATAAAAACACATTTTTTTTCTACCTGTAAAAGGATTTAGGCACCTCCGTGTTTAATTTTTCCTCTTAACCATTCTGTGTGGCTGTGCAAGACTTTTCTACATCACAATAATCCAAAACAAAACATATCTCACACTTAAACCATAACTTCCACCTATAGAAATTAAGATCTGATTACATTTTAGAGCACAGTGTTTCCTATTACATATTCATGGAGAAAATCTATATTTTTTGTTTTTGCCAACAACTCTACAAGCATTAGTTCACAAGCCTTTTAACTGTCCAAGCTTATCTCTGGTTCTCAGCCCCAAGTTAATTTGTTTCTATAAAGGACGTAAATCTTTAAAAAAAGCCTAGAAATATGTAATTTCCCTTTTGTCAACAGACTTGGTAAATTATTAACCAAGTTTTTAGCGAACACTATACCAAGAAGAACAAGTAACAATACAATGAAGGAGACTTTGACTTTGTTTGAATGCTTTCAGACAACAATGGAGGTCAAAATCAGCCTTTTGCTTCACAACAGTGTCCTCACAGAAGAAGAATAACTTCATTTTCTGTTTTCCTCTTTTCATGAGATTTTTTTTACAATAAATAAACATACAATGTCACCAATTCTAAGGTTTTGTCAAACAAGCGCTTAAAGTTGAAGTTCTGCTACAAAATTGAATCTTTCTTTAATCTTTCTTTCTACAAATAATGTAAGAAATGTAATGTAATAAATAGATGATGCCATCTTGGCTGGGCAGAAACCCATGGAGTACCCGTCAGAGCATTGAGTGCTGTAAAAATACTATTGTGTTTCTGTGTTTTAATAACCATTTACTAATGAGTAAAGAATCCCTAGAATATAATGCTAAAAGGAAGAAAACAAGCAACGATCAAACCTCAATAGGACTTTTCTGACTTTGAAGCATTTGAACAGCTGGCTAGTATATTAATAGTTAGCTTGCCAGCCTGTGACCAGCTCCTACATTCTTGGTAATCACATCTTTTGGAAAAGATTCATGGATGAATTGCATTGTGCCTCTTTCTAATGTGACTGGGCCTTCATGCGATAAGAAACAGAATTAATCATAATACCACCCATATGTTCAGAGAAGACGACTAAAGGCACGTAGGAATGGGAATATGTGATTAATGCATGGAACAGCTTAATTATTGGTCTCATTAGTATAATATGTAGTTTATTATAGTGATTAAAGTGAGACATCAGGCAGCTCAATGCCAGTTGTTCCTACTGTAATTGATTTTTTTTTTCATAGGTGTAGACAGTGTAATGGCTTACTGCCTCTGAAGACTGGAAGACTTTGACTCTATAAGTTGAACATGAACAAGTAAAGAAAAGTGAGGGTTACTTAAAGAACCAAGTGGGGGAACTCTGGCAATGTTTTGAAGTCACTGTTCTTTTGTGTCTTATCTATCCGTAAAATTTCTCTTTGATGTCTTGTCACCTTCCCCTATTATGAATTCTCTTTGCTCTTTTTTCCGATATGTGCAATCAAACTAAATTATTCATGGTCGCACAGACTATAAAGTTTAAGCAGATCTGGTAACTATTTCCCCAGCTGCCATTGTTATGAACAAAAAGAGGAAAAGGGCAAGAAAAGGCAACTTCATTAATGACACATTATGTTTTATGGTGTACTTGGAACTTCAAGTATCCTGAGCATAATTTGTTTCTGTTTTATGTGAGCCACCCCGGTCCCCACCTGCCTCGGTTGGGGTAGATGAAGGGCATTTCTCGACATGAGCTTTGAGACCCATTAAACAGGCTTTTATATGTGCCTCAATGAAATGCAGACGTAGAGCACCTGACAGTTGAAGAGCTTATATTTCCTCAGTTCTTTTTTTATTCAATTTGGTTTGCTTACTTGACAAATAGTAAGACATATTATTTATGGGTGGCATCGAAAAATACATTTGAAAAGTTAAAGAGTTAGTGATGCTTCTCCAACAAGAAAGTCTAAGTGCCATTAAAAAAAAAAAAAAGAAATATGGTCGTTTCTTT
Organism: Acanthurus tractus; assembly: GCA_029783725.1. Classification (NCBI taxonomy): domain Eukaryota; kingdom Metazoa; phylum Chordata; class Actinopteri; order Acanthuriformes; family Acanthuridae; genus Acanthurus; species Acanthurus tractus. Next base: position 16,610,844 of record JAQNCA010000032.1, on the reverse strand, counting down.
GTGCTGTGACAATTTTAAAGAAGTTAAATACGACTGTGAAAAGAGTTTAAAAGAAGAAAAGAGACAAGAATGATGAACAAAAAGGGAAATGGAGCCAGCAAAGGATATGCTGTCCTTTGTACTTTGTACTTTTGGCATGTTGGCAGCTCTTGATGAATGGACGTCTCTAAAGGAACCGCGTCTCCTCACAGGGAACGCCTGACCTCTCTCAGTTACGTAGCAACTGGACATTTGGTGTTAGGAATTGTATTTCACATCATTTTTATCTATGATTCACACAGCCATAAATCTAAAGCAGACGTGTGTTCCATTAAAGAAGAAGGATAACGTTTTCTTAACTCTTTCAGTCTTAACTCTTTAGCTGATGTTTGGGGTCAATTGAAGAGTTCCTGCTATTTGGTTTCACAAACGACATTTTTTCTGGCATTAGATCTGTCACAGGCCAACAAATGGCGAATGCTTCAGTGTAAACTCTTCCCACCAACGCACAAAACACGTGTACACACACAGCCACTCTTGCATATCAACACTTGGAAGCTGGAGTCTTTCACACCAGAGCCAAGCCTTTTTAGTGCTATAATGTGAACACATAGCTACATAAAGTGAACTCATTTTCACTGTAACAAATCACTAAAACTTTTGTTGATGCTTTATTTGGAAAAGAGGGGCAGACATCCAAAAAGTCTGTAAATGCTTGCAGATTTATTTCATTCTTTTTTTAAACTCACTTTCTGTGATTTAGTTACATCTGGGGAACTTTGAAAGTAATTATGAGCAAATGTTTTTGCGGCTGTTGTGCAGCACATTTCTACCCCGATTAATTTTCTGTACTCAGTTATTTTGTAGTACAGTGAATAAGGTTTTCATTAAGTTACTTCAGAGGAACTACAAAAGTAATTATGAGGAAGTGTTTTGCGGTTGTTTTGCAGCATTTTTCTGCCTCAACATTTCTACAGATTCAACAAGCTTTAGATTTTCTGCACTCAGTTAGTTTGTGATTAAGATCTCTACTTCAAAGAGCTTACAATCAACAATCTACAAGAAAATGCTTGATAATAATAATAATAAAAACATGTCATAAACACACGAGGAATGTAGTTTTCTAAAAGCTCCTCACAATTTTATTTATATTTGATGACTATCTCGGATCAAAAGAAACCATTGCACTCAAATTTAAGCACACCACTTCTAAGTTGGGTGCTTGTCTCTTTGATGTCCGAGTCATGAGTGTGACACTGATGACCAGGCTGCTATTCATGCTTCACCGAGACATGTTCTGGCTGTACCGTATGTTGGCGTCTGTTTCTCCTGCTTCAGATTTCAGCTGTTGGAGACACTTAGCATTCCTATCAAACCATTAAAGCACACTCTGAACTTGAAAGATGAACCCAAAGACACCTGACTAACTACCCTGATCACAGTCATTCTGTGTCTGTATGTCTCAATGATGTTCCTGCAACTCACAATTTATGCTCAATGCTCATGTTCAGTGCTAAAGTAGGAAACAGTGTTCATGTATGATGTAACACATCTGTGATTACAGACCTGCAATAATGATTCTTTGGCTATGATTCAGAGTTGGAATAAAGATATTCCTTTTTAATGTGTTTCCAGTAAGAAGGGGAACAAAGTCTACACATTTCATTCAAAGTTAATATGAGACATTACAATCCAAATGATGGCTAAGAATCATTTTAATATGAGTAGGAATAAAAATTTCTTGTAGTGGTCACCTGAGTACGAAATAATTGTTTGAAAATACATTTGAACATTCTGAACCTTTCATGCTTCAGTTGCTTGACCCCAATGTTTTGCTAACCTCAGAATGCAAGAATTAAAAAAAAACATTGGAGCTGGACTTGGAAAATTTGTTGGTTTGCTGAATGGTTTAATGGCCATGATCTTGTTGAGTGATAAGGTGAGATAAAGTAGGTTTGACCAATAAATATGATATCATAATATTTGTGAACTTACACAACATGCATACATCATTTTCTGTAAATTGTTTAGGCTTCAGGTTAAATGTTATCCTTACGTAACAGAAACAATTTGTCGGTTTCCAGTTAAATATTTTGCACTCCAGAGGAAACTGGAACACATGCAAACCACAGCTTCCTTTGTAAATGGCTCACACATTTATTAAACCAAAGATAAACAAAACAACGCATGTACGTACAATATGTTTGCCCTCATTCTGTAGCTTCTTTCTCTTGGAGCCTTGCTGAGGGTTCAGTATCTTCATGTCTGGATTTCAGCACCAGCGCCAAAGCTTTCTGACAGCTCTGCCTGAATAATCAAAGCTCTCCAGAGGAGATGGCGAGTTGACCCTGGGAAAATAGAGGATGATGCTCGGTGGGCTGAGTTGCCTGACAGGGCAACACATTCCCTTCTCTGATTGCCACACCAACTGGTTAAAATAAGAGCAGACAGCCAGAGCATTTTCCCCTGCTTGTCCTGATGTGTTTGTGATCAAATGAGTGGTCAGGCCTCTCAGTGCTCGCTCATTATCTGGATACTGGGCCTGCTGTACGCTGTGGGAGGCTCTTCAGCTCAGATAAGCCTGGCATGTTCAATGTTTGGTGTCAATTTAAAGCATAATGTGAAACAAGAGAGATGCCGTTGCTGAATTAAAGCCTTGTTTCTCCAAATTTTGGAGATTAAAAAAATCAACTTTTTTAAAGGATGCATGGTTTTCCCCTGGAGTTTTTTCTGATGGCCGAGGTTTTATATTAAAGAGAAACAGCTTTCAGAGCAAAAGAATAAAAGGCATCATCTTCAGATTTCTGTAGAAATGTCCCTATCCAATATAATTCAAGTGTGTGAAATAAGCTCTATTTTCTGGTTTTGTGACGCACTTTCAACCCATATAAAGTCGTTTTCACACTCTGTCTCCCTTGGCAGCCGTTGCAGTGTGCCTCTGCGGGTTGCTGGAATGGTTTGTTTGTTGCACATGAAAGAAATGGGTCTGAGCTGTTTTCTGCAGATGTTTATTCACCTTGGCACTGACTTAGAAAAAGTCCAAAAGAGACAGCTATCCCCACAGTTGGCAGTTTGTAAATTAATTGATTTATTTGGTTTGGGAAGATTGCAAGCATCACATATTTGGAGCAATCAAATCAGTAATTATGTGGTTTCAAATTTCATGCTTGTGTCCAGCTGTGACAAGCTCAACAGTCCTCAAAAAGAAGTCTGGCAGGATTTAATGTCTGCTGAAAAAGGCTGATTGCCAGGCATTATGCCTAAAGATAATGCAAAACAAAAATTTGTTGACACAATAGGAATACATTCTTACTTCTTGTTTTTCGTGATGAATTTTACATCTTCTCTCAGCAATCAAATTGGAGCCAAGAGTGTGCTCTTCTGGGAAAACACCAAAACATCAGTGAGGAACAGATGAGGAAAAAAAGCATTGAATGTGATATATGCTGCATTGGATTACTTGTAGGACAGGCATTGTATATTTTCTTTATTCAACCAGTGTCCAATTTTTCCTTTAAGAAAATTAGACAAATAAATCTTGCCAAGAAGAGAAATTAAAAAAACATCCTTTTTTTCTAGTGTCTCTTTTTTCACTTCTGGGAACATTGGTAGTTATATAAGTAATGTTAAAAGTACCTTGAGGAATATTTGATCACTACTGATGCCATGAAGGCGCCGTTTTTTGTGTCTGGTGATAAACTTGCACATGCAAGAGGGTGCATATGTGTTTAAAAAACAATAACATAAAGGTGTGATGCATGCAAGCCACTAAACATGAATACGAAAAGATAACAATAAAGTGAAACAAGATCAAATATGTACGAGTGCTGGATTCAGTGTGTTGAGTTATCCTTGCTGCCAGTGGCCAACCAACCCGGTTATTATAAATAAATAATTCTCAGTGGCCCCCAAAAGCATTTTCCATATCGACCACCATTATAAAAGAGACATCGGAAAAACCTTTGAAAGGTCATCTCAAAAAGAAATAATACACACCAAAGCTTTCAGTGAGCTGCTAAACATTGAAAGTGGACCATCATCATTAAAATAAAGTGCGTGTGGAGCCAGACACTATTTTCCTATTTTCTAGGACATCTCAAACTGCAAAAACAATGCTGGGGCTGAGTAATAAATTGGTTTTATATTGATAATGTGATTTGTGAAAGTTAAATTTTGGATATTGTTATACTGTCCTGTCTTACCATGGTTTTTAAATGTCTCGGCTTAAGTGCTGAGTGCTGTAGTTTCCTTGAGACAAATGGGGGCATTTTGGAGTTCTGTTTCCAGATCTCATAATACATCGGTGAACATGATCCACAGTGGAAGTAGTAACTAACTTTTTTAGAACATCTTGACTTGATATTTCAAAACTTTTCGCCTGCTAGGCATTGCTGAGGTAATCAAAACTGCAGTTTACCTCAGCGACTGGTCATTTCTATCAAATGTACAGGGGAATTATATGATGTCTTAGCTATATTATGTACTGACAGTTGGTTGTGCTAATGTGCCAAAAAACGGCAGGGAAGAAAAAAGATTGCTAGCCAGTTTAAATCCTTTTGAACTGTAAGCACTGTCAGCAAGGAAATAAATACATTCAACATGTTTGTAAGATCTCAAGGATATACAAACAGAGAAATACTCCATGAGGTTTAGTGTAAAGTCGCAGCTGAGACTGACAAATAAAAGAACTGTTTACTCTTTTATATTCAATATTTTTCAAGTTTTGTTTACAAGTTAATGTGCCGTTTCTGGATTTTTTAACCAGTGGTAATTCTGGAGCAATGTTTAGATTAGCAGGTCCCTATATTAATTGTATTATAAGCAAACATGCATGAGGAGACAAAATGCATGAACATGTTTGTCAGGCCTCGAGGAAACACTGTGTTTTGGTTAGAGACAAACATAACTTTGATGTAACTAGATAAATAAATAAAAAACACTGCAAAAACTGTGCATATCGTCCATGTCGGAGTACCAACTATGGTGATCATAGAAAATGCTACCTTAAATTATCCATTATAAACAATTAAAACTAATTTACTTGCATTTTTGAATATCAAAGCTAAGCAGAGGTTCCTGTTGTCCAATTCAAATTCTGCTGCCACCTTGATGCTTACACAAGAACAGCAATGCATGCAACAGCCCAAGGGCAAACAACGATGGGGGTGGGTGAACAAAACTTTGGTGTGGGCCATCTGTGTGCTATTTAGTTTGGTCCCGGCAGTCATGGCTGCTTAATTCAAAAACTGTCAGGGAGTGTCATTAGGTGCAGCCATTTAAAAGCTTCAGATTTCATTAGCCACAGGAAGGGCCACATTACCCTCAGGATTAATGTCAGGTTTCTCGGTTCAATGCTACTAGCAGTGGACTGCATTAATGTGACTGCTCTGACCCTCTTGTTTAAATACAACCCAACTCATTAAGCATTATGTAGACCAAGAGCAGCCCCTAAGTAGCCTTTGAGTTATGGACATTTTGTGCAAGCAGCATTCTTTTTTACACCTCAAAAATTGCAAAAATCGCCCACCACTTCCTGCACAGGCCAGGACTCAATCACAGAGCACTAAATCTTCAGCAGAAGAGAGTTTTCTGCCATTCAGCCAAATGTTTTGTTTATACTCTTTAAGGCAGCATTGCTCCTAGTGTTGCATCATCATGACTGTTTCATAACAAGTTGTGCTCCACAGTGTCTTGATGATGTGCGGTGGGCGTTGTGGGTTGTAGAAGTAGCAGGAACTGTCCTGTTGGGAAGCCTGAGCCATGCGCTCACTATCTAAAGGAAGACACAAAGAGCTGAGTCACATGAATCACATGAGTCACATGAGATGAGCCAAGTTATCACTTTTCCTGTTTTAATTAGGCAACGCGGGCCCTTCAGCAGCCCATCATCTCATTGCTTCCTCTCCTTCAATGACAACAGACAGGGAGTTGTGTTAGTTAGACGGTGAAAGCTTCTTGAATTTCAGCAGACCAGTTGAATTTTCTGGCAGCAGAGTTCACTATGATATTTAAACCTTCCTTTCTTCATAATGAACATGAAACTGTCAGCACTGGTGAAGCAAACGAGACTTAATCAAACAGTGTTCAGTGCACTCTGCGGTTTTTTGCTACATCATGTTGACATCTTTCCAAGGCCAGAGGCGGTGAATGTAATACATTCTGTCCTCCTGAGGGGCGGCAGGACTCTTTGTTGGGGGGTCATGGAGCCTCTGTGTTTCATCACTTACCCATTCATCACAATGTCACCCAAGCGCCTGCATGTCAGGACTCTCAGTGTGCTTTACCAGGTGTGAGAGAAGTCTGAATTTTTGAGGCTCTTAATCAGGAAATAATCACAATGATTCATAGTGTGGTCTGGTTGTCATACTATATATGCTGAGCTCAAGAAGCAGCATCTTAAGGATGAAATTTACACTCCCACTCCTGAGAGCTTTACCTGCACCGATGGGATCTGTTTTCTCCAAGAGTGCAGGCCTGAGCTCAATTTCCAGAGTTTTGACAGATCTCAGGAGGCAGAACAATATAAATGTTTGAAAGGGAGTTTGGACTCAATTCCCTTTCATCTTTATCCTTCACACGAAAAATCTGCAGACTGTTTTCTGTGTCAGCCAGAGGGGGTTAGACCTTTGTGGAGTAGCAGCAGTACCATACCGCTGACTTGGCAGTGAATCCATTTTTTGCAATTAACACTTTGTTTATGCTCTCACTTTGGGCCCAGTGGGTTCTGAGGTAAGCACATAATCTTTAAAGTGGTAGGGGCCATCACCATTTAATGCCCTTTATTACTCAAGTGCAGCTCAGACAGTACCTCTGTCTAAGCAATGGCTGTCAGACAGATAGCAGTCAGTGTGTTCAAGTAAGACCTTGAATAGACTTAAGGCTTAACTCAGCATCAGCCATAGAATGTGACCACAGAAACCAACAGGAATATTTAGCTTGTTGTTCTGTCGTATTTAATGTAGTTTTAGTTTGTAATGTGGAATTTTACTTGCTGTCAACAACATTCTGATGTAAAACCAGAAATTTTTCTTTGTGGATAATAATCACTCAAAGGGGGTTTTCGGGCATGTCCTTTCCATGTTTATCTCAGGAATTTGATTAGTGCTCTCCAATTTTGGCTAGTTTGTAACACGAAACAATCTTGAAAGTCCATGGACACTACAAAAACATTGGCAGGCCATTTGTTAATTAAGTGAAAACTACTTAATTGCCAATATATGCTATTCTTCCAATGAAGAAATATTTCCCTAAGGAAGGTGATCGGAGCCCATCATTTGATCCTGCCGTGATAGTTTCTTGTACTGCGTTTTCTCATGTGAACTTGTGATCTTCTGATCAGCTGTCTTGCAAGGCTTCAGTGGAAAAATCCCAATGATGACTACACTTAAGTGTGAAGAGCTTATTAAGTTTTCCCTGGAAGTCTCCCCAGTGTATTGTTTGGAGTCGTGCCCTGAGCAGTCACTGCAGAGACTACAATAAATCGGAGCATGTTCTTGTAAATAAAACAGCACATGGCTTTAGGAACTGGGAAAAGATCAGTCCAATTAGAGGCAGCATTAGCTGTTAGTGTTATGATGGGTTAGCATAGCAACGTAGCACTGGCGTCACTTGCCTTTCCATTTTGCTGAAACTGTTTTTTATAAGACTGCAAAAGCAGAGCAATCAACCTCTTCTCTTTATGATTATACTGTATACAGTATACAGATGTTACTTGTTGTGTTAATAGTGTACCAGTATAGTGCATATAGATACATACGTGTAGCTAAAAATCTATTCACCGAAGTTAGTAGTTAAAGGTGAGTATTTGCTACTAGTATTATACCTTTGGTGTATACGTTTTTTTTATTCACATCTTGTAGCCACAAGTATTAGTAAATACTGTAAAATACTGTAATGGTATGCAGTCAATAAAAAAATAACACAAATAAAATGTCAGTATTCCTTGAAGATCAGTGGGATGAATAGTATATTGCATAAAAATGTAATAATCTTTCCCAAGATTAGCTGAGACACTTTCATGTCAGGTGAGTTGGTGAACTTTCACTTTAAAATGTTTTGGGAAACAATGGTTCTTGTTATGCTACTTCAGAGGAAAGATCTCATTCAGTGTATATACGTAAGACATGTGTCCCATCCAGCAAACGGAGGATACTACAGTTTTGAATCTTGAAACTTTAGTCTATATTGACACAAAAATAATCACTCCAAAATTGTCTGTTTCAAGGGAGTTTCATTTAATCATGACTCCATGTTTCTGCCAGAAACATACGAAAATAATCAGTAGGAAAGTTATGGGATTTGTGTTGCAAATGACTGTCCTATTCTGTGATCTCTTTGAATGTAACTGCTGATACACTGGGAAAAGACAGTGTTGTGAATAGAAAGGACCTTGACCCACTTTAAAAAACAAAGCTGTGCTGTGGGAAATGAATGAAGGATAATTTAAAATGAGGTGATAGAAAAGAAATACGCCTAGACGCGAACAATGCTTGTTTTTTTCTTACTTTTGAAGGCGTTGCCAACAAGTTGTGTAGTGCTCGCTACGGTGGAAAAATCCCAATGATAACTACACTTAAGTGTGAAGAGCTTATTGAGTTTTCCCTAGGAAATCTCCCCAGTGCATCGTTTGGAGCTATGCTGTAGGCAGTCACTGCAGAGACTCCAATTACTGACCAAGTCCCACTTGACTGGCTTCTGACTGTGACCAGCAAATTAGAAAGAGAGAGCGAGAGAGAGGAGAGGAGAGGGAGAGGAGAGAGAAAGGGGTAGAGAAAGCATTTAACAGGCAAGAAGAAAGTTTTGGTTGCAGTACGATACCGGCCAACAGGAAGCCAAAAAAGACAAACGTCAAGCAGAGTTTAACAAGTGCATTGCCTGAGCAGAGAGAGGGATAGGCAGCTCTTTGTTCATGAGCTGGACACGCTCCAAACGCCTGCTTCATAGGATGTTCTTCGATAATCCAGCAGTGAGCTGCTGATTTATGACCTGCATTAATGTTCTGACTGAACTTCCTGAACAGAATCTTTAACTATACCACACGGAGAGAAGGAAAAATAGCACGTAACAAAAGAATAGATGTCATTTACTGGAAAAGACATGAAAGGCAATCAAGTGAGAATGTTTAGCAACACCTGTGGCATTAAAATCAAACTATCAGAAAGAAGAGAGGAGAAGAAAATATCCACAGTGATTGTTTTGGCCTTTTTCACTTGCACTGGTCAAAAATGTAATTAACAAAAAAAATAAATTTAAGAAGCTTTTAATGATTATTTCTGCCTGCAGTAGAAAAAAACGGATTAAGATTTCATTCATGGAGTACGTGAGGATAAGCACACGCAATGATGTTGGCCAAAAGTGAGTAGTTGGTGAGCAACTACTCAACACTTCTTATTTTGCAACATGTAGGAATCACAGTATTGCTGTGTACCACAGTTGTGGTGAAAAATGGGACTAAAAAAATGATTCAGTGCCTGCAAACAAAACCAATTATTTCAAGGGTCACTGGCCAAGTTCAGCTTCCTGTTGTAAAAGAAAACAGAGGATTGTCATCTCTTTTATTTTATGTCACCGGACACTTTCAAGGGATTTCAGGCACTTTCAGCCCATAACTTATTTCTGTTCTTCCACTGTTTTGACTTGATATCGTGTTTCCCAAGACAGGGGCTTGTACACTTGGGAGGGGAGATGGATAAGAGTGGATGTGCCACATTTTGACATTGAAGTAAGATTACTCTGTTCCCTGGAAGCAGACACACATTAAACACGTGGGAGATCAGGGAAGCAGAAGGGCAGATGAGAGGTAGCTGTGCGTGTATGCACTTCCATGGGACTTAAGAGGCAGAGAGGACAGCTGGTTCCCTCATCACTTCTCTGCTGTGTCCTGGGCTTCTATAATCCCCAGAGACAGATTGTTGCTGCTGGTGAACTGATGTGCACTATACAGTAACTGGTTAAAAATGATCAACACATTTTTCTGAGGAATTTTTCATTTTTGTTCAGTAATGGTGTATAAAAAATGGCATTAGTGCGAGAAATAAAATGTTAATTGTCATGAGGTAGACCTTTGCTGGAGTTGGTCAATGAGCCATGTTGTGGGATTTTACTCTTTGTCCACAAGCTGAACAAATATTTGATAATGTATATATATCATTGTCAGTGAAAATATGACATGAAATGATATATATATAAATCATGTAATGTCATGTCACATCAACATGATTTGTCTGCTAAGCCTTGTCCCACCTTACAATATGTTATGTTATGGATGGTAAAGGCATTTAGTTTTGTGAAGTGCAAATCGAAAAAAAAATGTTATGTTCATCAAAGTTTACTGGCATTCTTGTTTAAAAACCTTTAACATCCACATGAGAAGGATCCCAGATTTACAGTAGCCAATGTCTGCTTTCTACCAGGCTGTGCTTAAAATTAAGTAATTCCTACTTTTATATGCCAGAATATGATGTACCTTATGTTGTTTTGATAAAATCATCAATAAAACAAATGGACAGAAAAATTGTTGCTTTCAGACAAATCTATCAATTAAGATTACAGCATCATTACAGTTTATCATATTGTACAGTAGGTAAATAACACACACATAAGAGGTCTCAGCATCACAACAATTAAATTAATTAAATTGTTGTGTTCCACATGAAATCTACTTGTTAAATAAATACCGGAAGTTGAGGTTTGTCCTGTGAATTAATATTAAGCATAAAGCGTGTATTGTTACGTCCAAATTCCAGCCTTTACTTCTGTCACTGGCGTTGACATCTACATAATGAGCAGGTAAGGTTTCATGTAAGCAATGTTATCTGAGTCTGTGGGGTATTTGTGAGAAGGCTGACACACTTTCGAAGTGGATTCTTGCTTGCTTATCTTTGCTTAGTTCACATCCGCACTTTGCACAATACAAGAGCTGTAGTTTTTCACTCCCACATGATTTAGTGACACTTTGATGAATATTTTGTCATCTCATCGTATATGTTTCTCTTTCCTTAAAAGGTTCAAACTGATGTTTACGTTTTCTGTCTCAGAGTGGTCTTCTTTTCCCATGATGGTCCATGGGAATGCTAAGTTAGGAAGAGCATTTTTTGCTCTTAAGAAGCTAAAGATGCAAAGTAAATGTGAGATTTTCTTGGATGTCTGAAATATGAAAATAAAGTCTTGCTGTACGTGTGCAGTATATGTTGAAAGCATTTAGAAAAATCTCTCTGGGGTTTGTAACAAATTCACTGCCTGATGTGAGGAGACACCACAGGTAGAGCAGAAGACTTTGACTGACCTGTTACCACTCAGTCTGTTGTCATCTCAGCTCTTGAAGAGATGAAAACACCCTATTGGCTCCTCACGCATGACTTACTCAGACCCATCACAACAAATCTTTCTCTTTGGGCTTGCCAGACATTGTGAGTGTGTGTATAGGTGTGTGAGTGAGATAGCGTGGCAGATGAGGGAGTGATGAACTAGAAGTGACATATGACCCCTGAAGCAGCCAAGGATTAATGGCCTGAATAGGCAAGCGTTTCAAGAAGGATGTGGACGGGTAATAAGGATTTCCACCAGCCACGGTACATCCATCCATCTGCCCGGATCCACACTCTTCCACAGCTGGAACTTCCAGATGTGGCGCCACCTGTGATGAGAAGGGCACTGGCTTCATGTCACAGATGCTGAGATGTTTCCTCAAAGAAAAATGTACTCTTGACTTGATGTTACATTATGGTTTCTGTGTACAGAGAGTAACATTATTGAGTCCAGGACACCTTTGTTGGTCTGTGTTGGAGAAGGTTTTCAGGTAAGGGGGGTGTCACAGGCCACGTCATCGTTTACACTGGGGCTGGGGAGGTGAGAGATATGAGACACTGCAGGGACTCCGGTCAAGGTCCAGAGGAAGATGAAACATGGAAAATGTCACCAGTGTATTCTGACATTTTGTGCTTTGAGCAAGTCTGAAAAAGTTCAAACACCAACTAAGAAGTGAAAGTGGCAGCTATGAATATGAGTCCCTTCCTGAGAGGACATGTTACACTCCTTTCACCTCGTCCACTTCAGACAGTGTTGATGCGGGCATACGTGGAAACTAATTTGAGGAGTATTTGCATTTCACAACTTTGAAAGTTGCCAGAATCTTGATGGTAATGGAGAACAAGTGAAACTTTAAAAACTGCATTGTTCATGATGATAAGTGCTGTGTGTTTTATTTTTATATTTTGACTAAAAGTTAAGTGAGGAAATTTTGGAAAATCCCTCATTTCATGACGTGAGTCATTTTGCCCACATAGCGTGTACACTATCTACTCATTATCAGATAACTTGTGAAAAGTACTTTTATTTGTTGCATTTGAAGAGTCATTTCAGTGAAATCACCCAAAACAAATGTCACTTCTTACTCATAGTGGTATGTACTCACACTACTAAAATTGTTTCTTAGATTTCTGACATCGACCTAATGGAGGTAAATGGAATTTAGTTTACATACATTACATTTTTAAAAGAAAGCGCAAGCAATTCGCAACATTCTTGACCATAGGAATAGTGGTGTGTCAAAACAATCTCATCTCTAAGTCCATTCAGTAGCTTTTTTCAGCTTTCTACCCCCACTGTTGACTTGAACAACTTTGCTTTACTGTTATGACATTGTATTAGTGACTGAGCTCGTATGTCAACAGATTAACACCCATGACAGCTGAGTAAATTTCATCAGCCCGAGAAGACTGTGTGATAGGATCAAATAATTTCTGTTAGGGAACATTGAGTTTAATCAATCAAAAAGTCCAGGTGTGATAACTTTAATCTTTCCTTTGCATAAAGTGTTATAGGTTATAAAGCTAAACTTTTGGCTTCTTTATCACCTGTACAATCTTGCAGTTTGTTGTTTTGGGGAATAGGACCAGTAGTGGGGGGGAACTATACGGACCTGTAATGCAAGGACAGCCCACAAAGATACTGAAATAAATGTCTTGGGTGAATAGAGGGGCACATACAGGATGTCTACCAATGATAAACTTGAGTTATCCCTTCACAAAGCTATAGCTTGAGGTTTTTTTGCCGATAAACCTGACTTCCCTGACAACACTTTGACTTTCTTCTTCAAAAAATTCTCTGTGTTTGCTTGTTGCCTCTGTGGCCTTAGAGAAAAATCACAGATGAAAGTGCTGCCATAGGACATCAAGATGGCCAGGAGGAAAAAGACCTCCTGTCACCATCTCCCACTCTTAAAACCATGAACACACAAGGTCAAATGCAGCACTTCACATCCCAATGCATTAGATTTTTAGATGCTCCGCTTTTCATTGAGATCAAATCACTTCCTGCCAACCAAAGTAGAAGTGTTAGTGTAAGGGCGAGCAGAGGGCTAGTGGGCTGATATTAAAAAGGACCCATGCTGACATGTCTTTGAACAGAAGCAAGCTACACATTCAGGAGAGATTTTCCTGATATTCCACTCTGACAGTAAAATTGTCCTTGTGACTTCAGCTAAAGTCTGTTTTGTGTGATTGGTGTTTGCCTGTCTGAGGTAATTTTAACTCTCTGGTCCTACACACATTGTCAGTGTTTGTAGTTAAAGAAAGCTGCTGTAATGAACGATTTTAGCTCGTATTAGAAGCGGTCACAGATCCAGTAACTAAATGCTAAAGCACAGTATACCTTCGTGCTGATCTGGGGAGATAAGGCTGAGGAGGGCGGAGGGCAGGTCAGCCAATTAAAAATTCTACTAGCATATACCAAGCATTGGCATAAAAGAGGGGAGCCTAAAACCATGGAGAAACTTCTTTCATCTAAAAAAACAGGAATCAGAAATGGAGTTTGTAGGAGCACAGCCCATCAAATTAATTCATTTTGTGTTATTAAGGAAACTTGTGCCACCTTTTTTCAGCCATTATGAAGTCCACTAGCAAAATCATAGACTGATAGTAGACACTGTATTACTAGCCATGTTAGCGGCTAACATTACAGTGATAGCTGCTAAGTGTAAGTGCTTGCTCACACGTCCTCCCACCAAAGAATATTCATCATCCTGCTAATGTTACTTGCATGAGCTAACAAGAGGCTAACAAAGCTTACACAGAAAAAAACGTGTTCATTGGTTAATAACAGTTGGTCTAATGCTAACCGAAAGTAGCCTTTTGATTTGGCAAATTTCATATGCTTAACAACATTTATAGTTAAAATGGTGACAGCTGAAAAATGTAAGTGGATGTTTTTAATAGTAGCCAGTAAGTTGTTAATACTTTTTGATTGATTTTTTGCTGGTAAAAAATCTGGATGGTAAAGTTTTTTCATCTACTTGCCACCTTGGTTGGTAAGCTGAAAAGTTAGTTTTAGACCCTGATTAGGACGTCACATTACTTAGAAATCTTTTTCTAATCTAAAGTATTTGAGCATTTCCTATTGGTCTTAATCCTAGGGGCAATTGATCCCTCTTAACTAGTTAATTGTCTAATTGTTTAAACCCACCAAATAAGAAGACCTGTCTTCCGATTCCAGCTCTTCAGAAGTTCAAGTGGGGTCTGGCTCACTGGTCATCTGTCTCTTTGTCCTAAACCTAAACAACGCCCACTCATCCGATGTGGCTGGGCCCCTTAAACAACCTCGAGCAAACGAACTCATTGTAAAATGGAAGCGTATGTTTAGTTAATGGGGCTCAGCTGTCCAGTCAGTTTCACTCATGTATATCTCCTAATCTTGTGGTGGCTTTTGGAGGATAAGGGGGGGGCGGATTTCAGAGGCGATGCAAACACACAGATAGCAAAGTGCGTGGCGGAGGCCTGGCCCAGGATGTCAGTGTTCAGGGTGGGTGACAGTGTTATTCCCTACCATCTGTTTCCTAGGCAGCGATCCAGCAGTGCTATGTTGAATGCACAGGCATGAGAGAGTAAGGAGCAGCCCACCATGTCACACTATTGGCATTGCAGAGTTTCATATTAACATAGCAGCGTGGCCGGCCTCCCATGCCTGTTTGTAGGGGCGTTTGGGGTTCGGTTCAGGCTACACACAGATATATAAAAAAAAGCTCTCTTACACTCAGACTGCCCATCTGTCTATCGTCTGTCTGTTTTTTATGTCTGTGGCACTCTCTCAGCTCAAAGAAAAAGGACTGGCACAGTCACAATTTTCTCCACATTGCTGAGCTATAAAGTTACAAAATGCCGACAGAGGAAAGGGAGATTATTGAATTAGAGCAAGTACAACTGTATGCTTTCTCACTGCATTTTATCTTAAAGCTGTTGGCCCATGTGAATTTCCCATGAACAGACACTTCGGCTCTCTGCTATAAAAGACAAGCAGGATGGTGAACTGCACCAGTGTTTGGTGACAAGACTAATGCCATAAATGGCATATCATTTTCTGTTTGGCTATGTTACCCAAACAACAAAGGAATGTTATGAGAGCAGTGGGGTCTCATCACTCAAGCTTTTATGAGAAGAACTCACAAAGGCCTGAATCACTCTTCCTCTCTGTCTGTGCTGTCACCCCCAGGAAAAGTGAGCATGCCGTAAATCACCTTGGCAGCTATGTGTTTTGAAGCGGCAGACTGCCTATAGCCAGTGTCATTTTATAGGTTGTTATTTCACTGCATATTGTAGAGAGGAGGGATCTGAAATCATGGTGCCTTAAATGTTGATGTGTTTACTTGTGAAGTGGTGAATCACAGTATAGATGAATGGAGGGCCATCTACAAAAAGGCACCTCAGAGTTCACGGAGAAACCTCAATCCAACCTTTGTCCAGAATCTGAACCTCAAGGTATTCAGCTAATTCTTTTAGTATGGAAAGTGGAGGCTTTATTGCATTCTTCGAGGATGTGAACCTGAACGTTAAAGTGTTAACTTGCATTAACGTGCACTATATATACAATGAATTACTTTGTGTGAGGGCTCGTGGGAGAGGTTTATAGAGAAAACCATGCAGGGTTTTGATGTGGACCATTTCTGCAGAAACCTGAGCCATGTTCAGCGGTTCAAAGTACAATGATAAAGAAACTAAACTTAATTACATCACTTTGAGTAAAACAGGATTTTCAACCCCAGAGACCTATATCAGTTTTCTCCATTTCTTTCACATGTGCACGTTCACATAAGCTTTTGCTTGATATTGTCCCAAAACATTTAGACACAAAGGTGACGTGTCATAACTGCGTTCATGCTTTCATGCATAAGTCTGCACAAATCCCAAGACAGGCTGTTCATAAGCTCCAGAGAGCTTACTACTCCCTGATGCCCTTTGTTTGAAGAAAAAGGTGTTGACTGACAGCTGAGCTCCTGGACCCTACTCAGCCAGGGTTCAATGCGGATGCCTGGCTAATGAGGTCGACTACAGGGATTATAATCAGACAGGGAATATTAGCCCTCTCATGTGTCAGTCAAACTGGGAAAACCTCCCAGTGCTGCAATGTCAAAGTTGGTTTCTTAGTTTCCGATTGGTTCGTGTTTACCATATAAAAACATAGAGCCATGTCACAGCGTCCTCAGGGTGGCTCTAGGACATCTCAAGCCTGTGACAGTTAAAGGGAGAAGGAGTTATGGTGGGAAATCTCACCCTGTGTCCAATTCTTAGGCCCTGGTTGACACCAAGGGCACTCCAAAAGGTACAAATTATCTTCGGACGGCTTTTTGGCAGTAAAATGTGGTCGTTTTAACCTTGCAGTCTTTAACCTCTCAATAATCATTCAGCAAAAGGTAGACCTCAAGCTGGGGCTGAATCTTTGCTTTGCGTTGAAATGTATTAATGGGCATCACGTTTGACCTTCTCCAACTGCAATGCCACTCAACTCTCTCTCCACGCTCCGGCCATTTTTAAGAGCAAAACAGAGAAGGAGATGAGAGATGGAAAGAAAAACATTAAAAAAAACCCAGACTTACAAGAGCAATGCGACATATGGAAGCCATCACAGGCCTGGACTCCCATCTGTGTCGGCAGTCGTGGCCTGCTGGCACCCACTAGTCACTGCGCAGGATGGGAATAATCCAGGACAGAGGAATTGTGATAAGAGGAGTCTGAATCCCTTGAGGACGAGATTTCAGCATTGGGGGAGGGGTGGGACGGGCTGCGAGTGGAGGGTGTTATTGTGAGGTGCAAAAGCTTGCTGATGTTTTCAGAAAAACAGGTGCTGGACAGCTCAGTGGGGTTCATCTGGGTTTAGCCGGGCTCAGTTTCTCACGTTCCTTCCTGAAACAAATACCGTCTGCACGACTGAAACTGCGGCACCCAGTTTCTTGTTTAGCATCCGCCTGTAACAAACTGTAAATCTAAGCGACACATTCCTGCACTCTGGAAATTAAACAGTTTGTAGTCTAAAGCAAATGTGTGTTTCCTGCTCTGCAGTTGCCAAGATTTATTTAAAATTATTTCTGTTTGACTTCTGTTTGCATTCCAACAGCAGCTTTCTGGCAAACGTTACAAGCCAGAATAAAACCAAATGAAAGGCTTAATTGGAAAAGGAAATTGCCTTCTCATCTCAGCTTACATGTTTGCATTGTTGAATTTGCCTAAAGGAGAGAATTCTCTGTGTGTTATTGTAAGCCTCAGAGTTATAGGGAGAGGTAATTTAGGAGTCTGACCACATTCATTCAAGCTTCATATTCTGGTTCACTGCGGATCTAATCAGCAAGTTGAATGATATTCGGTCCCTCCAGTCATGTTCTATTTTGTTCCCTCTCTAAAAATGGCAACACATGCAAACAATAGGAACTCTTTTTTTTTAAAAAGTGTAAGATAAACAATAACAGTAGAGATACTGTTCAGTTAAGCCCAAGTAAATGTTTTTCTATTATGTTTTAGGGTAATAAGGTAATTGCTTTTGAGGTTTTATAAATTCTCTCGACTCTTCTCCTTTGTTAGACCTTACTAACTGGCACAGTCCAAGTTTTTTGTCAGTGAAAAATTTATTGTAAAGCAGTAAATTTTTTATCACCCCTTTCAGTGGACCCCTGATGGTAGGCTGTGGAGTTGTATCAATCTGAGAGTGAATGCCCCTCAGCATTTTCCTAGGCATGCATCTCATGCACACACAAACACACTCAAACACTGAGTTACTACACTTAACAAGACTCAAGGAGCAACAGAAACCAGCATCTTTTGAATCATTGAAACTTATCTTTGATTAAAACAAATGATCCCTATACTTTGAACTTTAAGCAACAGAATAAATGCAACATCTGATCTTGTGTGACAGTATGGTCAGGTCTCCTGAGTCCTCCACCCTGTACAGCTCAGTGCTGCCCCGAGGCCACAGAGGGCAGGACCCTTCAGATTTAACACCACACAGACATGCACACCTGGGATTTATTAGTGATCGAGCTCACGTGGCTTCATGCAGACAAAGGGAAAGGCCTTTGTCTTGAACACAGCAGAATAAGTTCTAAAATTCAGTCTCATTTCTTTTCTTTTCTGCTTTACCTGCATTTTCTCTGCCTTTGTGCTGCTCGTCCATCTTCAGTGTTCTTGTGGGGAGCAGAGGTAGTCTTTTCAAGCTTGACTAATGTGGCTCAGATAGCGTGCAGGATGACGATGGGGGAGCACCTCGATCTGGGCCATACCTTGTTTGTTGTGGCTGCTTTACTTCAGCCGATTCTGTTCTCCTTTCTCACTTTTTCGCTCCTCCTGCTCTGCTTCGGAGATTCAGTCAAATGAAAGAACAGCTGCCTGACCTCTTTTCAGCCTGGCTGCTGTGGTCTTGAACATCAGGACTGAGCGTCATGTGGAGACCATCTCCAACAGGATGTAGGCCTTGTCGTCGCTGCGGTCAGTAACACGTGCCCAATCTCCTGGCCACCAGCTGCAATCAAGTGTTTCTCTTATCATAAGGAAGTTGAGAGATATTTTTTTGTTTGTTTGTTGTTTTTTTAACATATTCATTTCCTTCAGTCTTAACAATAGGACAACATCCGTAGACTGGGAGGGGAGGGTGCCAGTGCTGTGTGCAGCTGGAGGTGACACAGCATGCTGTGGTACAGTAATGGAGTCATCCATCAACAGGCCCCATTAAAACACCTTGACAAGCCAGCTGAGGCAACTCCAGTGGCCATGGTGACCAGTCTAAAGGTTGATGTTTGTTCTCAAACAGTGGCTGCAGAAAAGCTCACTAAAAGGACAATAACACTGACATGAGTCTGGTCATTAGTTTGTATCGTTCATCATTGCGTTTTTATTCAAACTAGTTCCCTTAATAATTTGCTCATCTAGCTATAATATATGCAAGTGAGAAGTGTCAGGTAAATTATCATAAGTGAAGAGCTTGCACACAAAGAAATGACTCTTATTACCAAGATCAAGCTAATAATTCTATTTCATCAATGTGGAAAGGCTTTTAGTCAACTACAGAGCCTTGATTTGTGTTTCTTAGTATGCATGCAGCACAAACTTTCCTTTTGCACAACACTGTTATCAATAGCAGTTTAATTCACCTACATAATGCCGCGAATTACATCTACATTACTTTTTAAAAACAGAATGAAATAAAGGCAATAATTTGGATGGTTGGATAAATGTTCTGGTAGAATGAACATGATATGCAGCTGCAGACATAGTTGTCTTTATTGTACCAAAGATCACTCAAATGACCTGCCACCTCGATCAATAAGGCCTTAGGCAACTTAGGCAATTAGTAGGCTATTAGTTTGATCACAATTATAGCTAAGCTTAAAAAACATTGTCCCAGTGGTTTCAAAAGCCCACTCTTGAATTTCATTAAATGATGGGGTCCAAACTGAAGTCTCTGATATAGAAGTCATGCTTTTGTGGACTCAACTTAATCTCTTAAAGGTTTTACAGTGTAACAGCAACATTGCAATGTTTCTTCCTTTTTATTAACTTGAGACTTAAATAACAAGTTTTCTGCATATTAATATGCTGTTACTGTATCGTCGATATTTGTATCGACAAATATTCTTCCTCGTCAAGGCAACATGTAATCATGATACAGTGTGACTGATTAGTTGAGCCCAGTATTCATTTATTGTTAGCCTGTTGGCTCCTTTATCCAGTTTGATAAATGTTTAGTTTTCTACAGCAGCTACTTGTTTGCTTTGTCTCTCCTCCAGTTTGCACTGGGCAGGTAGTGTACAGTACAATAGTCCATTTGTATTAACCTGTGTGTTGGGTGCAGCTGGCTGTTGTTTTATATGAACACACATTCTTATAGTTTGAGGGGGTGGTATTAAACAGCACAGTCTACCCAAAATAAAAACTGAAAATTGTCTTTTGTTAAAAATATTTCATACTGTTGGACCTTGCGTCTGATCTGATAAAGCAGATTTGTTTCCCTAGTCTTTAGTTACAACCCAGCTGATCAACAACCCTCAAAAATCATGTGCTGTTGGCCAAAATGTTCTTTTTCTGTCCTTGTTTTGTTTTTGAAGACCTTTGTTGTTTATTCCCTGCACTTTAAGTCCTCTGAAAATTCACTCAAGCTGAGATAGAGCAATTATGTGCAATTTCAGCTCTTAAGCCCATCTCCAGCAATCACCATGGAGATATTTATAAGGTGGCTGGAGTCAGACAGCAGACACAGAAATTGGTAATATGTTCCCTTCTCTGCTGACTGCTCTTTGTTCTCTTGAAGTGCTCAAATCATTTCCACTGATTTAAATGAATTTTTCAACATACAGATAAATTGAGAAACAGTTACAACTGGATGGTTTTAAATTATTGTCTTGTCCGCTTGGGATAAACATTGAATCTTCAAAGCCCTGTAGAGGGGTGTTGTTTCTGCAGTTTTCCCTGTGAGTCCCTGTGAGCCCCTAGTGTGTAAACTATCTTTGACCAGTGATCAGGATCCTATTCAGACAACCGTATCTCCTCCATCTGTGGCATGTCGACAGGCATCCTCCTGCATTCCAGTCCTTTTGTTTGTGGAGGCAGGGGAAGGACATTAATGAGTCTTCCATTGACTTAACATCCTTGGAAAGTCCGCCTTGGTCTCACACCTGCTGCCTATAAGCCGCTGGAATCTCTGCTCCATCAATGTTGAGGATGTGCTCTCTGGAAAATATGCGGGCTGCTCCAGGCCTTCAAGGTAGCGCAGCATGCGTCGAGGAAACGGTGAAGAATGTCAACCTGGACATCATTTCCATATCCACCAGTGTAGCCAACAATGTGGCCATTGTTTGAATGAAAACAGGCTCTTCATCACTGATATTAGGACACCTGTAGACTTAATATACTTAAAACTCTATTGTGTTTTTGTTATGTTAGGTTTAACCGGTCTGTGGAGACCAAGGTGAAGAGGTTACTGTGTGGTGACTGAGGTGTGGCTGATTTTGGTTGTTGATTAAAGCAGCAAAAAAACTATGTTTAGGTAAAATCTACCAACACACACATTTAATCTTCAACAACGGACAAGTCCAGAGGTTCCCAAACAGAGGGGTAGGCACCACTGGTAGGGCATGGAGCCGCTGCAGGTGAGGCTAAGATGAAAGAGGAAAATATGGAAAAACAATAATTTATATGGGTCACTTAAACAAGAGTTTGTCGGTGCTTATGTGCTGACCTTTCTTTCACCAAAATTCAACCAGAATTTGAAAAATGTGACCTCTTGTAAAGGGGCTTTTCAAATTATTGTTAATAATTCATTGTTTTTAAAAAAGACAAGGGGGACTGAACCTTTTGGGATCTGAAGGGGATAATGTCTGAAAAAGTTTGAGAAACACTGGTCAAATCCAAACATACATACCTGTACTTTTTAAAACGTGGAATTATTCCTCCTCCATTCTCAAAAATACTTTACATGCAAGAACTCTTTTAATGAAATTTTTCATTCATTTCAATCATTTCAAAACCAACGGGATATTAAACTGGAACCCTAATGCCAAGCCATAAAGCCATGCTGGCCAATCAGTAGCCTGAAAAAAAGTTATTGATACAACTGGAGATCAGACAGGCTCTTGTCCAAAGCCTGCAGTGTTGGTGGTGGTTATTGTGCTGCGGAAGTGTTGAATTATGAAGTGCGTTTTGGTCCCACTGTTTCTTAATATAGTAAAAGAGTAACTGTAAATTTATGTGTCCAAAGTCCTACAAACAGGGTAAGCACCAAAGCAACATTACAAGTGAATGTGTGGTCACATAGCTTTTTTTCAAAAAAGTCTATTCTCAGTGACCTTAAACTGAGTTTCTGTGGGGATTAGAGGCCCAAAACACTCATAAAAAGCTATTTTTAAACATATTACCCAATCATTCACCTTAAGCAACGTTGTTTTTGTAATGTAATCAAAAATTCTTCCCGAATTTCATCCAAAATTTGAAGAGCACTTTTTTAAAGTTGGTTGAAGAGAATGCTAAAAAAGTAATGGTGAAACATTTGCAGCAGCAGTGATATTCTGATACTGTTATTTTAGCAGTTTTGGGTACATATCACAAATCAAACTTTACCAGAAGTTCATAGTTTTTTTG
>JAQNCA010000032.1:16575509-16588374 GCA_029783725.1 Acanthurus tractus | reverse complement strand
GAATTTGATGGAGACAAACAGACAGCCCACAGAAAAGAGGAAAAGCCACTGAGTCTGATAAACAATCAAACACATAAACCAAATGATTTTATTCGAGGGATGAGCTTCACTTCTGCCTCAAATTGAGCTGTACAGCTCTTTGCTTTGCCATTGTCAATATACGTTTGAGCATCTTTGACGATAAAAGCCAGATGACACAAAACTGTATTTGACTTTGATCTCTCTGATGGCATTTGTCCTGAGCCCTGCTTCACTGTTAGTATTAAATCTTCACCATAAAAGCTCCTGCTGTACATCTGATCATTATTTTTACTGATCTACTTTTTTCCCAGGGGAACTGGCTTAGAAAAAACACTTAAGTATTGAAGTTATGTGAAGCATCAAATATAGAGCTATAGGCACATCTGTCAAAGGAGTTATTCAGGATGACAAATGTGCAGGACTAACTACCTGTTTAACTGCAGGTCCACACTCTGGTGTATAAGAAATAGCAACAGGGCTTAAATGGTTGTAACAGCTCCACAGACGCCTGTGTGTAGTCTGTATCTGGAACTGGTTTATGTTACAAGTCCTGATAGACATGTAAGCCTCTCTTCAACTGCTCTGCAAAGCTAAGGACAAGACTATGCCTAAAAAAACAGTAAAATTGGATAGACAGAAACACAAATACTCTTTTACCACATAATATAGACAAAGTTGATTTGTTAAGGTCATGGGTATTTGGAATTGAAATACTATCGCTCTCCATGAGAAAATAACTTGCTTTACCTTGAACTGAACTGTCTGTAAAATGGCAAACGTGTACTATCAAGCATGTTATACACTGCGGGCTGTCCCGAAAATTGCTGAAAGCTTAGACATAACATCAGGAAATTCTCCATGATGCATTGCAACAGCACAGCAGGCTTCCAGATTCCCTGCTGTAACAGTGTGTCATGTCTTTCCCTTTCCTCTATGACCCCCTAACCCAGTAAGTACGACGCTGCTGTGCTGCAGTGATGGCCTGGAGGATCTCAGAGGGTTCTCTTGTAGATTTATGAGCACCATAGTGTTTTTTAAGCCAAGGCGTCCTGCTTAGTTTTGCTTCACTGTTAGAGACCCCAGGTTTACATATTGAATCAACAGACAGATCTGAGGCGATGAATCCTGAGAGAGCTGCTCCTGACTGGTCACATGGTTTGATCATTTCATTCAGTTTTACTTGTTGTCATTTAGTTTTAATTCAGAAAGTCTGAGTGGAGTCGGTTTAAATCAAATACTACAATACAATAAATACAAAAGGCTCGTCAGACTATAATTGTGTTGTTTAGTACTTGGGTAACACCAGAAAATGGACACTGTCTGATTCCAAAAATATTTATTAATGTTCAAACACTCACTTTAAGTCTTAACTTATGTACTGAGAGGAATGTGTTCATCCAAAGCAGAATATGGCATCAGATTTATCATTGGTTTAATCTCAATAAACCATGCTATATTGAGATAGTAAACATGCCTGTAAAAATGAGCATGTAGGCATTGTCATTTTTGCGCATGTTAGAACACTGACATTAGCATTTAAAGCAACCCTTTAAATAGTGTTAAGCTAAACAGAGGTGCTATCTTGGTGGTACATTCTTGGTCTGGACACCATGGTTAAATGAAAGCTCTCAAATTTGGGAGTCAACTCTAAACCTGAAGAATAGTCTTTACATTTCATTACATTTTGCCCCTTGTATTAGGTTTTGCCTCTGCTATTTCTAAAATCAGAGATAAGGAAGAAAATTTTAATCTTGAACCAGAACGGAGATTAAAACTGTAATAAAACTGTACCATATCACTTTTTAAACACATTACAAATTCATTTGTGTTCTCGTGCAAAAAATGTGTAACGCCAAACTGAGTGTTAATAAACACTTACATGTTAAATGCTGTGAGAGATTTGCACAAATGCATTGGTAGTGTCCGCCATGCAGAATAAGTTATGTGGCTGAAAATATGTATATATGGCAGAAGTAAAGCCTGCACAAGAATGCACCACTGTAATTTGGCTCATTTTTGCCTCACCTCATCATGACCACAACGCTTTCACTGTTCCTTCTTTGTCAGTGATATGTTCAATGATATGCTTGGTTTGTCAGACTGTCAGGGGTTGGTAGTTTTTAAAGGCTAAGGTAACATTTGTTCACAGTGATAAAGCCTGGAAATGAGGGCTGGTTTAATAACTTCAGATTGTAGATAAGGGTACAGTGAAAGGTATATCACAGTAATAACACAGTCAAAATGTGCTATTAATAGCATTTGTCATCAGAGCTGGGAGAAGAAGGTGTTTAAACTAATAGGCTGACTGGATGATATGTTGACTGAGGTCAGTGTGTGCGTGCAGACCGCAGCAGCTCCATTTTTCCATTGGTCACTGCTGACACCAATGAAAGTCCTGCATATGACGGGGTTACAGAAGTAGGGTCTCATCGCCTCAGGTTTTGTTTTTATTCTCTTTCCAAGGGAGGCCCTAAAATCAATGCCTCAATCTGAATTTTACAAAAACTTTATTGTTCTCTCAGACTGAAGTGACAAGTTAAGCCAACTAAAAGTGCTCTTTTTCATTGGAGTTTTTAATAGTGTACAATATATGTCATTCAGTTTAAGATTTGTGGATAGTGGAATGATTTATAGCATTTATATTCATACTTGCTGTGCACCACATTCATATTTTTTATTTTCTGTCTACACTGTATATATAAATAAAAACAGAGGTGTTTTTTGCCCTCCAAAACAATGACTCATCACTAATTTCATCCTCATTGTCTGAGATGTTTTGGCTTCCCTACCAAGTTTGTCTCCAAGTTTCCTCATTATCTTTTCTTTTTAGACGGCAGTTTCCATGAAGGATATGATGATTTTTCACACTCTAACAAGCAAAAAATAAGGATTTACAGTGTTTTTCCTCCTCAAGTCTTTCCCCTGCTTTCCAAATTTGCTGTATCTGCATCAAAAAGCAGCTCATGGGCTTAAAGTTCCCTGTGACAGAAGCCTCAGCTCTGTTTCAGTGTTAGCTGGAGCACAGCTTAACCCCCCAACCAGTGCACATAATGAGCCAACTTGACTGGCCAAGTTTGACATGCAGTCCTTCCTTTATAAATGGGGTCAGAGCCTGCCACGGTGGAGCAGTTTACGAGGGGTAAAGGGAAAAAGGAATTTGTGAGGACAAGACAAAAGCCCCGGCAACTTAGAGGTGGTTGCCTTTTTTTTTAGCTGCTGTAGCTCCACAGTAGTGGAGAGGCCTTATCCTGAGGGGTCAGAAGGTCAATTTAGACACAGCACTAATCCCTTCACAAGCTTATTATGAGCTCCTGAATGTGCGGACACGAGCAGTGCAATACTTTAAGTCGTAAGTCGAACCAAAGCTCTTGAAATACTCTCCTTGTTTCAGCAGCCATATGTGAAACATAAGGGAACCTTGTTTTTTGTGTAGATATGCTAAGTTCTTTTGTACATAATGCAACACATTTACATACATGGAACTGATTTTGACTATAACCTTGCTAGCCACATACCTCTTGGGGTGGCACTCTGAATATAAGCAATCATGCTCCCCAAAAGATGAGGATCTTCACTGGTTGTTAGTTGCAGAAAAAGAAACCCTCACTCTTTTTTCAGGAGATCACCTTTGTTGTTAGAGCAGGGGTGAAGGTATTCGGAACAGTTGCAACATCTTGTAACACAAAAGTCCGCTGCTAACTATGGCTGCGTTTAGCTAGTTAGCTAGGTCAGCCATCAGTTATCCCAAAGACTGTATGAAACACAGACATAGCATCATTCTGTCAAACATTTGCCTAACTAATAAGGGAAAAATGTGCAAGAGTAGAACAAAACTTTTGTTTTTGTTCCAGGGTATAAACATGTTTATTTCTGGTGTTCAGTTATATATATTGAAAATGTGGGTCTGTGGAGGCTTACTTGCTTTTGGAACCAGTCTAAAGTGGGAATTTGAGGAACTGCAGATTTTTGTTCTTTGGCACTGGCTCTTTTTCTTGAGCTCACCAGAGAAGTGTTGGTGTTTACACCTCTGGCATGGGGGCTTTTGGTCACCAACGAGAAAAAAAAAAGCAGAGGAAAAAAACAGTTTTCAAAAATATCTATACTTTGTGATGTAGCCTCAGTAGGGAATGCTTTTGTCTGCGGCTGTGGAAAGAAGGCTGAACTGAGGTCGGGCAAGTGAGTAACAGAGCCCAGATGCAGCGTTCTTCTGGACAGTCGGACCAGGGCAGAACCAGCCCTCAAGGCCGACATAAGCCAGTTTGTGAAGTTAATGTATTTAATTCGCAAAGTGACAGATAAATTTAATCAACCTACTAGCCAACTATTTGGTGATTTTTCAGTGGGTTGACTCACAGACTGACTGACCTGGTGGCCTTTACCTCAGTTCCCTTTCAACTATCTGACTGTAGTAAGCCCAAAGACACCCTGAAACAAAGAGGAGACAGAGCAAAGACAACAGCCTATTGTTGGAGAAGTGTGGACCTGAGGCGTAAACCTAGTTTTTTCATAAACATGGCAAAAGCTGTGTTTTTATAAATGACAATGTAGTGTAGTCGACACTGAGAAACTCCATAGAACAAAGAGGAGCTGCAGAGTCAGGTCTATCGTCTGTGGGTTAATCAATATGAGCGACGCTTTTACCATTACTCACAGTCATTTGATCCATTGTTATTATAAAATTATTGACTAAAGCTGCTTTAAGCAGAACTGTGGCTCATTAACCTGGCAGTCAGCAAATGCTTTCAGTGATTTCTCATTAGATTTTTCTTCATTTGCTTCTGACCTGCTGTTCCTAATTTACTTAAAACCTATCCATGATTAGAGATTAGTGGAAAAGAAGAATATCCACTTCTAATCAAGCTGCAGGAATTGAGCCACATTATGTCCGTGAGGGCTCCAGGAGCAACTGTGTTTGTGTATGATCACTTGGTCATCCACAGAGATTAGCAAACACAATAGCATTCCTCCACATACAGTAACATCCTACATAATTAAAATGGAGCAAATTCCAAAGTACAATTATTGATACCAATTATAGATATCGTTAAACAAACAACCTGACATAATGACAGATTCACTGACTCAAACACACCCACATATACACACACACACACAGGATATCCGAAAGTAAGGAAACACTGTGTGTCAATGGGAAACAACACACCGTTAGCCGGAGCGTGTCCCATGTCCCTGAAGGCATCGTGCACTTGAACCAGGTGCCGTCCTTTGTGTATTTTCCTGTTTACTGACTTGTTGCCTGCTTGTTTGGGTGTTTTCTTTTGGTCCCTCAAGTCAACACCTTCCTGTGGACCGTGTTGCTCCTGCCTGACTTCGCTGCTCTTGTCTGGCCCCCGGATGTCATTAAAAAGGCTCAGAATATCAGCCAAGGGAAGTCTGATGGAGTCCAGACTGCGGTGCATTGTTTTGAAATCATGCTGGTTTAAGCCTTGGCTATTTCTGGAGCCACAGAGCTGCTTTCTGCAAATCAACTGTATTCATCTGTAAGAAGTTATTTTCCAACTACACCTTCGTTGCCAAATAAAACAATGCCATTTCCAAGGACTTCCTTTAAATGTGAATTTATTTCCTCTCTACGAGGTGACGACTTTATCAGTGACTTAAAAACTGTAATGTTTTTCAAACAGTTGTGCAAAGAAGATAGATTTAGCTCTTATTTTGTTGATTATCAGAAGCACTGATAAATTTCAGGGTTTTATTCTGACCTAAATGATTTTGTCAGCGGTAGAGGAGAATAGGACTTTTGCCATTAAATTTTGAACAACAGTAAGATGAGGGTAATCCTGAGACTTTTTTATGCAGCTTAGACATTGTCACTTTTGTTATGTTTTGCTTTTTATGAAATGCTCTGGTGAAGATCTGGTAGATTGAAAACTTATTGAATTTAAGTGAAAACTGCACTGACTAGATGTGTAGATATCCTCTTCGCGTATAAAATGCCTCAACAAATATCTGATGAATTTTCATGCTTTTTTGTTGAGACATTTGTTTCGCACGCAGAATAATTTCTATAATCCCTGACTTCACCCCCCTCATCTAATGCCAGCATCAGGTAAAATGTTTCATTTGGTCAAACCTACAAAATCTTTGAAAAGTTTAATACTAGTACAATACAATACAGTGGTGATATTTTCATCAGCCTCAGCTGTACTTTGTGTTACGTGCTACCCTACACCTGAGAAGGAGAACATGGTAAACAAAGAGCCTTTTGAACATCATCATTCTAATCATGTTACCATGATGTTGACAGCAATGAATACAAAACAGCGCCATGTGTAAGTACAGCCTCACAGAGCTGCTGTGTATCTGTAGACTTTTAGATTACCTTAAGCCCTGTGTGAATAAACACAAGGCTCTCATTCACAAAAAATACAAGGTCAGGCGCATTCTTGGTACACTACTTACTAGAATGTGGTTTTTCTACTGTTTACCCATCGTGCATTCAAAGATAAATAATCTCAACCATAAAAACTTTCCACAGTTTCAAAATCTTGTCCTTACAATCCCTCTCTTGGACGTCTGAAAAGCCTACACATTCATTTTTCATTTAAACCTGACTCTCTGGATCATATATAGTATTTCACTAATATCTGAAGCAACATGTCCCAGACAGCGTTGGCTCCTTTGCCTTGTTTCAATTCAGTACTGTTTTTTTTGCCAAAATGTCTGATGACTAGTGATATACTAGTAATGACTAGTCCAAATATTTCCATCCTTTGTCTCTGGTGCAACTCCATCAGATTTGAGAGAACTCTGATGGCTTTCTTGACATTAGGTTTCGTAATCACTCAGATTTGGCTCTCTCACACTCAGTATCTAGGTCACTGATCAGGCCTCTCTAGTATGACCTTTGTTTTTGTTATCAGGTGCAACACAGACCTCAGACTGCACAAATCACATGCTCTCATGCAAATACACAAAACTCAACCTGTGTCTGCTTGCACACCCACAAGCTTTGCCTTTATCTTGACCCGAGTCAAACACTTTGATAATGCAGGATTACTTGGACTTGTTAAAAACTGCTCAGCTGACTTTTAACATATCACACACACTTACTCCATCCTCTCTCAGGCCTTTATCAATTAAACTCGCAACTCTAGCACTCATCTACTGTACTCTCCACTGATATGTTCCTCGCCTGCAACGAGTTGGGTTATTCCCTCAGCGGTTTGGAATTTGACACTCAGAGACAAATGGGAGCGTAACAAGTCTCCCTGGTGGTGAAGGTCCAGAGCCCTGGAGACCTGAAACAAGACTCTGTCACCTAACACCAAGTACAGACTGGTATCTTTCTGCACTCTGCCAAACATGCCACCGCCTTACCAGCTGCACTAGGATCAGCCAGCATTTGCTTGCCAGCAGTCTGTGTCCTTGACAGAACCACTGAATGAGCCACGAGCTTGTCAATAGCTTGCCATAATACTTCTTGAGTGGCACTGGTAATTAAACACAGATTTCAGCTTTAGCCGAACCAAAGTCGATCTCATTTCCCAAAATCAGTCTTTGAATGTGGTCATGATTACTGCCAAACAAGCCTAAAATGTTTTTTTCGTCATCTAACCATGAGTTAAAAACGGAACAAGCCTTCAGTGGAAATTCTGTCTGGGGTCAGTGTTCCTTTGATATTACATCAGTGAGCGAAGCTGTTAGTGGGCAGCAATTTTGGGGTTGTTTCTTGTTTTATGCTTGTTTTAGTTTTTTCAAACATTTCCGGGCTTCAGTGAATTAAGGTGGTTTTACCAAATGAAACCATTTTAAGATAATAATCATTTTCACAAAACCTCTTAAAGGATCATGAATTCTTTCACCAAAAAGCTATTATACATGTTACACCACCATGCTCCTTCTCAACAGCACAGTGTTTACACAGTAGGTATTCATGAGGGTCTTTAGTTTGTGCAGCGCTGTGGACGTGCAGATTGCATGTGATGGTCTTGTTAAGGAACATAACTCAACCGTGCCACAACGTTCTGTAAAACTGCCGTAACCATGCTATCTCATAACCTTAAAGTCAATTACATTATTGAAGACAGACTTGAGGAATTGCAGACCCTAGCCATTTGTTCCCCTGAGCCCCACACGCTGCTTCGCTGTAAAATGCGATACCTCTTCATTAATCCAGCTGATTGGAGCACAGCCCAGTAGGATGTATACATTTTTTAGAGTTGGCTGCATGCCTAAAGTTTGTGTGTATAGCCATGCACATTTGGACACACACATCTGCTTTGTTGTGAGCAAGTGTGCATGTGCATCTACATATAACATGCACGTATCTGTGCATCGTAATGAAGCATTGGCGCCTTGAGACTCAAACCCCTCCACCACTGAGTGAGTTTATGTGTATGTGATTTGAGCGCTGAAGGAGAAGTCTTGCATCCATCTCATCTGACAGCCTCCGACCTTCCAGTAATCCCAGTATTTCTCACTATCTCACCCCCCATTACCTCACACATACATACACATACACAGGGACAGCAGGCATGTGACCTGCCGCAGCATCAAAGCCAGCCAGCTCATTCATCTGCAGCTGAATCGACAGGCAATCACACCCAGGACTCCATCATCAGCTACTGGCCAAAATCTGTTGTCACTCCATCTGCATTCCTGCTTTAAAGTTTAGGGTTCTAAAGTCCATGTTATATCATCTCTTCAGCCTGATTTGGTTTGGAATTTCATCCGTTTTCATTTGCTAGAGAAAGGAGAGACTCCATCATGATTGCATTCTGTTGGGTACAACTGCCGCACTGATTTTTGTATCTTTAGGGAAGGTAGCAGCATAACACTAAGGAAAGCAAAGTCGATCAGTCTGCTGGTTCACTGATGAATATCTCAGTAATTATTGTAAGGATTCCTTGCAAGAGGATGAACCCTGATGATTTTTGTAATCTCCTGACTTTTATACTAGTGCCCTCAATAGGTCAAACTTATCACCTAGTCAGTAAAATACCAGAGCAGGTATCTCAAAATCTAAAACCATTTGTTAAATATTCATATACTGCTTAGAAACACTCAATAGCAAAGGTTAAAGCAAGGATAACTAACATTTACATCAACCTCAGCTATACTTTATGGTTTCACCTATTTAGCAAATTTTAGCATGCTAACATGCCAAACTAAAATGGTGAACATGATAACCATTAACACTACTAACTATTCTCATGTTTACAGTGTTACAATGAGCTGTAATGTTACTAGCCAGCCTTATTTCCATATCACTATGTCAGTCTGAAGAAAAATCTGGCTGTATGGATTATCCTTTTCTATCGGGGAAAATAAATTCTGGCTTTATTCTACATTTCTTTAAACCAATCACAATCGTCTTGGGCAGCAATAAGCCCAGGATGAAGCAGTGGTGCCCTTGCAAAATCCTAAAAGACAGATAGTGGAAGGGGAGGAGAAGGCAGACTGAAGTAGTCGCTTGTACCCACAGTCTATATCAGGTGTGTTAGGCATATTAGCATTCTGGTGTTAGCATGTGACTCAAAGCACCACTGTTTCTGAGCACAGCCTCATAAAGCTATTAGAATCACTGTGGACTCTTAGTCCTGTTCATCTGCTGTGAATGTCAAATTCGCTGTAGTAACATTCAAAGACTTATCCTGAAAGTGGTAAATGGTGGAGCAATGAAAAAGTCAGCACTCCATTTTACAGAGTGGATTTTACAGAAGCTATAACTCTCCTGGTTGTTGCTACTGCAGAAAGGTGTTACTCCTGCTATGTATGTGAATCTCTGGCTGCAAACCTTTGTCTCCCAACTGCATCTGATTTACCGCCTGTTATCTTCTGCTTCCTCTATCTCACTGAACAATCTGGTTTCACTTGGGCTCCCAGCTCTATTTAAGAGCACTTTGTCATCACAATGAGAGGAGGAGATATTCCTCCCCGCCGAAGCAACCCCAAATTATGTCTTTTGTCATAAAGAAAAAAAGGAAAGACTTATTTTATGGCTGGTGCTGAAATCTCCTAATTTCTTCAAGATGTTGGGATTCTTTACGGGAAAGATGAAAAGAGGTTACATTTTCCCAAACGTAGTATATATTTGTGAACACTGCCTATCTCAAATGGAGTCTGCTCGAAAGAAAGATATCACGCATGTGCTTAACTTGATACAGAATGACTTTTTTAAAAAAATCATATAAAGATACATTTCTAAAGTTGATTTAAGTTATAATATTTATATTATCATCTATATTTATACATCAGAACATATTGAATTTCAGGGTAACCTTTGACTTAAAGATCTGGATCTTTAGCAGTGGCATACTAAGGTTAAGTTTATGATAACCCTTGATGTTTAAGATAATAAAGACTAATTTCATTCTTGGTGTGCTTTTGCATAGCTTTGTGAACTAATCTAATTTATCTTGTGCTAGTTCTAATCTGCAAATTTTAACTGGGGTTATGCAAGGAGTAATTGATAAATTTGTGGCCTGTTGAGATAAAAAGACAGGAGCTATACACCCCAAGTACTTATGCAGAAAATCTGAGGTTAAAAACGGATCTGGTATTTCTGCTTTGGGTCACTGAGAATAACAAGTCAACACTGTCTGAGAAAATAGACAACATTAACCCTGGTGAGGTCATCAGCTAACTCTGTCACGAAGGTTTGTGGATATCCAAGGGCCCCTTTTTATGGCATGTTGAATAAGTAGGATGCTTTATTCAAACACTGCAGAGAAAGATGTCTACACAAACGCTGATAATGTCCATTTTCTCTGAAAGTGCTGACTTGCGATTCTCAATGTGCCAAAATAGAAACACCACAGAAATGAATAGCTTCAAACTCTGTGCATGTTCACTTACAGAGTTAAACTGCAGATGCATGGAACAGCAGCTAAATGCCCATTTTCTTCTACCTTGGGACAAAAACTTATTAAATCACCCCAGGTATTTCAACACGTCATTCCAGGTATTTCACCGTGAAAAATGTTTGATAGACCACAGAGGTGATGAGTATCAATGTATGACCTTAGATATAAAGGGTCTCACAGTTATCACCATATTCAGCTCTATGAAGCTTTAGAGTGTACTTTTTTCTCTCAGTTTGTTTTCCTTTGTGGCCAAGTCTGTACCATCTGAGAGAGTTCATTGTAGAACAACAAATCTAAACAAGTCAAAAAAGGATCACTTTGTACGTATTTGTTATTAAAAAAAGACTGCCAGCCTTTTTCAGCAAATATGAGGTTAGAAATTCTGCCTTCAGGGGTGAAAATATTTGTGCGTTATGTAGTTCTAATCTAGGGAAGTGGTCAGATTTGTAATCAGCTTCCCTCGGCCTCTGCAGTGGCACAGCAAACAAAAGCGGCTCGAGGATTGGAAGTGATTGACCTCAACATGGCCAGTTGTTTACTTTGTGCTGAGACTGATGGCTGCTTACAGCGTTGCACTGTGTGTATAACCGAGTGAAGTCACAGAAGTCCTGATAATACTGCAGAAGAGGGGAGGACTGCAACTAATTAACTGTTTCTTCATCCTGATATTTACAGCTTTCTTTTCTCTCAATTTGTCTTGAAGTTTTCTTCATTATCTTTGAATGTAACACATTTTGTCAGTCTGTGTACTTTTGATGGATAAGTCTAGAGGCTGAAGGCTGGAGTCCATAGTCTGCAGCACTTTAGCTGAATTACACCCAGTTAACTATCATGCAAAATGACAACAACCATTATGGTCACTTTAAAAATACCATCCTCTCCTCAGAGATGCAGGAAAATGTACATCACAACCACAGTACATCCCGACATTCCCAAGGCAGCAGGGGAACACCCATGCTGTGTTTCTCCAACTGTTTACTGTACTGTAATCTTTCACGTTGTTCAGACCATTCAAACACTGCTGCACAAGTCATTAAATGTAATTGCTATGGTTTACTGGGCTGTTTGATATGTGTTGACATAAACAACAGAGAAAACAAATCTCCGAATCCCTCAGTGCCAAAACCCAGAAATGAGTTCTATCTGTAAGAGCTTACTGATTGAATTATTTCATGTTGATTTGATTATAATTCTGCCTGTCGTCTAACTCATGTTCAGCACAGATGTGACGTTGGTTCACAGCCAGCCTCGGAGGTGGTTTTCAGAGAGCATCCGTGTGCGGCCACAGTGCCCTGCCTTCCCCTCTGCCTGAGCTCCTCTGACTCACGCACCAAACACTGTTGCCAGGGCTACCATTTATTAATATTGGTCCATAACTTTGAGCCTCATCACCAGGCTACAGCATGGCGGATGGCTGACACAGGCACTGAATCCCCCGGACTCACACACACACACACACACAAAACACAGATACACATGCATGCAAACACACCTATGCATGGCATTGTGTCCAATTCATGTATACTGTGAATGAATGCACCTCTAATGGAGAGGTTTTTGAAGAACAGGGTGTTCACTGAGACTGAAGAGAGATTTGGAAGTGATTTGCTTTGGACACTAGCGACCCCTTGTGGCCATGATTTGTGAAGTTGCCACTTTTTCTTACCTTTGCCTGACTCTTCTAGGGGCAGCACCTTGTGCATCCTGTGTCCTAAACCAGGCTCATGTTTACTCTAATTAGGTGTTAACTCCAGTGTGCGCACTGGAAAAGTGGCAAAAATTAGGAAGTAACACTTTACAATCAGTCACACATAATATCAGTAGTTACTGAAGAAGGAGTTAGAAATGTAACATGGACGCCCTCATAATTCACAAATTCCTGATTATCTCCTGAATAACTAGGGATTAAAAAATTACAAATTGATAATTAAAAAAATAGGTTTTCAGTAACTATATGAATCATTATGTAATGATAAGTTTACAGATATCTTTGAAGGCATATTACACAGGATTAG
>JAQNCA010000032.1:16539933-16553579 GCA_029783725.1 Acanthurus tractus | reverse complement strand
ACAGACAGACAGACAGATAGACAGATAGACAGATAGATAGATAGATAGATAGATAGATAGATAGATAGATAGATAGACCTCTTTAGATAGATAGATAGACCTCTTTAGATAGATAGATAGACCTCTTTAGATAGGATATGATCACCAGAAAACAGTGGGTGTACCATCCTCACAACCATGTTAGATGTATTTCCTTCCTCATAAATCATTTGCAATGCCGCATTTTTTTATATTTGAAATCCTCAAACAACTTTGGCAATTGAGTAATTGAATAGCTAACTTTTCTTCCTCCCTGCTATTAGTATATTAATGTAAGAGTTCTGTCTTTTTTGAACATTTTGTACATCATTGGATTTGTTAGTTTTTCCACTGAGTATTACTGTTGACCTTATAGTTTTCTGAAAGTAGCTATTTTGATTTTGGGTAAATCCAAATAGGCTTATACAAGAAAATGTCTCACCAGCCACTTGTGTGAGAGCTATGTGTTAGACCAATTTAACCGGATGCCATTGGTCATATTTGTTGTACAAATATAAAAGTGGTTTCCTTCTTCCTAGTTAAGTATCATATTTCCCGTCAGCCTTGTCACCCTGGAGGAACAGCAGTTGATTTAGTAAAATGTACTCAAGGTTGTGTTCTTTAAATTCACCAGACTAGACTACCTTTAACATCATAATATTAATCAAATTTATCCAACAGTTTATTTCCTTTTCATGTAAAGAGCTTATGCTAGCCAGTTGCCAGGCAACTACTTCAATAGCACGTCTGGAAGGTGTGAATGTGCCGTCGTCACACCACACCCTGCATCTGCACACTCGTGCCAAACATTTGCATTCACGTCAAGAACATGAAGCAACATGTCAGACTGAAAGTCGGAAAGCCATATTCATCCATATCCGTTGTGCATTTGTGGTAAAGAGGCCTAGAAAAAGAGGAACAACAAGGATGAGATCATTGTTCACTGTGGACAAAAGTCTCTTCTGCTATGCGGTTTTTATGTTGCTACAGTTAGATTTCAACATTTTTACATGCTGTCATCTCCAGTGATCAGTTTCTCACTGTAGCAGTGGTGGAAAGTTATAAAGTACTTTTGATTAAAGGTCCTGTGTGCAGTCTTTCAGGGGATGTGTTGGCAGATATAAAACATTCATAATTATGTTTTAATTTGTGTATAATCAACCAAAATTATGAATTTTTGTGTTTCCCTTAGCTTAAAATGAGAAATTGCTTGATTGTTCACTACAATTTCTCAGAGTCAAGTGATGTTTTAAAGTTGTTTCATTTGTCCAACTAATTGTCAAAATCCCAAATATTTTTAATTTTTTATAATGACAAAGAAAAAGAGCAAATGTTAACTTTTAAGGAGGTGAATTAGCAAAGGTTAGACATTTGTGCTTGAAAAGGGTTTCAAAATTAATCAGTTATCAGAATAGTTGGAAACCTTTTATAATCAATTTATTGATAAAATGTCATCACTGCAGCTCTACAACAAAGGGGTAGGTCCTCTTCCTCAGAGTGTGACATGTTTACTGCCACGTTTCTGACCTGAAGCGACAAACCAAACACTGGCTTTAGAGACAGCCTCGTGTTTTTTACTCTCCCTGCAGGTTCTCCTCGAAAGGCTTGGAAAGCCAACGTGAGCCGAGAATTCACTTAGTTGCAATTTTCAATCTCACCACTAGATGTCATAAAATCTGACACACTGTGAAGTTGTGTTTGCACTCAGTATTACTCCCAAAAATGCAGTGTCTAAAAAATGTTGTCTTTAGTCATTAAACATTGTCAAACCAGCTTTTTTGTATTTGAAATCCCGTAATGTTTACATTCATTTTTGTTTGCTAAAAGTCTTCGTCTGTCGCTGCATTTGTTTTGACGCAACTGCATTTACATGGCAGTCATTGTCATGTGTTACTTTCCCTTTAAGATGTTGTATTTAAATTAAATGATTGGTTTGTAAAAAGGCACCAGTCTGCCTTTGCCTTTAATACTTAAAGTATATTTGTCTGATGTTACTTGAGTAAGTTCTAACTGTGTAATTTAACAAAAATTTTGCATTTTACTGCACTGTTGCACTTTTTACTTGAGAAAAGGATCTGAACGCTTAATACTTCCCTCCAATGAAAAAATCTGTTCAACTCTTGCTTATAGTTTCAGCCCTTTAAGATCTGCAGACAGAGTAGTTTGTTGCCAGCCTTTAGTCGAGTGACAGGAAACTAAAATAGGGCATCCTTGCATCATGTGGTTTGCTGCCCCATCAAAACAACAAGCTAAACTTGTCTCAAATTGTACTTCCCATACTACCAATGTTTGCCTTGTCCTGCAGTTTCAGTGTACATTCAAAACATGCGCATTTCTGTGAGTCACTCAGGTTATTTTTATCTGGATTTTTTTGGGGAATTGGAATTTTTTTTTTTAAAGCTAGTGTTTGTCTAATCTGTCAATTCATTCGTCTTTTTTGCATAACATTTCCTGAGCTGGACTCACTGCTGGAGCTGTGGTAGGCTGCTGCAAAGCTGCAGAGTTGTAATTAAGTTTCTAAATATGTCATCTTTAGATGTCTTTCACTTCCACACTTCAGGTGCAATGACATGCGCGTGCTCGTTTGTGGTAATAGCTACAGAAAAAGCTAAAAGAGTCAGACATTGTTTGGCCTGGACATCTGCTGTTGCATGATAAAGATCTCTCCTGCCAGCAAAATCGCTTCTTCAACATTCTGCTGAAACTGGAAAATGACGTGTGTAGGAGTAGATATGTTGAAATAGATTGGTGGCTGAGTAAAGTCTTGCTTTTCACACAGATAACATGCTTTTACAGAGACTGCTGTTCGTTGTTGAGCTTTTGGGAGAACATTTGTGTATCTAAACTTGTTAAATTTAACTAACCAGAAGTAGATTATTAGATCACAACATAAAAAATTATTAGTATCACTTTTAGTAACACTTTCTTTTAACCTCTATCAGTCTGTCTGCGGTAACAGAACTGAGTTTTGGTGAAATTTTTCATCAACTGTTTCTTGCGTCAGTTTAGTTTATAGTCACAGAAGTTGTGGCATAGGGCATAGGACGAGCACCAAGCTCAGAGGTCTGTGTGTAGAGTGAGCACCAAAAACAGGGTTTGTCTCTTCAGTTTCTGTGTGGCCACGTGACTTCCTCTCCGCAGTTCGCTTTGATGCAGTGGAGAGCAGCTCTACCTTCCTCTGTCTTTTCTTAATCTGAAAACGTTGGCAGTGACAGCACAGAGAAAGAACGCCTCACAGATTTAAACTTGCAAAGCGCTCTCACGGCTTTTTGTCCAGAGAGATCTCAGGACCACTGAAGAAGATGTTGAGGCGACGGCCCTCCAATGCCTCGGAGAAGGAGCAGGTTCAGAAGAAGAAGGTAAGCGGAGGTTTTGGATATTAATTTGTTTAAGAAGGTTTAAAACGGTTTGCTCAAACCGAGCTTTTATAAATGTAAATATTACAGAGCATGATTGTACAGAGGTCTTTGTCCCACACTTGAAACACTCGATGATTGTGCAACAACTTCTTGTACAGCTGTTTTTGTGTGCACATCTTCAACACAGGATGTCTGCTAAAGTTAGTGGAAACCTTTGCGGTGAAGCCGAACAAACTCTCTCACATTCACACACACACATACGCTCACACAAAACCTCAGGCGCAGTACCATCTTTTCGTTTAAAACTAACTTCTCTCTGGCATCAACATTTTCTCTGTACATATTTAGAAAAGTAAAGTTCCTCTATTCTGCCAGGGTGAATCATTGCTGCAGATGTAGTTTGAGTCACATCAGGCTGTGCGGCTTTTGGTGTTTTTGTCTCCAGCTGCCACCATGAGAGCATTCCTCCTACGCTTGACACCAGTGCCCTTATTTTCCATCATGGCTCCTCCTGTGGTCTAACTCACGCCTCGTCATTACACATCTCGTTGTCTTTGTTCTCAGCAATCAGCTCCTAACACATTATTGTCAGCAGAGGCTGGAGAGTATGATTGTTTCATGACGCCATTTGCTGCTCTGCGATTCTCGGCGGTAAAAGAAGATTGATTTAACTGAAAGCTTTGTGGTTTTTTAAGCGAGGAGAACCAAACAGCAAGAGGAAAAACTGACATTTACCAGCAAAACTTGAAATAGGCTCTTTGTAAAGGTCACTGTAATAGGCTCTTTGTAAAGGTCACTGGTTCCTTTGACCTCACTGGTGGTTCGGTTCTTCAGGTTAGATGCAGACAAAGACCAGCCAACAACACTGACTGGATGTCTGCAATGATTGGCTGGCAGCAGTAGCTTGGCCCCATTTCCTGTGGTTTTAACAAAGACTCGAGAAAGATGAGCCTGGATAAGACTTTGTGCAGTGGCATGTAAAACTAGACAAAGAATTTCCATTAAAAGCAGAAGAAACTACAGAGCTGAATATTATGCAAAAGAGCAAAAACTGTGGCTTTTTTTGGTTCAAAATAAGTCTAATTTTAACCCTATGCATGTGGCGTGTATGTGCCACACTTAAGTCAGTTCAAGCAAAATCATCTCTTCAGTTATGAGGATTTGTACATTTAGTATCTTTAGGTTTTGGACTGACAGAAAAAGTGATTTCAAAACATCATAATAGAAGAGTGTAAGGGGAAGTATTAAATATTTTACTAAACTTCTGACTAAACAATTAGTCAATTAAATGTGATATTCATACATTTTGGCAGATTAAAGGATTACTAGTTGCAGCACCATAACACACTTTGAATTCAAAATAGAAAAATTTAGTGACTAATTTCTCATCTCTTCTTTTTCAAATTTTAAACTAAAACCATGATCTTCATGCCTAAAAAAGGCTTCAAGTATTAATTCACATTGTTGTTATAAATGCAAACTATTTATTGCAGACACCTTGATGAATCACCACGCATCGTTTCCTTTGTGTTTCCTGTGAACTGCTATAATAATCAATCTGTTCAGAAGCGACTACAGTGTTTTTGCAGCATACAGACCTTTAATGACCCAGATTCCTTCTGAGAAATCCCTCTGCAGATTCATTCTGTTCACAGCTTGGAGGAGATAAAAACATGCTTTGTGTTATCAGTTTTTCAGCAAAAACCACAAAAACAACGGACTAACATGTTTACCACGTTTGCTCTGTGGCGACAGTTACTATCGGCCCTTTGCTCGGTTTCAGTATATTAAAATTAATGCTATTTGTTTGTGTGTTTGCAGCTCACTCTGCAGAGATCCAGCAGCTTCAAGGACTTCATGAAACCTAAACCCACCTCTCCTGTTGTGTCAGAGAAAGAGTTTACCTTAGAGGAAACTGTAAGTTGGACTGTTCCTCACAAACATGCACAAAAGCACACAAAAACAGATATATAACATAACTGTTTTTTTTTTAAAAGTAGAAGTTGATCTTTTGTAGACTCTTTGTGTTTAAATTTTACTGAAGATATCTGATCATGTTGTTCCTCATTGGTCATGTGTTGACCATTTCAACCCGCCTTCAAATGACACAGCATGTAGAAGAGAGCGAAGTTCACAAAGGCCAAGCAGAAATGATCAGTTAAAGTTGTTGAAGAAGTGCATGGTTTGCGCTTCCTGATTTACCCCAGTGCTGCACGTGTGAGTAGGTGCTAAAACTTCAAACTTTACAGAACTTCAGTTACTTCCCGGTAAGGTTCTTCAGACCGTGAGTGGAAGTTGGAGGACGAGTACATGTAGAAGTGCAGAAGAGGAGAGGAAGTAAGAACAAGAAGTGTTGCAGCGAGCTGCGATGATAGCAGCGTGCAGACAGGATGTCCTCTAGTTTGAGTCAGTCAAGCAGAGAGCCTCTGCGTCAGACTGAAGCAACAGGTATTTCACCAGGAGTCTGACGCTCTGCTTCAAAAGAAATTCAGGCATATTTTTATTCATCTGTTACATCCGTCCGTTTCTCTGTGGCAGCAGTTTGTTTGTCAAAGTGGTTATTTACTTTGTTTCATACTGCAGCTGCACAGTTCTGTCATTTCACCACAGCGCTTCATTTAGAAAGTCTGATGATCACATTCCAAACACACATTACAACCTGGAAAATGTTTATTCGTGCTTTATTGATTATTAACTGTGCTAATGTTTACTATTCTGGACATTCACTATCATATCAAGTAAACCACTTGCTGCCAGTTCCCCCTCATACAGGCATCACAAACTATCCTGAACTTATTTCTCTATTTTCTCAAAATCTGACAACACTTCACAGAATATCCGCATTATTTCACTTTACAAATTACAGAGAAAACGACCTCTGCGTCCTCATCCAGTGCAAAATCTCTCCCAGTACATTTGTTGTAATGAAGTGCCTCATAAAAATACTGAAAACATCATTAGCTTTCATTACTGAGCCCACAGCCCAGCGCCGTTTGACTGCAGACCGAGTTAGTCAGAAATTGTCAAGCACATGGCTGCAATAGAGAGCAGGTGTGTGTGTATGTGTGTGTGACATTGTGGCACCAGCAGTATGAATATATGCAAACCTCATCACCACAAATTCCGCAGGCTTTCGAGTTTATGAGAAGTGAATACTTGTGTGACTTTTAAAGTGATGCCACTGTGAAACTGTGACAGTCAAAGTATGTCAGTAACATAATTTTGACTTAAATAAACGAAAACTTTGCCTCATTTAACTTGAGAAGGCCTGTATGACATATCCTCTTACACACACATCTGTCGAGACACTGATGAAACAGTTGATGTTTTTTTTTTTTACTCTCCTGTCAGGTGATAGAAGGAGTCACAGCAGAGGAAGCAGTGAAAAGTGGCAGCAAACTGGGAAAGAAATGGCGCAACGTTATCTCACGCACCATGACACGCAAAACATCCAAGATGGTGCAGAAAGCTCTGGCTGAAGAGGGGGTAAATACTGTTTACACACACCTGCAGCGACCTGAACATTATTTGAAAATTACACAGTTTAAAAAACAGCAAATAATACAATTAAAACCTTTTAAAAAGTGGTATCTATAATATATGACAGAACTGTAAAGCATCCATGTTAAAAAAGCACACCTTGACATGAAGACAAAGAACTGTAGGTGTAAAAAAAGATAGAATTGTCTCCATCTAGTGCTCAAATTTATGTACTGTGTTTTTATAACAAAGGCGGCCATAATTCAGAGGGAATTAAGGTTGGTTTTACTCCATTAAGTTGATCCTACAGCAATAGTTTCTTGTGATTTTACCAAAGTTTTCCACGCAAATTTATGATGATAAGATAATATGCAACACTGTCATGGATTAAAGTGACCAAAAGTATAAAAAGAAGAGAAAATTGGCTGCATTCTTCTAAATCCTAATTTAAAAAAAAATAAGTTAAGTGGAGTAAAACCAGTGTTGATGTATGAAGCCTGATGTTGTTAAAATGTCCTTTCCTGATGTGTTTTTAATGCTTTAGGTTCTGTAGCTCAAGGCTGATCTCTGACCTGATTTTTAAATATAAATGTCATTCTTGTAGAAATAAGTTCAATTACGGAGCACCAGACTCACAAATGTAGCTAAAGGTTATTAGACAAGCCAGAGATACAGTGGTTATTTAGGTTTTTTTTATTTGTTTATGAAAATGATCATTTAATGGACTTGAGTTTTAATTCAGCATCATTAAATGGGTGAACTGAAGGTGAAGTGTTGTCCTTTTACGTCTCCAGGGTGAGAGCGGTGAGGAGCTGTCTCCAGTCTCCTCTGATTTTCTCCCTGATCTGAGTGCAGGACAGAGGACATCAGTGTGCTCCACCGGCTCAGAGGACACCACACCCAGCTCCATCACCCGCCAGCTCTCAGGCAGTAAGTGAACATCTGTATCCTTATGATCCCTTTAAACTAGGAAGGAGGATGAGATGATGAAGGTGACGCAGAGGGAGAGATGTGAGGCAAAGATACTACGTGAGGTGAATTCTGCAATAAAAATCTAAAATCAGACACCGTCTTTGAGCTAAAACAGCCCAATTTAACAGTTAGACTTTGAACAGATTTTTCAGATTTAGCATGACCAACACCTATAATTATATATTATTAATGTATTCTAAACAATATATAATACTATTCAAAGTAATTCAGTGTTAGCTAACTTGTACATCTGTGAGTACTCTATAAACAGGAACAGCTATCAGATTATTTGGCCTATTTTTAATGGTGTCAGTTTGCCAAAAATGTAGATCAATGTAGAAAAACAAAATGTGGTGGTCCACAGCAAACTCACCATGGCAATATTATACTTCCTCTGTAGATCCCCCCCAAAGCATTTTTGGAAGAGTAATGTACTAACCATAAAATAGAGCGTTAGAGCTCAAACGGATGTTAATAAAAAAAATGAAGTTAATTCAAATGAAAAAAACCTTTGAACATACAGAGAAAAAACAACCAAATCAATAAGTATTTAAACGCTGGGGCGCAATCTGACTCTGTTTCTCATCTGTTTGCCTCAGGTAGCGACAGACAGAGTCTGGACAGCGGCTACAGCCAGAGAGACAGCATGAGGCTGGAGGAGAACGGCTCTTCTTACAACGGACCTTTCTGTGGCCGCGCCCTCGTC
The DNA here is from genome assembly GCA_029783725.1 of Acanthurus tractus. Classification (NCBI taxonomy): domain Eukaryota; kingdom Metazoa; phylum Chordata; class Actinopteri; order Acanthuriformes; family Acanthuridae; genus Acanthurus; species Acanthurus tractus. The sequence goes on along the minus strand of JAQNCA010000032.1, from coordinate 16,545,044 downwards.
CACACCGACTTCACCCCCAGCCCCTACGACATAGATTCACTCAAACTCCAAGTGAGTCTCAGAGGAGGCGTCTTCCTCGCTCTTTGATTCGGCCCTGTGCCTCCTCTGCTGTCTCGTCAAGTTCCTCCTCCACAGGGAGCTTGTTAACCGAGTGAAACCAGACGGATCGTTTTGATTATTATTCTTTAAGACAGAGTTTAAACTACATTACTGACTGCCTGTTTAATGAAAAATAACAATATTTCAGAAGTTATCGTGTCAGTTCATTGCAAATTACACAGCCATACACAAAGAGAAAAGTCTGTTATTGAAAGGGTATTTAAAGGTTTGGTGTATATCAGCTTTTTATTTTCTGGCTTCTTTTGCAAATGCTTATTATTTCTGGTAACTGGAGACACAATGGTTCAGGCAACTCAGAGGACTATGAACACATGGAGTTATTAAAAAAAAAGATTCTTGTTCTGAAGGTCTTTCTTTTAAAGCTCATTGTTTCATCTGCGTCCTTTCGTAACATCATCATGACTGAGTCTGGCATTCATGCGTCATCTCTCCTCCAGAAAGGAGACATCATCCACATCATAGAGAAGCCCCCTGTGGGGACCTGGACAGGAAAGCTCAATAACAAAGTGGGTTCCTTCAAGTTCATCTACGTTAACCTGCTGCCAGAGGAAAGCCCACCAGCCAGGAGGAGAAAACGCAGCAGCAAGACCCGCCAAGCTAAATCCAAACCCAAAACGCTGGAGGAGGTCCTGGACAGCATCGGCCTGAGCGTAAGACACACACTCTGATAACACCATTTGTTACACTGCAGCAGGACGTGTTGTGTTTGTTTACATCATATTTTCTTGTGTGTTTCAGGAGCTCAGCTCTCTGCTGTCCATGCACGGCTTTCAGAGCCTGGAGGACTTTGCGGGACTGAAGGAGTCTCACCTCAATGAGCTGAACATCACTGATCCAGAGCAGCGCTCCAAGATCCTTAACGCCTCTGAGCTGCTGAGAGACTGTAAGTTTACTCACTGAAAGACTGCGGTGATCTTCCATAATAACTCTGCAGTGAGAAAATCCCTCCAATCCAGAATTTCTATCAAATCTGAGAAAAATGTCCCAATGAATGACAGTTACTGTAGGTGCTGCTGCTACTCAGACGTCACGTTCAGGCCGTGTGAAAATGTGTCTCTGGGGAATATTTCATGCTGCCATCACATTTTTTTCTGCCTCAGCTACATAATTGGATACTTTTTATGGCTCAGTGGCACTTTGCAGTCGGGCTCAGTCACTTGTAAAATAAAAAAAAAAAATCTACTTTCCCCTGATATCTCAGCTCTTTGTGCTCCAGTAAGTCATTAGACATGATTTGAACACTGGGAACAACAGTTAAATTTTGAAAACGGTTTATCAACTCTCATTAGCTTTCTTGTTGATTTCCTTAAATCTCATGTATCTGCTGTATTGAGATTAACACCAGGGTCATGGGAAGTTTAATTAACACACCCTGCCTGTGGGGACCGTGGGCATGAAGCAGGAGACTTGTACAGACGCCGTTCCAGTGTCAGTGGATTTCAAATGGATTTTTCTCATTAAAATAAGCAATGTGCAGTGTTTGACCAGAACATGTTTAGCAATAATTCACATTACCTACAGAATGTAAATGAACAATTCTGATGTCAAAGACGTTAGTGTCTTGTGTTGCAGAGATATCTTCGTAAGTTAGCATGCTAGCCAGCTAGCCTGTATCAAGCTTAATTGTCTTGTTAACTTATTGTTAAACACGCTACATTCAAATTCAACAGAAACAAAAGAAAATTCAACAAAATCTTTTTGGTTTATATTATCACTCTTTAGTAATTAACTTGCTTTTTGTTTGTTTTTGTTTTGTGTTTTTTGGTCTAAATGAACTCTTATTCACTGAGTTAGATGTGAAAAGTGATGCCTAACACTTTCCCCTATCTCCTCCACTTCCAAGTGCTTCATGCTCTTCATGCCTCATCCTGGTCTCTTGACGTAGAGTCTTACTCAGAGCCTCCATAAATGACTTAAGCTCTATCGTCAGCACCCTCTAGTGTTGCTGTAAAACAGACTTTAACAATCAACACATGCAGTTGAGCAGCCCAATGTCCCCTATCGAACAATATTACTCGATTCACATTTAAACCAAAAACAAAACAGAAAGTGTAATTTAAGTCAGTTGAAAGGATTTTGTATGTGTGTGCAGCTCTTACAACCTAAATATAAAGTTTTTCTTTGGAGCTGAACTGGATGAAACAACCTCTCAAAGTGCAGGTTAATTAAAACAGGGTTTGTACTCAAATCCTCTAATTCTTTTTAATCCTCTTATTTTTTTAAATTCTTTTTGCCTCTTTTAGCTGAAGACGAGTCCGAGCCAGAAGAAGAGAACAGAAACGGAGAAAACGCCAAGGAGCCAAGAGATTCAGGCTGTTTCGAGAGCTCAGAGAACCTGGAGAGCGGACGTGAAGAGCCAAAGACAGAGGAGGAAGTCCAGGACAAAGTGTCAGAGGAGCAGACAAGCCAGGAGGAGGAGAAACAAGAGCAGGAGACAGAGCAGCAAGAGGAAAACCAAACAGAGCAGCTGGATGCCGTGCAGGAGCAGCTGCAGGAGCTGACGGTGGACGAAGGATCTTGAGAACTGGTGGAAAATAAATTCTCAAACTTGTTTAGTTTCTGGTTCTCAGGGACTCTGTGGATGAAGGTTTAATGCCATTAAACTTACCTCCTTCTCATTAGAGCAGACTGGCGACACAATGGAGGGTTGAAATACTGTGTGAACACGATGGTCTCTGTATTCTCACTGCGCTTGCACTATCGAGCAAGCAGCACAATTTTCCCCTTATCTGCCACAGCTGGGCTTGAATGAACATGTTATAATGTACGGAACATGGCATTTGTTTTTGTGTCCTACTGAGAATGATAATGCAAGGTAGCAATGAAGCATTTAAAGGTTTCCTTTCTCTTCCTTATGTGCCTGTCATAAATGTTTTTTTCCTCATGTTGTGCACTCTGATACATATATGAATGTAAAATATTTCCTGATGTTTTTCATGTAACTTGAAATTCAAATGTAACTTTCAGAAGTTTTGCTTTTACTTGTGTTATTAGGTGTATTACACTGGTTTTACTGTATGTTGTGTTTGTCATGAGGAAGTTACAAGTGCTGTAAATAGAATTTGAATAAAACATAATTCAGTGATGTGTGTTTGATAAAGTAACCTTTTAGTTATTATTAAATCAGGAGACACTTAATTATGGGTGAAAAAATAAAAGATATGAGAGTCTGTAGCATCAGCGTTTTAAAGGGGAGGTCATGGGTGATGCAGCAAACCCTTCAGATGGAGTCGAAACACTGGTGGTGCTAAGATAAAGTCTAAGATCAGGATGTGATGAAGAGTGAACTCTGGTAAGCTCCACCTGGGCACTGGATATGATGCACTGGAGGTTTATGGGGTGTAGGGGTGTTGCAGCGATTTCTCACTGAAAATCACAGCTGACCAGTCAGAGCAGATTTTTGACAGAAACCACATGAATGACTGATTGAATCCATTGCAAAATCTGGTTGGTTTAGCTGAAATTAAGTTTCTAAATTTGGCTAATTATGGAGAGGCAGGTAAAGAGGAGGGAGAGTATTGTAAATAAATGAGCATGATAGTAGTCTTCCTGGTTGAACAAATGTATTTTCCTAAGCATGTTAATGAAAAATGAACAAATTAAGTATCATTTTAATCCATGATTCCTGTATGAATACTAGTGAATAATTAGATTAGAAGATCCTTTAATTCTTAGATTTAACTCTTAAGTCCATTTACTGTTTCCATGGCTTTTTAATGTGGATGTTTTCCATGATTTACCATCTTGTATTGCTTCTCAACATGCTAATTTTGCTGACTAGCACTTAATTTACAGTACGGCAAAGGTTGATTGGGTTTTTGTTAGACTGACAGGTACATGGCAAAAACAACATTAACAATGAACTGATTATAAATGCACTGTGTTTATAGTGTATTATCACTTAAAAATAAAATGTATTACGTTTTCATTACTTTAAAATCAGCTTACAGGTACGCAGAGTCCAGGTCCTCTTCCAAAGAGTCAACCATGTCCTTCCACCATGTTTCAACAGTAGCCCTGAGTGGACAAACGAAACACTGACTCTACAAAGGGTCTTTCCGAGTTTTCCTGTTAGGGTTGTGTGCAATCTAAAACTTCACCACTAGATGCCACTGAATACTACACATGAGATCTGTAAGAGTCAATATCTGTATGAAGCAAAGAGGATTAAACAGAGTGAAGCAGATGAGGGAGTGTGTCTAAAATACTGCTTCATCCAGCTGGTGTGATTCTTTTGTAAAACCTTTACCTCTCTCCCAACATTACAGCCTGTGAAAGAACGATCAGTGTCTGGTTCGCATGGCTTTGATCAACACTAGGTCCGTTGCAAATAAGACTTTCATTTTAAATGACTTTTTCACTTTGCATTCTTTGGATTTTCTCCTTTTGACTGAAACCTGGTTGAAACCGCACGAAAACAGCGCCTTCTCTGAGCTTCTCCCACCCAGCTGTTCTGTCTTCAACTCACCGCGACTTTGGGGGGGCTTGCTGCTGTGTTCAATGACAGTTTTAAATGCCGGCTTCTTCCCTCAGATGCATACTCCTCTTTTGAACTGCAACTGTTTATGGCGGGGTTCACAAGTCCCGTGTTGTGCGCTGTTGTCTATCGCCCTCCGAAATATAATAAGGACTTCATTCATGAGTTTTCTGAGTTTTTGGCAGATATTCTCCCAAAATGTGACAAGCTCCTGATTTGTGGTGATTTTAATGTTTATGTTTACTGTCCATCTGACCAACTCGCCACTGACTTCAAACGTCTGTTGGCATCTTTTAACTTGATACAATCGGTGGATAAACCAACGCACCATCTTGGGCACACCTTGGACCTTGTTATTTCGCTTGGGCTTTCAGTTTCCATCAAAGACACTGCTGAGACTGCAATCTCTGATCATTTCTCAGTTATTTTTGAACTGACAGCCCCCCAATCAGTTAGCAAACTTCTTGTTCCATCTCGTCAACGGCGCATTATCACTTCCTCCACAGCTGATGAG
>JAQNCA010000032.1:16506086-16517485 GCA_029783725.1 Acanthurus tractus | reverse complement strand
AGCAGGGCCCTTCTGTGTGGAGTTTGCATGTTCTCCCCGTGCATTTAGGGGTTTTTCTCCGGGTGCTCCGGTTTCCCCACCACCACCACCACCAAAAAAACATGTGCATATAGGCAAATTCGAACTTCAATTCACTACGTAACAATAACTAAATTAAACTAAAATAAAAAACAACAACAAAAAATATAATCATGTCTAATCTAGTTGGTTATTTGCTGTTGAGAATTCAAAGTTTCATGACTGTAATAAGTTCTTTGTTTTGTTCAATGTAAAATCTTTATATGACGCTTACATATTGCCACAGGGAAGTCTTATTTTTAAAGCTAACCTAGAAGTTAGCATTGTCTTGGTTCTCTTGTTAAAAGCCAATTGGTTTTTACTTTTGATTTTTTGATGATTACAAAAGTCAACCTCTGTTAGAAAAAATAGGTTATCTAAAAATAAAATGAAATAAGGTTATCTTTTAATTAACAACTAGTCTCATTTGGCCATTGTTAGCATGTAATGTGTCCAGATGCATAAAAGCTTTAAAAATCAAAAAGTGGATATTCACTACATTAACTATATACAGACATATTTGTTTAATTTGTTTAAATGTTTAAATTATTTAATGTATCACATTATTTTAGATAAGTAAAAAACTGCTTATCATTATGGATGATCTATTTGATCAACCAGCTGACCTGACACCTTTCACTTGCAACAGCAATGGTGGTAATTTATGGTGCAGAGAAATTGCTTCAAGGAGTGTCTAAAATTGTTTTCTTCGTTCGTTTGTTTTCTTTAAACTTTGCCAATCAGGGCACTATATAGTCCTCTGTGTAGAAGTCAATACACAGGGAGCAGAGCAGGGGTGGGCAATTATTTTTTTCCAAAGGGCCACATGAGAAACCTGAGCTGTGTTCAAGGGCCGAACCAACAATAACTCGAACTTAACTATGTTTGATATTAATGACCTGTAAAGAGCAGTAAACTGGATCATTTTCATGTCCTACTGGTAATCAAAAGAATAAGGATATTTTATTACAATAAAGAGATGAAATTGTGGAGTAAGTCAAAAATACAAGTCATTAACAGGAAAACATAAAATGACATCAAGTATGTCATTTTATTTTTAACACAGACTGAGAATTCCGAAATACTGAATGTTTTTTTCCAAATGTAGGCAATTAAAAAACTAAATACAAAAGCAACAAATGCTTTAGATATCTTTGTTCACTTTTCAAATTCAGTGAGAAAAATCTAGTCTGTTTTGGGCTTCAACAAGTACACCAAAAGATCTGAGGTGGATATGCGAAAGACAGCTGAGAGGTGGGCATCAGTGACGGAGGATAGTACCGTAGTGCCGGTTTACATTGTATTCCTTGAACACAGCAACCTATGCACCACAAACTAAACACACAGCTTTTCCTTTAACTTTTGTAAATAAATACTTGCAGTCCACACCTTCTTAAAAAGGCAGCATTTGGTACCAGTCTCTCTTTTTTTTGCACGAGTTGACATTTTGAGGGTCTGTAGGTACGTGCGCACATGCCACCTGCGCATGCGTCCAGACATAAATAAAAGACTTCCAAAAATAAAAGCAGCACAGCGTGCATCACTAAAAAAAATCAAATAGAGAGACAGCAATATAACAAAATGTTAAGGAATAGTTTCGTTTATACAGTCTTACATTTACAACCGGCCCTTTGAGGGCAGCCATAATGCTGATGTGGCTGATGTGAAAATGAGTTTGATACCCCTGTTTCAGGGTGGGTCTTCTGCAGACTTTGATCCAGGGGTTTTCCCCTCTTCACTCAGGCTGACTCAAGCTCAAAGATGAGAAGCTTCTAAAGTCAAAATACCGCTGAATTAAAAAAATCACTTCAATATGTCAGCATTTAAAAAAAAAAAAAAAAACACTTAACCAAGGATTAATACGTAACTATGTCATGTCTAAGTGACACTTTACCTTTGTTAAAAAATTCAAGCCCTTCCTTTATTAATACTTAACACATGTAAGCTGTTGCAGATGTGCATGAATCATACTGACAAATGAATTATGAATGTAACGTGCAGGCAGATCCGCCATGAACCTCAGTAACAGCTGTGACTCTTTTTTTAATTTTTTTTTTGTAGACAGTCTTTGACACAATGTGCTTTAACCCTTCAACGCACAACTCAGAAATAATCTAAAAAGAAAATATGGAATATTAAAAAAAAATTATTTATTCCTTTTAATAGATTAAAAATGGTTTGAGGGATCTATAAATAAATTCAAAACAGTAGTAAATGTTAAATGACCTCCTTGTTTATAAAAGATTGCAAGGTTTTTTCTTCTTTTTAGAAAACTGAGCGGTTAGTCCTGTGACTAAAAAGTAATAATGATGCATGAGTGGCACAAACTGAGGCTAGCTCAGCTGTGTAATAAGGCTTTAAATGTCTGACCAGAAGTAAGATGACTTGAGACCTTAAAAGAGGTTACACTAAAGCTCTAGAGAGCGCTATCTGTTGTCTGGTTTAAATCTGTTTCATTAGACTTAAATTTCACAATGGAGAGATAAAACATGAAACCAGGGTCATGGTCCTTTCACTAGGATTAAAGCTTGGATTACAGATGCTGCGTCATATAATATTCTCTAAGTGAAATCAAGAATATTTATAAATCTGATGATATAATTTCAACTATGTAAAAAAAATATACCAGTGATTTTAATAATTGAAAGAGCAGGTGGCCAGTTTTTTTCTGGGGAAGCATCCTTTTCAAACCAAACAGATGAAGACAAAGTAAGGAAACATGTAAAATATGCCTTTACATGTCTTTTTTTTATGGCCCAGGATGCAGCAAAAAATATCACTTCCCCCTCCACAGAGAGGCAGCCCTCTCCTCCAGCCAGGAACAAAGCCTGTAGATTACAGTTACTGTAAATGGAGCATGTACTCTGAATAGGGCATAAATCAAGTTATTGCTCATTTAGCCAGAACCAGCAGCCGGTTTCTGATTGGTTAAGAGGGAGACAGGGTGGGGTCAGATGCTGAGGGAGGCTCAGGGGTCGGATACACGATCTCCTCTGACTGCAGCTGCTCACTCTGCAGGCTCAGCCCTGCACACGTCCTCAATACATCTTCACATTTTATGAAGACAACTCGAGGACGGATGGGTCGAGTGGACGCACCGAAGGCCTCCACCTTGCAGCATTTGTAAGGATGCAGAAAGAGCACAAACACATGCACCGGAGGAGAGTTTGGGTCGGTCTCATTACATGCACATATGCTTCTTTGGCAGCACAGCTCAGTGTCCTGTGGCGGACAGACAGATGACACACTGTCCTTGCTTTCCAGTTTCTTGCTCCTTCATCTGAGCTCCATAGGTGGCTATCCACACACACATATGCATGCATGCACGCAGACCACACACACTAACACACAAATGGGAAGCAAACCAGTGAACATCCAACTGTGAGGAAGCCTTTTGCGGATACACACACTCTTGGCAAAGGATTAGCAAAGCCTTTTATACATCATAAGTAAATGTACTTATGTAAAATCCCATTTAAAAAATTAGATTAATGGGCAAAAAACCAACAGGGGTTAGAACATACAGTCCTAACACTGATTCAGCCTTTAGAAGAAAAAAAATAGAAAACAGGCCAGGCCCGCTTCCTCAGCAAATAATTTGTTTAGTTGCTCCCAATGGGTCTTTGTATTTGTATATTCGGCTGCCCGTTTCCTCAATTTAGCCCAAATTAAAGCATAGAGATGTCTCCCTGCGTGGGATGCCGGTGGCTGATGATAAAAGTGAGATGTCTGTTCGGCTGGTGCTGGTTCTGGATATGAGCCAGCCCACGCCGGGACACTGCCCTCTCTGTTCTACCATCAACACCACGGCGCAGCTCACAAATCAACCTCAGCACAGCGTACAAGGACTGAAACAGTCGAAACAAGGAAACTGAGCAACCAAGACGATGTATGCGAACATAACATAAGAACAGAACATAATAACGAACTACAGCAAAGTTCACCTGAATTATCCAACATATAAAAGCTTTGCGTCTCATAACTAGATTATAATGATGCAGTATCAAGCACGGGTTGTACATGCAGTAGACTGTGGTGCAGTTTTTAATAAATGCCAAGTCCTTCAGATATTTTGTTTTTTATAAATTACAGATCTGCACTGTGTTCTAGAGCAGCATATTAAACAGTACATTACAAATAATAGAAGGTGGAGCTGTACAATTGGTTGATTGACACAAAATTAATCTACAACTTTTATATTTACTGATAAATTATGTGCTAAAGATAAGAAAAAAAATACAATGTGTGTTGTTGGGTGACACGAGAAGCCGATCATTAAGATTTACAGTCTACAGCCAATATAGAGCTACATGCTAATCTCAGCATGCTAACATACATGAAAATGTCAACATGGTGATGTAACGCAGGTATAATATTGCCTTCTAAGTTTTGTTGTGTTATCATGCTAATATTTGCTAATCAGCACTACACTCACAACGCAGCTGAGGCTAATGGGAGTGTCTGTAGTTTTGCGGGTGATCTGTTATAACACAGAATACTGGACAGTAACAAGTCTGCCTTGGTGGTGGCACCAGATGAAAAGTCAGATGTTCACCAAAATGAATAAAATTCATCCTAAGGTGGACTAGAGCATCACTAAAATTAGACAATATTCATGTCAAGAAAGACTGGACTTATTGTTTTAAGGCCTCAGTTGAATGTGGTTGCATGTGGACGATGTGTGAATGCATTAAACCTCAGAGTCTTTTGTAGGAGGCAATTACCCCGAAAGAGGTTTAAATCAGATATGTGTCAACATGCTGCGTAATGGCCAGTTTGAAAATTACCCCCATGTTGTCTGGGTCCAATCTCCACCTTAATAACCATCTCCCCATAAGAGATAATTATGTTCTGTTGTAATATGAACTTAGCATGCTAACAACCCTCCAGCCATTAGTCACCGCAATGCCTCCTTTGGGGTCTGGATGTTCAGTGTGAGCAGTATCATCTCTCCCCGCTTTGCTCTGAGCCGGACAACAGCTCCTTCTGTCCGGACTCCAAGGAAAGCAGGAGGCCATTAAAGTGCAGGGCAGATAGAGATGGGAAGAGCCTGGCACTTTGTGAGAGCAGCTACTTCTATTCTCTGCTATGCTCCAAATCCATTTGGCTCCGTGGCTGCGTACAAGCCCGCAGTCGAGAGGGGGTTTACTGTGTTACAGAGCAGCATTTTGTGCTAAATCATTGTGCCAGATTTGTCAGGCAAGAAAAGAGAGAGAAGGAAGAGGAAACAATGTGATCTGCAGTAAATGAGAAGCAGCACTGCTTTATTCAAAACTCAAGTTCTTCATTTTAAAAACAATGCTCTGAGCAGCTTTACTTTACATCAATAAGCTTAAGGTTTGTGTGCTGCATCCGACCCAGTGTTTTCAGTGCTAATGAGTCCATGGGGTTGTGTGAGTGGTGGGATGAGACAGAACTGCTTAGACAACAGAAAAAGACAGCTCTCCTTTCTTAAACCAGAGGAGAAGCTGAAGGGCCAGGGTCATTAAATATTTAACACCTCAGTATGTGGTCAATAATAAACCTTTTCTCTGACAGGGACTGTATTTTGAGTGGCAAAAGGAGGATCCACAGCGTGTCCGGGAAGTTCTTGGTCGATACAAATGAAGGCCAAACACGAGGTTACAGATCAGCATCCACAAGAAAACACTGATCCAAAGGAGTAAAAGCACATCTTATAAGCTTATCCACTGCTGATCAAAGCATACTGTGCACACATCAGGTAGGTTGAACACATGGATTAGAAATGGTTGAAATCAGTCTAAAAGTTGCAGCTGGACAGACTAAAAGCAACACCAAGCAGCTATTATAATAATTAATTACTTATTTCTGTAATGTTTTATGTAAATGTAGCAAAGTTTGTCAAATGGAGAGATTCTTGTATTTTCTTTGTCATGCATGATAGTAACCTGAATACAACAGGGTTGTACTGACAAGACAATCATTTGTGAAAATTATAATTAGGTATCCCTGAAGCACTGTAGGGCGGCAACAAAAATTTAATTATCAATTAATCTACATCTTCCTGGTAAACGAAACATGCTGGTCTATTATATGTTAGAAACTGTGAAAACTGACTACCATGAATTCCCAAAGGCCAATGTGACAAATGTAAACAGACAGATCTAACAATGAAAGAAAGCTTGTCAGAAGATGTTGACATAATATCTTGAAAAATAAAATAAAATATTAATTCTACTGTCAAAATGTCTTCCTTTTAATTGTCTGTCAACCAACTAATCGACTAATTGTTGCAGCACTTAATTGGGCCAATCTTCAATAAGGCAAGTCCACTCACTCCATACCGCCAGCTGTTTCACGAATGGCAATTTTGGGATGAGAAACAGGAGCTCTACGGTGACTTTTAAACTCTCCCTGGAGCAAATCCTGATTTGAAACCCATGGAGAAAGGAAACGACTTACTCGAAAGCGAAGAAGAGTGAACAGGTCCCGACGATGAGGAACAGGGTCAGGTAGAAGACTCCCTTCTGCCGGGCCATCATCACCCGACCGTCGCAGCAGAAAGTGTTTTTCCCAGGGAGCTTCTCCCATTTTCGCACCTTTCGTGTTATCATCACCGCCGACATGGTGTCTTCGGTTCAGATCAGTCTTATCGGGGTAAAAGTCAGTTGTTATACTGGGGGAAAAAAACGATTCAAACAATAAACCGATGGGTCTCAGCGCTCATATATTCTCGCAAATAGTGTTGAGTCAATGTGACACAGTCCAAAAAACAAACGACTCACTCAGTGATTTTAAAGATTTCTGCACAAGGCGGCGGCTGGAAAGCATTTTTCTCAACGTTTTGAAGCGTCGCAGTCACATCGTCGATGTTTTCTTATCCATATTATTTCCCGTTTCCCGTGTTTACTGCAGCATGTCATTCCCAACGCGAGACTCCCACGCTGCTCGGACAATCTCAAACCCCCTTTCACCGTCCGCTCACAATCCGGGAAATGATCCGAAATTCATCCAAAAGCTTGTGGCAGATGTTTCCCAGCAGAAGCGAGTCGATCCAGCCGCGGCTGTCGCATCGGTAGAGTGGACCTTGACCGATTGACATTCATATCATCTCGATTAATCATATATGATCGTTAAGGGCGAGCTGCTCCGCGTTTACGCACATTAAACCGTGACCATATTGTCGGACATGGTCAGTGTGCCTTGATGAAAGACACAAAAATCTTGTAAAAATTAAGAAATATTTACCCGTACGGACGCCAACATGTAAAGCTGTTTGATGTGCGTTTTTTCCCGCAGGATGCCAGTTCTCCGTTTTAGTCAATGGCAGCAGGAAACACGCCTAGATTGAAATGTCTAATCTTAAAGGGGCAGGGCAGGTAAAGGAAAAGGGAACAAAGGACACAGATAAAGGTCCTGTTTAGATCACATTAATATGCTTAAACGCTCTCCCGTTAATTGCTCAGGGGAGAGGAGCGTGAAGAGGTGTATTAATGAGGATAATTAGTTTATAGACACCCGATGCATTAATCCCTAAAGAGTTGCTCCACGTGTAGTTTAAAAGCTCCGGAGAGCAGGTTCATACCGCAATGGTCCTCAGAGAAAATCACCTTTTCGCCCATTCAGACCTCTATGGGAATAGGATTTTCTCAATTTTTGTGCCTTTACCCTCTATAATCCTTCTGTTGTTTAATGTATGTTTCTTGTGTTTCATGCAACTCATAGTTTATTGATTTATTGTATTTAATTTAGTACCTATTTCTAAGTACTTAAAATACATCATACAGTATAGTTTATTTTATATATCCAGTGTTTGTTTGGTGTATGTGGTGTGTGTATGAGTGTGTAAAACCAAACAAAAACAGCAAATTTAAGAGTATTTATTTAAAAGTAAGCTATATTTTTCTCTCTGGAGAATTTATTCCTCCCAGTAGTAAAATAATTGGCCCTCATAATGTTCTTCTTGTTCCACATTATAACACTGTAAACCAATTTAGACAAATGATAGTGTTCATATATGAACATTTAGGAAGACATTTTCATTCCTGAAGAGTTTTCATTTTTGAAGAGTTTTTGGGTCATTAAGAAAATTGCAAGCAAAAATTTGACAAAATATTTAAAAGATGAGGATTAAACATTTTACATTAAAACTTTCATTTTAATTTAAAGCATGTAGTTTCTGCCAGTTTCATGCCAATACAAATTTGCAGATAATTTTCACTTTATGCTTTAGTTGCTTGGACAGATGTCGGTTACATTATTATGTTTATGGTCAATATAAAGCAAAACACATGCAGTGAAATTAAAAAGTTATTATCTCAGATATTGATATTCTTTATATAAAAATGGAAGTCTGCAATTAATAGGGAAAAAAACTCTATGGGTAAAGACATAAATAGTGAATTTGATGGCTCAATATCGGCTCAGTCCAGACATATAGCCATTAAAGCATCTCTGTTGATACACAGAGGCAAGAGGAGACCCTTTTATCAGATACACAGGGGAGGAACCATAAACAATGCAGAGAGTGGACTAACAGTCTCAGTCTGCCTGAAGTCACAGACAAGAGGTGGAAAAGCTACTGCAACATCAGTCCATCAGTCAGGACCTCTGACTGATAGACTGATTAGATGTACTCTAGTGAAAAAACATGACATTTGTAATACATAGCATCTCGGGTGTTGCTTTGACCCGCCTGCCAACATAGTTTTTACATTTATACATGACAGCTTAAGGTCAGATTTAAAAAATCTGGTGCCACCTTTTATTACTTAAGTAGAGTTCAAAGGGGTTGATGTAGTTTGATCATACTGCTAGCATGAAGACTATGACTGATAAAATGTGCAGCAAACAGAAAGATAACTTTATTCTCAAAAAGTATAAAGTTTCTAAAAATAGAATGATAATAAAATAAAGAAAAAATAGGTTATATAAAAAACACATCTGTATCACAGTGAACATGTCTATTAATTTGTTCTAGTACCAATATAAGACTTGAAATCTCATGTTGCATCAGTTAGCTAAAGAGTGTATTTTATTCTCTCTGTATTTTATCTCTGTGGATAAAATACTGTGTGTAGACAGTGTAGACTCTACACTGTGAAAATTATATTCACACTAAAATCTGTGTAATTTAGTCCCACTTCATGGTAACATTGCCATTTGGATCAAACAGCTCTGATATAAGCTTCAGAAGCAAAACCTGAATTAACAAAAAAAAACGAAAAAGCAGTTTAATTCTGAGAAATTGTGTTGACAGCTGTTGTGCCAGAATTAGCGTTTTTAATTCTTCCCTCAGTCTAGACATTTTTACTTCTTTTTTCTTGTACTTTTGTAACTCTTTGTAGGAAATTATGTGCCCTACTTAATCACAGAAAAACGTTCACTGTAGAATAAGAGCATGAACCTTATGAAAGCATTTTATTCAGTAGTTTAATTTATACATCTAAGGAGACAAGAGTCGAATTTCCTGTACTTCTCCCTCACGAGTTTTGAGCCGTTTGTCTCCATCTATCGACACTGGCGAGCATCTTGTTCAAACCAATTAATGATCTCTCGTAGTAAAACAAGTGTTCTCGTTCTCTAACCAGCATTTAACACTTAAAATCCATAGTTATCATTTTATAATACCAAACTGCTTTCTTAAGGTGTCAGAAAAATGACACCATGGTAGTTTAATTGAAACGAGCTCCGTTGCCGTTTGTCCGTGCAATAAAGTTTTGTGCTTTGAAGTGTCCGTCCTACATAATAGCCCGACTAGAAACACATCTCTTGTTCTGGTTTGTTCTGTTATGAAGCAGTCGCCGGTGAATGTTTACATGTAGTCTCCGCTGGAGGCTCAGTTAAAATTCTAAAACCGTCATACAGAAGTGTAGGGTCGGTTTGTTTGCATGTAAATGGACGGTGTACCGTGTCTCCGCGTGTCCCAGTGTCACGCGCAGCAGCTCAGGTAAATAGCCATCTCGTGAGCAAATAGCTAAGTTAGCTAGCAGTTGCTTGGAACTCAGTAGTGTAAACAGAAACAACTTTGATTTACAAGTTAAATGTGTTTACTGTGCCTGTCTGCCTCTGATATTTAACATGTTATCTTACAGGATATATCTTCAGTCCAGTGGAGCTCTTGACGTTAGTATGTGTTTATTAAAAGACCCGAATGGGACTGTCCTTCTGCCCATCTTGCCATCCTTTCTGTCACAGCTTGATCTACAATCTATCAGATCAATGGTGGCTGCAGACAGTGTTTGTGAAATAGTTTGGAGTCAGGTAATTAAGGATTGGTTCACCTAAATTGTTCTTAGAGACTGATGTACTTTTGTGAACCTTAAAGTGTTATTAAGTGTCTTGTGATGTCTGTTCTGTTTCCACTGCAGTCTCCTCTGCAGTCAAAGAGGGAGAGAGGACGGATAAGTGGTAATAAACTGGAGAAAATTCTCCAGGAGCTGGTGGAATCTCATGGTGAAAGCTGGACGGAGGAGCTGAGGGGGGACCTCCCTTGCAACTTTCAGAGGCATGGAGATCTTGTCTTGCTGGGAGACAGTTCTTTCTCTCTGCCACTATGGAAGAAAATGAGTACTGCTCTCAATATTGACTCCACCTAACCACTCTTTTCTTTAATAATGTAATAATGTATCTACAATAATTAATCGGTTGTGTTTTACTTTTTAGATCCCCAACTATGGAGTGCGGTGGCCAAAGGTCTGGGGGCAAAGCGCCTGGCAAAGATGAGTCGAATCTCTAGGGATGGATTTAGGTCTCCTCTGGTGACAATGCTGATTGGAGAGCATAGCTGGGTCGAACATGTGGACAATAGAATCAGGTAAGCCTTCATTCTAATCAATCAAAGTAACTTATTAGCAGTTGATTTCCTACCAAATAGGTCATTTGCACACAAAAAAATACATTTAACTGTGAACGTGTCTCAAATTTTAATGGGGTTGCCTTTGTTACAGGTATGAGTTTGATGTTACCAAATGCATGTTCTCAGCTGGAAACATTACAGAGAAGCTCAGAGTGGCTGGATTTAACTGCAGAGGAGAGACTGTGGTGGATTTGTATGCAGGTGAGATAATTTTGTCAAAGAATATTAGGTTTTAAACTGATGAAGATACGGCATGATTTTTTTTTTTACTTTGACACTAAAGGGGAAATAAAACACATTTTTCTTTATACAATCCACTCTGAGGATATTTAAGTAGATACCCCTAATGAATTTTGTTTTCAGTCTAATTTTAAATGTAATTCAGGTCCAGAAAACCAGCCCATTGTGTGTGTGTGTGTGTGTGTGTCTAACCCTTGTGCTCCTCTTTAAAAAACAAACATGATTTGAAGTCTGAGATCAATGTTGGTTTGTAATTGTCATATCTGTATTTACCTCAGGTATC
>JAQNCA010000032.1:16439926-16464523 GCA_029783725.1 Acanthurus tractus | reverse complement strand
GCCAAATAATATGTGAACGTTAAGAAATATGAATAAACTACACTGTATTTGAAGAAAGTGAGTCAAAAAGCTTCACACTGACCACTTGCAACATAATAACTTCTTCATAAAACTGAACTTCAACATAAAACTCCATTCATGCATCAAAACCAAAAATCAAATAACATAAGATTAAACTTAAAGAACTTGTTGCATGTAACGCTATTGGTGGAACTTTAAATGCAGAGCTTTTGTTTCAGTGGATCGTTTTTACATTTTGGTTTTAATACTTCGACTTATGCAACAGATCTGAATACTTCCTGTTTCTGCTGCAGATAGGTGTTCGTAGCTGATGTTTTCTACAGTCAGACGGTTTTGTGGGTTACTATTGCTACATTATTACTTTTCGATGTGAACACAGACTCCGCATTAACGTTTGCTTTTGGCACAAGCCTCAGTGTCTGGGCTCAGATAAAAGCTGCTGTCCACTCTTTCAGCCTCACATCAGCTTCAGCTCTTTTGTCCAGTCAGCACGGAAACTCGGATGTAAAGCCGGGAACACCGTGTTCTCTTGACGGAGGTTTTTCCCACTGAACCCTGAGAACACAGAGGCACCACCCCCTGTGTCTCCTTTCCCCCTCAACTTTATGATAAGACCCCGCACTTACTGATAGCCTCGTGCGCTCCGCTTCGGGAATAAGAATCTGTGTGTTATTCGGGTTACATAATTCTTCCTCACTGGTGAAACTTGGTCCTCTGGGAGGAGAAAAGACTGAATTCACTTAGAGCACAATAAGGCCCCCTTTTTTTTTATTTCTCTCACAGAGGAAAATTGTGATCTTCCCACAATGTTACACGCAACTGCGCCATCACCAGTGAATGTCACACCACGATCAGTATGTGTGCACTCAGAGGAGAACATATAGGGGAGGAATGCATGAGGTTATGTAAGAGGCGAGTGGGCGTGGAGGTCCAGCTGGAGCAGTTTACAGCCTGACACTGAGTGTCTCTGAGAGCAAACAATCCCCTCAGCCCGCCCTCCGCTGCAGCTCACACTCTTTATGTGCTGCTTATGTAGGTCAATACAACCTCTGGTCATGCACACAATGTACACTGGCGTCAGGAAGGGATTTGAAGATGTTTTTGAATGCTGGTTTGTTCTTTGTCTCGTAGAGGCTTCGGCATGTATGTCTCGTAGCAAGTTTATCTCTGTGAACCTTTTTGCAGAAGTGGAAGATTCACTGAGGGGATTTATTGAGCAAAGATGGCAAAAAAACAGTGTAGAAATACTCTGTTGCAAGAGAAAATCTTGCAATCACATTTTTGCTTAAGAACAAGGATAAAAGTATGATCATGAAAATATACTAAAAGTACCAAAAGTGAAAGTACTCAGAATGCAAAATGTCTAATACATTTATTAGTTTAATGCTGCAGCTGGTTTAAGGCGGGGCTAATTTTGATCTATTCATACACTGCTAGCTTGGTGGTGATTCCCCCAAAGGACCAGGTTTTATCTTATCTTAACCTTTTTATTATGCATAATCTTTTATTGATTGATTTTTTTCTTTTTCAATAATATCTGAATTGTACAAAAAAAGTCAGTTATCAGATGCTTGAAGTAAAAAAAAAAGCAAAAAACTTAAGCATAAAATGGAAATACCTAAGTGGAATACAAGTACCTTAAAATTGTACCTAAATACAGTACTTGTAAATGTACATTTAACCACTGAGTGTTACATAAATTCATCATGTTGAATCATGTTTGTAAAATCTTTCTGAAAAGTCGTTCGTACCTACAACTATAAATCAACTGTAGTTGATTTTAAAAGTAGAATATTAACCCTTAACATGTCTGGAAGAGAAAAAATTAAGTAAAAGGAAAATTAAACATTTAAATAAGTTACAAATGCCATAAAAATGTACTCAAAGTAACTGTACTGAGATACTTTCCACTACTCGGTTTACATCTCTAGAACAAAAGCAGTGTGTTTCTCAGGTTTTCAGTTTCCTCTGGTTATCAGGTGGGACGCTGGTATCTATCAGGAAGATCCCTCGCACATGAAATCCTCTGTTGTCGATGACACGGTCAGCGGGCATCACAGCGAGATAAAGAGAGGAGTTCTCCACAGGTCAGCGCCTGCGTTCAACTCTGACGGGCCGCTGCATTTAATCTAATCTGCAAGACAAGTGGTGAGACAAAGGCACGGCTGTGCGAGCGAGTGCGCTCCCAAACATGAAGCCTCTTTGTCCTTGGAGCTACCGGAAACTCAAACAATCCACAGAAAAACACAGTGATCAGATAACCAACATCAGCGTTAGTTTGCGGCAACAAGCTCAAGTTTTATCCTCTCATGAGAGTTTGAGATATTCTGTTGTTTGAACTTTGTGTTTAATTGTCTCACCTTTGTGCAGTTAGAATGCAAATGTACAAAAAAACAGGATTTCATGTCTGGGTGATGGGGTTTTGAAAGGCATGCGCAGACTGGCTGAAATGTTGGCCTCAAACACAAGCAGCACTAACAGATGAGTCAACTCCCCTCGGCGCTTAAATGTCAAGTGACATTTGCAGGACGTCAAGGATTCTCACAGTTTTTTGTTAAATGTAAATATGTTCGTGTAAATATAACTTTTGTGGGTTTACATGAAAACTCCAGAGGGCACCATTAAGCATTCATCTCTATGGATGGTTTCAGACCAAATCAAACGTTGCAGTGTGTTAGCTGCATGTTAGCTGGGCGGTGTGGGAGTCTCCATCTGTTTGCTAATACAAATAAAGTCTTTGTGGTCCCTTATGATGGGGTTGTGCGGCTCTGCTCAGTCTGATCTGATGATAAGCCACTGCAGCGTGACGTTGGGTTGGATCCCTTCAAAGTTTACAAAAAATTAACTTTGCTGCAGCTTTTCTTGATGCAGTATCGATATGTTTATTTTTTGCTAGCCCCTGTGTTTTGCACTGCTGGAGCACAATCCAACAGCTCACACTGAATTTTACTGCTTAACTTGTATTTTTGCAACAACTCCTCGGAAATAGCCTTTACACTTTGGCTGACAGTTAAACTGCAAACAGCTCTCACCCATCAGTGTTTTTCAGCGCTAACCAACAAAATGGCAACTAAACTTCTTGATGCACTGCAGTTAAAAAATTACAAGCTTTTCCAAAGTTTACTCACAAACAATTACAACTGCTTCTAACTCTAACTTTTTACATCTCAACTCCTTTCAGTGCTTTAACTTAAACAGACATTACATTTTTTACTGAAACAGAAACTTTTTTTATCATAAAACTGGAGATTTATCTGCTATTCATGCTTTCACTTTATCTTTATTTCACTTGCTCTCATGGCTGAGACGATGACTGACATCTCAGATGGCTTTTACGTCAGCTGACACTTCAGCTCTGTGGTCAGCGCTTACCTACAAACTGGCAAAATTCAAAAAAAGAAAGCTTAAGAAAAAGAAAACTGACATTTTGACACCTTGACTCGTTTTAGTGCTTCATTTCAACACTTCAACTCCTTCAAGAGTTTCAACCTTAACAGCAACTTATACTACATACAAAGATCCTGAAATATTTTGAGATATATTCATATTTTTTATTATAAACCTGCAGTTTTCAACCTGTATTTGTGGATCTAACTTTCATATAGTTGTAAATACAAAGTACAAAATATCTTAATTTTAACTAGATTTCATTTCTTTGGCTTGGAGATGGGGTTTCTCATAGATGTGTGACCTGGCTGTGACAGTGACTGCATGAAGAAGCTGATTTAGATGTCTGAACAAGGTCAACACCATGCAGCATAGTGAGGGGCGATGCATGACACTATTCTTTCCCCCCTGGCTTATAATTAGAGCTGTAGGGGTGAAATCATCGAGCCAGTGATAAGAACATATTAAACACCACTAGAGGTCTTGGTATTAACAAGTACAAGGGACATTTAACACATTGCATGGAGTGTATTTTAAAAGCAGGGCTGTAGCACCTGTGATTTTTCAATATGTTTCAACGTGAGAGCCCCAGACAGACAAATTGCAGACTCCTGCAGACATTTCTGGTTCAGGAGAGAGAACACATTCATCTAAATCCTGCAGATCATAACAGAGGAGTACTGTGCAATCTCACAGGATGAAGGCAGGTTTGATCCGTCTTGAGCGCTAAAACATTCCCCAAACCTCAAAAGGCGAATTCAGAGGGATTACAACATTTATTTTGCATGTTTAAGACTCAGCCAGCGGTCGACAGAGAAATACAGCCAGCTTGTTTTTTTT
Organism: Acanthurus tractus; assembly: GCA_029783725.1. Lineage (NCBI taxonomy): Eukaryota > Metazoa > Chordata > Actinopteri > Acanthuriformes > Acanthuridae > Acanthurus > Acanthurus tractus. Next base: position 16,460,275 of record JAQNCA010000032.1, on the reverse strand, counting down.
CAATGGGTACTGAGATAAAAAGGAAGTATCTAGGCTGAGCTTTAGATGCAAGTTAAGCGAGCAGGAGTTTCCTCTTCTTTGGCTTTCTGGTTTTTTTTTTTCAAGTGCTTGTTACATAACGCACTCCAAGCGCCGTTACCAGAGACAACAGCTGCCCTCAGTGAACCGAAGGCAAAGCAAGAGGCGTTCAGAGAAGCTTTTTTTCACAACAAACAGCACAGACAGACACAAAAATATCATTAACAAAAAGACTTTCAAAGTACGTAGACGCATGTTGCTTTAAATGGAATTAGTTATTTAAAAATTTAATAAAAAGATTTTTGTAGTGTTCATGGGAAGTTTCTGTTCAATGAAATACAAACTCCACAGATCTCTGTCACTTGAACACACACTGAATTTGATGTATCTTTGCATTATAATGTGCTGTTGTACAAAATGTTGCTTTCTCCTTTGTTCCTTTGTGTCTCCATTTTGGGACAATGCAAAACTCCTACAGGCAAGCCTCCCTTCCTCTTTCCATGTCAGTCTGTCAGTAGGTCTTGTGCAGACTTGCCCTCATTTTCATCCAATCAGATGCAAATGCCCCACAACCGGGAGCCAATGAGGGATGAGGTATGGCGGGGGCTTGGTGAAGGAGGTGGCCGTCTGTGCTTAACTTCATGTATGATGTAAGAGGACTTGATTTACAGGAGAGTCCAAAATCCCCCCTCTGAAACTTGATCACTTGGAACAGTGTGATCCATCCGGATAAAGTTAACAGATAACAAAACTAAAAAAAACCCAGAATTTTACATCTTTACCACAAAACTTCAAAGCTTTTTAATGTAAATTTTTGCACCCATTCTTCATCTACAGAGTTTAAAGTAGGTTGAGAAAATACAAAAATAAACAGTCTTAAATCTGGCCGCACACTGTCACTGCTGGGAGATTATGCCCCGTCGCTGCAGTGACTGAACTCGAGTAACCTCATGGGGGCTGCACAGGTTACACTGTGGTTAGGACCATCTGTACCATGGGGCCCTGTGAGGGGCTTCGACTGGTTTTTTACGCCTCAGTACAATGAAACATGTCTGCGTTTCACAGTCACACTGTGACATCAAACAGAGACCCATACGCTCCCACACAAATGTTAAAATCCAGTCTATTACATGGCTCAGATGTCAGCGGTTCGATGAGCAAAAATATGCTTCTAAACACAATTTTGATTTGTTTGCTTGGACAAATTAAATGTGAGACTTTTACCTTTTTTAATCGATCAGTAAGTGTGATTTAGTAGCACTTCTAAGGAAATTTCAGGCATCAATTTTGCTTTCTTAGTGTCATTCTTGTAGGTAACTAATGCCATTACTCAAACTCATGTATGTTTGTTACTCTTACATCTATGATTCTTAAATTCAGGGAATTTTTCGGTGGACATCAAATTTGTGTGAGTTCAGTGTGAGAGCAGAGTCTCCCAAAAAGAGCAGCTGCCCTGCAGGCCTGACAGCAGTCGCAACACTTCTCACATGATGCCTCCTCCTGATATTTGGCTTTTACATAACGAGGCTCCATCATGACTTGAACAGCAAAGTCAGATCAGTGAAAAAATGAAAATTAAAGTATTTGTAAAATACTTTCTTGAAAGTATTAAAGTTCTTGATATTTGCTACTTGTAATTTTTTAAATGCTTCTTTTATCCTTTGACGAAACAGAATGCGACATTCAGCTTTAAGGTGCTCTCTAATGGACTTTAAGCTGTTATTTATGTAGTTTAAAGTATTTTTTAAAACAAAATGATATTATAGTGAAAAGTGAAACAGCCACAATTGTTAAGTCTTGTAAAAGGTAAATTGAAGCTCTCTAAGATCAGATACAATAAAAGAAACTGGCTGCAGATTGCTTCTTTAAGGTTAAATATTGATGGAGTCACTATCACTGGTTCCCTCTAGTGGATGAAGTCAAGTCAAGTTAAACAACACTAAACATCTAATTTACTGAAACACATTAAGTCACTGATATATTTCCAGTCCTGAGCCATGTCAGTGAAAAGCTTTACCTTGGAGACATTAATCGGCTCAAGATCCACATGCTGTCCAGCTCCGTCAAATTTCACTTTTTCCCAGGTTGTTTGGTTGATTTTGCTCAGTTGCTGAGCTGTAAAACTGTAGATGTTCAAACTTTCCTGCAAGTTTCATTAATGTTGACCTAAGCTGAGAAAAAGTTTAAGTGAATTTTGGGCACAAGTGGCAAATTCTTCAACTACAGTTGTTGCGCTGCGATTACAGCCAGAGAAAAGGGTCATAAAGTCAGTGACCTGGAGAAAGTTAAACAGCAACTTTTCCTTTGACTTCAACCAAGAGAGGCTAATGTTTATTCCAGACTGGCGTGTGCACTGAAGTGTGCAATGCTGTGTTTACTGTTTATGAGTTCAACTTTGCATTAGGAATCTGCAGAGGCCTGAACAATCTCAACCGGTCAGTCTGCCAAAAGCTCCATAACGAGCAGGTTAAGTGGACCTTGAAATGAGATTGTTTAGCCAACATTTCAGTCATTTCAGTTTTCTTTTTCCTGGTGAGGCTCATTATGAAGAAATATGTAAACTCTAAACTCAGCCTAAACCTGATTCTAACCCAAAAAAACCAAGTCACAACCCATAAACAGCATTTGAACTTTTTTGGGTCCCACTTAACAAACCCTCACACACAAACAACCCCCACCACCCCACCTCACCCCGATCATCCTTCACCCGCCTACAGGTGCCAGCAAAACAGGAAATGACACATCAAGACGAGCAATCTGCTCAGAGTTCTCTGCTGCTTTGTTTGTATTTGCTGTTGCTTTGTAATGTTTTATCAGTCAGATCTCCTACATGCTAGATGCCTATACACAGTATGTACACACTGTACATGAACAGTACAAACAGCAACAGTAAATATAAACCTTTTGGAAGAAAAGTGTGCAGATTCTTATATATATTATAAACTTATTTCATCTTCATTTTTTTAAATTTTAATGTTAATTTTTAGACACGCTCACCTCTATACATCATTCTGACAGTAGAGGTGAACAGGTCATTAAGACATTGTGATTACTTAGCACCGTGCTTTGGAGCACTGCATCATGAAGACAACCTGTTATGATGTTTATTCATCACAACAAAGAATCCGAGCTGTTAAAACTAAGATAAAGCTTAATTGTGTCTAAATGTGACATTTATTGCGCGGATTTAAGTCAGGGATCTTTGTAGAATTTTTCTACGGAGCCAATTATCTGATTTGCCGACAACGTTGGGAAAAATGTCTGAGGCTGAAGAGATAGTTTGAGATTTGCTTGAGGAGATTTCTGCCCTGAACATTCAATTTATTACAAGAATTAATATTTTGTGTAATAATCTAATTGACAAAACAGAGATAAAATGATTCACAATCATGCTTTATTCTTGTTGATTTCTTATAAAAGAATCAAATAAAAGGCTCTTCAAAATCTCACACACTGCTCAGTCTTTCAGTCTTGCTGTATCCCGTTTTTCTATAACTAAACTATACTTCTCTTTACACCTTAAGTCTCTTCATCTTAAATATCTTTTATTAGTTTGTGACTTCAAACCAAAAACATCATTGATTGTCAACACAAAATCTGTCTTAGCACCAGTACAATAAAACTGTACTTTAGCTTTTTTGAAATACTGTTTTTGAATGAAGGAGGAAAATCTCGGAATAAAGGGATCCTAATAAGTACATTTCAAAATGAAGCACCAACCATACAAAGCATTTTTTTCATAGATAGGCTTGTCAGATACACAAGAGGTCAAATATATTAATGACTATTAAATTAAGCACAACAAACAGTGTAAATAAAACACTGCAACACAAAGCACTCTGGGATCTGGAAACACCGTATCGGGACGTCAGGGGTGGGGTGGGGGGGGGGAGTCGTGGCTGCAGTTTAGAGGGCGTCTCGGCTCTGGACTCCAGAGACGGTACCAGTTTTATCCTCTGAGCGAGATCCACAGGATTCTTTATCAGTTCAGGAGGAGTGCAACCTGGGGAGCGGAGAACACTACTATCCGTCCAGTTCTGTAAACAAACTCTCAATCTCAAGGTCCAAGAAGACTTTATTTCATACTGCGAGCAGGGACTGTCGACAGCTCAGTTTGCTCTGTGAAACGAGGAGGAGAAATTAACACCGGGAGCCTTTAGGTCCGTCTGCTAATGATCTCTCTAGGATGATAAAGTGAATAATGAAACGCGGGAGGAAATGGAAATGAGGCTCTGATGCGAGCGGGTGATTATGTAGAATATTATGTGCCGCAGTCTCTCCTCTGCAGGTCTCCAGGTCTCCCAGGTTGACAGAGAAACCGTCTGGGCCAATGGCCTCCCTGACTTTTAGCGTCTTAGCTTTAGGCAAGAGTTCACCAAGAGAAAAGCCTTGGATTAGCTCCCATCGAAAAAATATCGCTTTCCCTCAGGAACAGACTCAAACAAAAGGTCCTAAACATAATCCACCCTTTGCCACAAGAATACATTTATATAACCAAATGTGTTAACCCTGATGGCAAGATATACATATACACTACCATATACATACATAATCAATAAAAAAGGTTTTCTCAATAGTTCTCATTTATTCAAATATACCTATAGATAGGAACCTGAAAGCTGCTTTCCAGCACTGACCACTCCCATGTGCAGGTCCTTGTGATCACTTAATCACCTTCTGTCTGAGGTCAAAGGTTATAGGTGGAGTGTTAAGTCTGTTCTGTAGCTGGAGTTGAAACCCACGACCCTCGTTACAATGGACGGAGACGTTTCCTTTGAGCTGCTGCTTGCAGGGAAGGACTTGGGCCGATAACAGTCTGCACGGTGGAGGAGTGCGGTCAAAGAGAGGCTATCGGCTGCGAGGCTTCCCTGTGTTTGTAAGCTTCTCCCCCTCCTCCTCCTCCTCATCCTCCTCCTCCTCCTCATCCTCGTGTAGGATGTGTATGGAGGAGCCCAGTAGTCTCTGGAGCTCTGGTACGCATCGCACCAGGTCCACAAGTCCATCCTCCTCCTCCTCCTTGTCCTCCTCGTCCTTGCTTTTGCCTCTGTACGGGGAAGCCAAAGCGGTGCTCACCTGGCTGACTGATACCTGACTCCAGAGCTCACCACGCGACAAGCTCACGACCTCCAGGTGGGGGTAACGAGCCCGGAAGATCCGCGCCGACATCTTTAGACGCTTCAGGACGTCTGTCAGGAGGAACCAGTTGCAAAAGCTGCAAGAGAGGAAGATGTCGAGTTGTGAATAGGTTAGAATTAAAGGGGGAAAAAAAACAAGATCTGCCACCTCAAGTTTCCATATTTTATTGTTGTATTGATGTTAAGTTGTGTCCACACATTTGTTATCTTCACAATTTATGATGAAAACTATCTTTAATAAACTGTCTTTGCACTATTTTTTTACTTAAAAGTCTTTAAGTCAAGATGTCTTTTGCAAAGGAAACTACACTTAGTTCATTAGTATGTTTCGAAGGCTGATTCAGTCTGAAATATCAGGCAACCAATTCTTCTTTCATGAAGGTTTCAATGTTCAGTTTTTGTTGAAACTGTGACAAAATGTTAGGATAATTTTGGAGGATGCAGTTTGTGCTCTTTTGAACTGTGTAACGATATACTGACAGGTGTTTCTATTATTATGTCTGCTCTACTTACATCATTGAGGGAGGGGCTAAATAAACACCTCTCTATAAAGCAATAACCTTTATGCAGCAGCACTGAGATAAAAGCTGACAGATTTGTTAACATTAATCATCTGTACCCACAACATGGGACTGAATTTTTCAAACAGTTTAACCCATTAAAAACTTAAGTAACCATTGATCAAGTCTTAAGATTGATTTTCACACTTCCAGTCTTGGGTTTCAGAGTTGTGATGCATTTTAAAACAAAAATAAAACAAAGTGATTATCCTTTTTTGCCTTATTCACCATTGAAAATCATACAAAGACAATAGTTACTGTTTTTAAATATTTGCCCTCTGTTTACATTCACATTTGACACAGTGTCACAGCTTTTTGGAATAAAGGTTGCAGGAAATACTCAGAACTTCCTTCTCTGGTATTCCAGCTTGATAGTACACAATCTGCCAAACTTCAGACAAAATCATTGTTAAAACATATATAACATTTGAAAAGAAACCCTCCTTGCTGCTGAGATGAAGCTCTGAAGTCACGTTTCAGTGTTTTAAAAAAAGGCAATGATAAGCTCCGATATCAGGCAATGAAACTCAGAGGGCACACAATAAGTAAATATGGACACTGAGAAAAGCAAACAGGCTGTTGTTTGTTGAGTTTCTTTCTTTGAAAACATCCTGCAGGGAAGGTGACTTTTCTCTTTAGTTTGTCACAAGTGTGTGAAAGCATCAAAACAAGGAGAATTTTTTAACAGCTCACACTCACAGTTCCACAACAACTGTAATTAAAGCTGTCCAAATCCATTTGGTCTGTGTCAGAATTGATCCAGGTAAAATAAAGCTGATTGAAATAAAAATCAGCTCCTGTCTTTAGTCAACTTTACTGTGTTTGGTCTTGATTCTGGATATTCCTGATTATAATTTCTGTCTTTAAGGCAGAAAAAGAAACAAACAGCTTTTTTATTTTCCCACAAATGGCTCAAGAGGATCTAATTGATTACCAATGGCTGGTTTACAGCTTTTAAAAAACAACTAATAAAGTCTTTTAGAAGGGCACTCCACAGATTTCACACTCGAAGATCAGCTCTCTGAACACAGGCAGCACATCTGAACTGTACCAGGGAAAAGTTTACAAGAACTTTTTACAAGTCTGACAACAGTGGTATATTTTGGGACGAGATTAAAAATGTAGGACAAAAATCCTCCCATTTAAACAAAGGTCATTGACTTTGAAACTTGTGGGTGGTTACCAGGGTTGAACAAACAAACAGGCCTCGGATGTTATGTAGATTATGTTTGATCCACACAAGGCACGAAATGTCAAAACATCTCAACCTCTGTTCTGCAAGTCCAGCAACTTTAGAGAAGTACCGTGATAAATCACTGCAGTACCCCTTTAAATCCGTTTCACACCAGGTGCAAACAAGCAGTAGCATGCAGCAAACCAGAGGCATATTTCAAAATGTGAATCAGTTGAATCTCTCCTCAGTAAAAATACATTATAATAACATAGAAAACAGCATAAACCATGCTAATTTTACAGACTATGGACCGAGCAAATTTCTTTTCTATTTCCATCATCAAGTGAGCATCTGTCATCTATATTATCAGTACTTACTATCCTCACTTTCCATTAAATATTGAAAGGAAAGTTAAACTAAATCAAAACCGATTCCATCATGTTTAAAAGTGTAAAATAACCAAGTCACAGTTTTCTCCTTGAATCAGCCGTAATCATGTGTATTTTCACTTTTTCTATATTGTAAAATTACAGATTTATAGGATTGTGCAGCCTTGGCAGAGGTATCCAACACTTTCAGTTAATTCTTGCCAACAGTATTCACATTCTTTGTGAACTCACCCCTGGGTTAATGACACCTGAACGTGGTAGCAGGGTAAGAGGGGCTCGGAGGAAAACTCGAACAGAAGGCAGTCTTTGTCAGAGTCCGCCTCCGTCTTCTCTGCTGCACTTTCTTCCAGCTTCTGATTCTGCTCAGACAGCAAGAAGTCCCAGCACGGCTCCTGCTCAGTCTCTGTGTAGGGAAATTCATTGAGGTGAGAAGAAGATGAGCAGATGAGCTGATGTGCCTCCACATAAAGGCTTTGGGCGCCCTCTAGTGGATAGTCTGTTCACACCGACCGCAACGCGCACATACTGTGTATGACTGACTGCTGGAGACGCTGTGATCAGTTAAAGGAGTACAAACTTTATGGAGTCAGCCGCAGCTTGAAGTTGATTACACCCTGCACAGAGACACATGGCCACACATTCTGCAGGATTATTTACTGTTGGACGGCTCTGAGTGTAATTCAATCCATCTACTGACATGAAAACTTTGACACAATGGAACAAAAGCTTTGACAATTAAAGCTTCATATTTCCATGATGGCAAATAAGTGAAGCAGATTCAGAGAATGAAAAACAATGAATGGAAAATATCCTCTAAATTCAGACAAATCGATATTTTCAGTTACTCTGTAAAATGATATTCGCAGAAATAACCTAAGGGAGAGGGATTAAATCATCCTTATTTGTTTATACTTTATCCAAATATTGGCAAGATTGAAAAACAAAACAAAACAAAGATTCTCATCGAGGCAGTTTATACACAGTTAAAGTTGCTGTGGAGGACGGACTTTTCTATAAAGACATAACTGGACTTACAGGTCAATTATCACTGATCCAAGTTCCACAAATCCAATGCAGATGAGTGTGATTATCCTATTCTAAAACATTTATATGTTCATCCCAAACTGAATAAATATGGAAGTTAAATAATTCAAATCTGCTGGAAGTGTTGAAACATTAACTGCACAAACTAATGACAAGTATAAAATATGTGTGGATAAATTGGAAAAACTATATTAAGAGATTGCTGATAAAGTTATGAAATAAATTAAAATTAAAAGACATAATTGAATGTACTTTTAGTAGAGCCCTGGTCTTTTTTCTTCATTATAACAAAGAATTAAATTTTAATTAGTCAAATTATAGCTTTTGGAAGAGAGTAGCTTGAGGAAAAAAAGAAAAAAACAACAATTGTAATACAGAATAATACAGATATTTGTCTTTAATTGAGAGGGGCAAACTAAAGTTTCTACAGTCATTGTTTTGACTCTGCAGTTTATGCAGTCCGCTTTGTCTACAGTTCTTCCGTGCAACCCTAATCCTGGTCTCCCTCCACTGGATAACTGGATAACTGGCTCCCTGTGGCTGTTTACGACACAACACTGGTGCCGGTGCACGAGGCTAACATCCCTCCGAGTCCTGACGGCTGAGCCTCAGCCCGGCCTACAAACCAGAATAATTACCCTGCAGCAACCTGGTCATTGCTTTAACAAGCTGCGACTCGTCTTACTCAGAGGAGGAATGACCTTTCAAGCACTTTTTCACCACGTTTACAGACTGAAATGCAAGATCTGATCAATCTACGCACTGACTGGCAGACAGAAAGACAGACCTGATACTATTCCAAGGTTTCTTACCGAACAGGGAGCTGCTGTAGAAATCCCAGGGTAAACTGGGATCCTGTTCCTTACGGCCTTCCAGGTCTGTGAAATATTCTGCACAAAAAAAAGGTGTCTTGTGTCATATTTTGAGTTTACTGCTTACATCACCTTTAAGTCTTAACAAAAATGAAAAAAGGAATTAAATATTATGTGCTTGTCAGGATCAACTAATCATAACATTTGACAGCTTTTTGAACAAAGCAATGGATAACATAAAAATCAAGTTCTAAGTATCAGAAAATTACTTAATTATCAGTTTTTCTCTGATACAATCCGTTTTGTCTGTGGCTTCCAATGCAAAAACAAAACTAGGCATCAGAGCTCTACACGTGTGTGCGTGTGTGTGTGTATTAGCTGCTGCTGGGCCTTCATTCTCTCTATTTACCTGAGATGCGATGTGTAAAACAAATACACTCCTGTAAATACTGATGCTGCAGCCAAGTTGATAGCAATAGAAACACCAGTAGCAGTTAAGTGTTAGCTGCTGACTGATGTTTCCACAACCTGGCCAAACGCCGCAGAAAGACGCTTAAAACTAGTCAACACCGTCGACAGTGATGTGAGAATAAACTATAACACTAGAGACACACAGTGTCAATAAACACGCCGGCTGGACGATTTCCCTCCAGTTGCCTGTGGCGAGCAAGAGGGAGTCATGAACGTCAATTTGTCTGGCTCAGTTATGAAACGAGTCTGAGAACTGGGGGAGCAAATAAAAAGCATTTTCCTTAACCAATCACTGGCCATCCTCTTGATTTATAATTGGGGAATCATTAGATTCTTTTACATAACAAAAAAAAACCGTTTGTTTTCAAGAAAAGATTTATTTATATCGTCATAAGCTTTTTGCCCCACAACAATTTTCTAAAAAGTCTGATTGTTTTTTTATTTAATTATACGAGCACATTGTCATGATCATGGATGAGTCACCCGCTTGATCTCTTTCCTGCAAGTTTTTTAGGATAGATATTCAGCTGATTATTTTAGAAGTTAAAAAAAGCTCAGGAGAAAAGGTGAGAGAAGGAAAAATCCTGATGAACTGGATGAATAAAAGGCTGCAGTGTTTGCATCAGATTGTTTGATCTGAAACCTCAAACACGTCATCAAGGTGAGCTTCACCTTTCACTGGACTGCATTTGTTGTGTATAAAACAGCTTGAATGTGTCCAGACTCTGTGAAAACTCAGCTCAAGCCAAGCAGCTAAACCTCATCCTTTTCTACAACAACATCTCACATTTTGACCACCAAATTCAGCCATAATACAACAAAACTATCCGAGCGAAACGTCTGAAAGCAAGCAGCTCAAAACAGTCATTGTCAAGCTTTGTGAGGATTTTAAATAAAGACGTTTATTTCTCATACATGCTGCATGCAACCAATACTGCTGATTGCTCTCTGTGCCAAACGTGATGCAGCGGGAGCGGGCACAGAGCATGTTAATATGTTGACACACTGCTTGAGTGACTGTTAAGTTGGCAAATACAAGTTTTATTATTTATTTTCACATCTCTTTTCAATTAGCTTTATTATAGCTTTTGTGCTGTGTTGTTTATTGTGTTTGAAGTGTTTGCTGATGATGTGAGAAATGAATTTAGCCTTGAGTAAAACAACACTTTTAAACTTTGGAAATGTGTTTATTTATCCGAAAAGTGGTTTCCTGATGGAAAAGGAGGCTGACAGAAAGGATTTAGCTACCTGTGAGGAAGGTCTTCATGCTCGGGCTGTGAGCCAGCTTGACAGGTGTGTGTCCAGAGTAGGTGGCTAGAGTCGGGTCTGCACCGTGGTTCAGAAGCAACCAGACTATGGGCAGGTTGTCGCTGGCTACTGCGTCATGAAGGGGCCTAAAGGGAGAACGGACAAAAGACAGAAGCCTTTCAGGGATTGTACAACTTCCAGCCCATCTGAATCCGTTTAAAAACAAGCTGTATATCAAATATCAATGTTTACAGGAAAACAAAAGTGAGACTAGCTTTTAAATACTTTCCAGTGATTGATTACAATTTGTGCACCTGTTCAACTGTTGAAGTAAATAGGCCGAAACAGGCAGCAGGAGTTCATTTGGAGAAAAAAACAACGGCACAAAGTCATGCAACAGGAATTCAATTTTCATTACCTGACAGTCATTTCTATTTATAGCTGATGATTTTACCTGCAATTTACCAATGTGATTCATGCATCTATAATATAAATAACACCATAAACATTCACTTCACATCGTAGAGAGCTCCATTAGCTCAACAAAAACAGTGAAATTCGACAAATGGCTTCAAAAAGCCTTTAAACTAAGATCATCTTGTTGCTCATTTTGTTTTCAAAATGTCAAGAAATAACCTCCACCTTAAAATCTGCCACAAAGGTCATACAAACGGTAGCACTTCAATGGGAAATTATATGCTTAAAAATTCAACTAACCACAACCATGACTCTAAAAGCATGCATCATGAAGCCTCACCTTGTCCCATCCTGGGCGCTACAGTTGACATCAGCGCCGTGTTTCAGCAGCATCTGGACAATCTGAGTCCACCCTCGAGAGGATGCCTCGTGGAGAGCTGTGTAACCTGCATTATCACGCCGGTTCACCTCTCTGATGTCCTTCTCAAGACAGTACTGAACTACATCCTGAGGAACAGAGGTCAGACAGACAGCATGGTAAACCAGCACAGCATCTTAATGGAGTTAAATTCATGTTAGTAATACGACACATGTACAAAGGTTGGTTTTACCTGATAGCCCAAACGTGCAGCCCGTTGCAGCAAGGTCTCCCCAGCATTCTTGTTGACAATCAGCCGACGGACCTCCGGAGGAATGGGCTTTTTCGGGGGAGACTCTGAATTGTTGCTTTTTCCTGATGAGCCTTTCTTATTTGATGGAGATGATGGCAAACTTTTTGGAGCGGGTGGGGGGCTCTCTGGTTTTTTCACACGAACAGCATCATCGTCATCCAAGGCAACTGAGGCACTGCGCTTGCCCAAGCTGCCGCGTTTGGTCTTGATCTAAAAATACATATTTATCGATTAGAGCAGTGTGTGAAATGGAATCTTTTTAAATTCATCGCCAAGTTAAGGCAATGGGTCCCACTTTTCAGGGACCTGTGCAGCACAAAACCAGCAGTCGTTACAAATGTGACAAACACAGCATTTATCTATCCACAGGGGGGCACTGTAAGCTAATATATTCATGATGTACCTTATCAACCTAGTATGATTTAAAATGAATTGCGAGTACACAAGCAGCACGAGCTAGCGCCTTGCCTTCTGATCCTGATCCTCATTGTCGCATAAGTGCTTGCTTTTGAACTTTCTCTTCCCTGAAGGCTTGTCGTGGCACTCCGGAGATGCCTCGCTCTCCTGGTAGCGGACCGACCCCGAGCGAGTGAATGAGGCTCTCCGCGGAGGAGGATCTGGACTAGGGGCAGTGGGACTCGGACACTGATCCGCCTGTGGATCTGTAATGACAGATTGAAATAGAATTTATGCTGAGTGATAAATCCACAAACGATCTTGACTTAAACATCACCCTTTTTGTCTATTTCACACTGAAGCCACTAAGAGCGTGAGCTGAGCAAAACATGGAGCATGTTAAGGCCCTTGAATAGCTTTTTAACTGCTTTAACAGGCTAACTGCTGACTATGAGCCCCTCTGCTCTTGGCTAACCTGGATCAGGTTCGCCATCTCTAAAAATTTCACCACATTCAAATCTTTAACCACTTCAGCAGTGACCTGATGTGGAAGTGACACAGAGTTGTTGCTTCAAGAATATAAGCTGCGTAATTACACACACATATACACACACACACACACACACACACACACACACACAAGTCATCTTCATAATCTTTGTATTTGTCAGAAGCTGAATTTCTCCGATTTAATGTACCACATATACTGTTTACACTGTGGTTGTTGCATGATTTCAGTCTGTCTTACAACGTTTCCATCAAATGCTTGTGAAGTTTTAGATCCTTCTTCGTGTATTTCTCCATTCGTCTAATTCATGTTTGTGAACTACAGGAGCCCACAGCCGAGTTACTTATGGTCTGTTCTTAATAATTTATCCCAAATTCACAAGCAGATTATTTATATATACATGCAGAGGGCTCACAGATGCCTTTTCTCTCTACCTTTACACACATGTGGTGCTAGAAAAAATAATTTAAAAAATCAAGGCAGATTTTCAAGGGTAAAACTTAAAAATCCAATACAGTGTTTGTAACTATATTTTATCTGATATTCATCTGATATTCACTGATTCCCTCAAGCCCAGTTGCTATTGTCCTTGCAGATTCATTCATCAGATATTTTCTAAAACAGTTGTAAGATGAATAATCACGCAGTCTATGAAACATCAGAAATGTTGACAAATGGCCATCACAAGCCAGCACTGCCAAATGTTTTGTCACTTAGTTTGGTCAGCAGCCAAAACAGGATTAATGTATAATGGTATTAAAAACAGAACAATTCAGGCTGTGCGAGGCAGTTACTAACAAATATTTGGTTTGGTTTAAGGACTAAAACAATTATTTAATTATCCAAGACTTTAACTAACAATAGTTTTCATTAAAATTTGATCCCCCAATTGCTTCCAGAATTCACTGATTAATGGTTTTGTCTGGAAAAGGTAAAAAAACAGTTCATCGCCGTTCTGAGGGCTGAAGTTGACGTCTTCAAATGTCTTTTTTTGTTTTAACAACAGTCTGAAACCTGAAGACATTCAGTTTACAGTATTACAAAACTGTAAGATGTAAAAAAAATCCTCACGCTGGAGGAGCTGACATTTTCAAGACAGGCATTTTCGGCCAAACAAATCACTTAAATGATGAATCAATTATCAAAACAGTTGCACATGAACTTTCTGTCAATTAACTTAATCATTAATCGACCAATCACTGTAGCAGTGTAGCAATGGCTTCTTCTTATTTTTAGTCCTGCATGTAAAAAAAAACACTAAAAAGCTGCACTGCTACACTCAAAATGTACAGATTCATGCTATAGCCTCTGTAACTAACAGCTTCTCTTTAATTAAACCTCGGGCTGGAAATAGTTAATTGAAAACTTGACTGATCTCTGGAGAGAAACTGCGTACCTGCTGGAATTCCACTGTCCTGTCTCAGGGAGTCGGACTCTTCAAGGTTCTCGCCATCTTCCAGCTTGTCTTTCTCAGTGATGTACTCCCCAGTCTGATACTTTTTATTACAGCATCGCCGACGCTTCTTTTGAGAGGGCGTCTCACCCTCTGCATTGGCTGTCTTGCCCTTGCCTTGAAGCCCTCGTTCCGGCAGGGGGTTTGAGCGGGGCCTCCCTCTCGGACGGCGGGCGGGTTGGGTTGGGGTCAGAGGGGGTGGCAGGGAAGCTGAGGGAGGAGGCACTGGTGGGGGCGGAGGGGAAGGTGTTGCAAAGCCCCAGAGGTCGAGTCGAGCTTCGTCGGCTCGCCGCCGTCCTCTCCTCAGTCTGGGGAAGGAGCTCTCTGTGTCATCGCTCTCCTTGCTGGGTATAGCGGAGCTGTTGAGGGACACTGGGGTCTCTGCACTCTGAGGACTGCTGCTGCTATCTGTAACTGATTAAATCACATTTGATTTTTTTTTTACTCACAGAAGCTTCTATGCACAGAAATATGACTGAGACATCAAAAAGTGACACTTAGACAATACCTGTGACATTTTCTGTCTACTTACAGACAAACTTCAGACTACCTGAGCGCACTGCTGGCTATTTATCTCCAACGAGAACCCAGATGTAATCTAACTTAATAAAAGGCTCTGTGTCCGAAACAACCGAGAGTCTCATTAAATTTGTGATAGATATGAGAAATTTGTCCACGCTGTGAAAACTTCACAGGGTTGTAAATGCCATTGCATTATTAGAAACAAAGACTTTACCTGGTTTGTTGCGGGTTGGTTGCTCAACCTTGCTGGGACTGATCTTGTCCCTTGGAATCGACTCTTTTCTCTGTGAGGAAAGTTTTCCTGCTGAAAGCCTCTGCTCCTGCACAGGTGCACATTGTTTCTTCTGCAGAAATACACAGGGGACAGAGTATTGGATGCTATTGATCCCAGAGCTTTTTATGGTGATGAGAGGCATGTAACAGAGTCACAATAAGCCCTTGGAAGTTAAATCATCAGTCATGGATTTATATTCTGAAAGAGAGCTGTGAAAGGCCAATTCAGTGGTTTAAATCTGAAACAGCTTTTTAAAATTCAACCAAAGGGAGATAAAAGGAAATGAACAAAGAAATTTTAAACTTAAAAATGACTCATAACCATTCACACAGAGAACGTACCTTATTTTGGCCAGACGCTGTGGTTGGAGTGTTTTCTGTGTCTTTCTTTTTCTTTCCTGTAGCTTTCTTTAATGGGCCCGTTGGTGACTTCTCCTTTGCTGGTTTCTTCGGGCTGGTTTTCTTCTGTTTGTTGGCAGCTGCTTTTGCTTTGGTTGGCGACTCCTCTTTGGTTCCGTTTGTTTTCTTCTCAAACTTGTCGCCTCCCCCTGCACACTGGCCTGTAAGAATAGACGCCACCATGCCCTCCAATTTTTCACTGGGAGGACAGTCTGACGCCCCACTTTCTTTCTTCAATATCTCCCCCTCTAACACCTGGGCTAGTTTGCTCTCCATCCTGTTCCCATTTGTTGATGCGTTGCTCCCAAAGAGATGGGACTGGCCAGCAGGCTTCGAGGAGCCCTGCTTCACTTGAAGTCCCGTGTGTTCTCCCTGACTAGTGTTTAACTCGGTATTTTTCTCCAAAGGCTCAGTGGCATTCCCCCTCTCGTGTCTCTTCACACATTGAGTTGAATCATCTTGAGATTGCACGCCAGACCATTTCTCCACAGGCCAGTATGGTGGGTATTCAAAGGCAGATGTATGCTTGGGCTGGGAGTCTTGGCTGGCAGTGAGTGGATTTGAAACATCAGCTTTTCTAGATGCCACAGGTGAAGTCTGAGTGTTACCCTCGCCTGTTAGTGCTGTTGTTTCCAGAGCTTGCTGCTTTACAATGGACGCAAGGTTGGACAGGGGAGACTTGATTCTCTCCCACTTATCTTCCTCAGGCTTGGACGGGCTGTGATGGGCACTCTGAAACCTAGGACCTTCTGTCACTGTGGTGGCCTTGATCTTTGGAGATCCTTGTGTTATTTTTCTCTGTACAGAAGAGGCTTGGTGTGGAGCATAAGATGGATGTTGCCAGGTGGGATTGACAGCGCTGGTGGAGTACTGTACTGCTGTTTTGCCAGGTCCAGACTTCTGATGGATCTGAGCGTTGGCAGAGCCTGACAGGGCAGTCGTTAGGGCTCCTTTAGAGGGACAGTTTTTAGTTATGGCTGTGCTGGTGTTCTTTACATGCTTGACGCTGTGAGCATGCTGGCTGCCCTTCATCAGACATGATGGCTTCTTTCCCCCTGAGGCCAGATGTTCTCCTTGGTCAATTATAGATATAAACTCCTGTTTTGCAAAACTCTGAAATTCATCCGCAAAATTCCCTTTTCCATCTTTGCCCCGCAGAGTAGAGGCCAGTATGGGGCTAGCCACACCCACATAAGTTCCAGGGATGTTTTTTATTGAGTCCTGTGAAGATCCCTTACCCCAGGTTGGTTTGGGCTCTGGGACCTGATGATTTTGAGGCCTATTTATTTGCTTTTGATGGGATCCATTTCTATGTGTGTTAGGTAAGATAGGGTATTGCACAGCTGAGCTATAAGTCGCAGAATGAGTCCTCTTTGAGTTCAGAAAATCTCTCTGATTGGGCTCATTACTGTGAGGCTCGATCATTGTAACTGGAGGGTCATTTATGCATTTTGGACGTTTTGATTTAGCAGACAGATCAAGAGGTACATCCCTTGGTTCAGCCGAGCAAGTAGTGTGGTTCTCTGAAGCAGAAGGAGTCGTTGTTTTAAGAGAGCCCATGGTAGGCTTGTCTAGACTGTTGCCTTTCTCCACATGGTTGAGCAGTCTGCTCTGAGAGGTGATGCTGGCCAGCGCAGAGCCACAGCAAATGGCAGCAGTGGGAGACAGCGTATAGCAGGTGGGTGCTGCAGAAGTTAATGACGGGTGCTGCAATGGTAGGGCAATAGCTGGTGAGGCTACCACTGAGGCTAAAGATTTATGTTCTCCCACAGATTTGGCATTCTTATTAGATGAATGGTTAGATTTGAGTTTTGACGTCGATGTGCCTGCTTTTTTCTCTGCAGCTGCAGTCCGGCCGACAGAGAAGGGATAAGGATAGGTCCGCATGAGAGATGAGCCTCCGACTGAGCTTTGAGGCTGGATTTCTTTCTGAAACTGACTAGCTGGAGCTTCTCTCAATGCTGCAATCTGACCTAATGCTGGTGGAAGAGTGATTTTACAAAGTGGAGAGGAAAAATTAGTGGCAGGGAGGAAGGCAACAGGCTGGACTGGTTTAAACATAGTGGAGCACTGAAACCCAGGTGGAACACTTTGCACAGATTGGGTTTGCAGATGGGATTTCTTGCTGGATGTCACACTGCTGTGACAGGGGTTGAGCGAGTCCTCGTGGCCGACTTTTACACCACTTGACCACTGAGGAGGGGGGAAGACCCCAGCACCGTCAGCCTTGAGTTTAGGGGCCTCTGCCCTTTTGTCTGCTCTCTTCTCTGAGCTGGTGAGGGCTGAGCCGGACATTGGTGCATTGTTGGACTGTTGAGGTGGGGAAAGCTCGGGGCTGTGGTTGTAATTGCCAGCGTCCAGGCAGGCTTTTGCTGTCTTACAGTCTGTTGTTGGAGTCGTCTTGTTTTGCTGACTGAGGGTAACATCTCCTCTGAACTCAGGGGGTAGCGTCTGGGGGGGATTTCCCACCATACTAGCAGACGCTTTATTTGGAGCACTGATCTCTCTGCTCACCGTGCCTCCATCCCCTACATTCATTAGCGTAGGATCCACCTGAGTAATAACAGAAGTTCATGAGACCAGTGTTAATTAGATAAGAGGAAAGAATGCTCTAATCCAGCAATCTAACCATAATGAAAAAAAAAACAATTACCTGCATAGGTGTTTCTTTAACACAACATGCCTCACGGGTAGCTGAGTCAGTCAGGAGAGAATTTTCCTTGAAATACAGTGATATGCTGCAGAATACACAAGAAAAAGAACACTTGATGTGGTCACTGTTAACGCTCTTCAGACATTCATTCAACCCTTCATGAGGACTAAGCATGTATCAGGTTTCTTTATAAGGACTATGAGGAATTAGCCTTATTTCATACAACAGCGACAACGACACATAGTCACCAACATTGGGAAACTGAAAACTTCCTTTCTTTGAAATGAGCTTGGAGGCCAGATATGTTACAATTTCCTCAGGGCAGGGAGACAATTCAGGGTAGCAGACAGAAGTGTGGTTAACTGAAGAACAAGGTGGTTTTTGTCTCTCTTTGGTTTTATTTTTCCGCATGCAAAGTATTCTAACAATTTCTCTGAGGTGATTGATCAAAAAAGTAAATTATCTTTCATAAAATGTGGACATTCAGAAAGGGAAATTAGACTCAATGCATCAGTTGCAACATGGATGGATTATGAGTCAACAGGCCTCAAGCAGACACACGTATAAGGCCACTGTTCCTAAATACCAGATCACCCCCTTTACATTGTTTGCAGCAGTTTTTTGCTTGTTTTTTGTGGTATTTTGCAGGTTGACTCTAAAGTTCTGCTGTTGATTGAAACTACTCCTTTCACACTGGAGATGAAGATGGGCAGTGTAAGTCCTCTTCAAACCTCTATTACAGTGACACTCTTTTTTTTTTAATGTGGCTTGCTGTAACCTCAGTATGCACTGTGCAGCAGTTCTAACAAAAAAGCAATGAAAATATAACAAAAATAAACACTATATGAGAAGTTTTTACTGAGCTCTCTAAAAATCATAATAATGGAGTCTTGCTTATGCCCTGTGACCCCTTAGGTCCCCTGGCCTGCTTCTTATAGGCCCTTTCAGTAATCCATCCATGAGGCAATCAGCTGTGACTGCTCAAATGGTCTTTTATTCGTGAGCGGCTCCCTCAGTGTGTTATGTGCTGGTCCAGCAATGCACACTGTTATAAAGAGGATGACCTCTGAAGTGAGCTGAAGTTTTGCTACTTGCTATCACTAGACAGTTGATTATTTATGATTACAATATAGCCGCCCACCTCAGTTAAAAGCAGTTTGAAAGCAGGGGTCATGAAGTGTTGTGCTCATCAGTTTTTTTTTTCTTCAGAAAATTAGACTTAAAATTTCCACCCATTTACTCTCTATTGAGACGTTCACACAAAAGACATTTATACAGAATACGCACACTCCATCAAAACACAATGCTCATCATCCACACTATTATGAATAAAAATATCCAAAACAGACAACATATCTCGTAACGTGAAAGCAAACATTTGAAATACTCTCATAAAGACCGGCGACTCACGCCATAACAGCCCCCCCCCCCCCGCCCGCCCGCCCGCCCGCCCGCCCGCCCGGTATGAAGGTAGAGGTGAGCGCAGGCGAGCGCATCTGCAAGTAAATGAGGCGACTACAGAAAAAAAGCCTAGACAAAAAAATCTCTGTCAAAGCTTTAGGGGAACGGGAAAAAAAAAATGTTTCACCCTGGAGTCAGTGAAACATAACGAACATGATGCACATAATGACTGACACACCAATCTCTGCTGGAATCTGAGAGCACGGACTGCGAGGGATCCGGCGATGCAGATACCGCTCAGTGCAAAAGGAGGGTCTGCATTCATTACCGTACAACAGTTGCTTACAGCTAGTTTGTCTTTGTGCTGCGATCGCGCTCTGCTCCGCCACAACATTTGAATTCATCCGCTCTGATGTAGGCCAGCAAATGCATGCAGCAGTCCGCGCACACACGCCGTGGGCAAACACGCTCAGACGAAACAAAAGTCGAGCCCGGAAAAGACCTTTGAGGAG
Organism: Acanthurus tractus; assembly: GCA_029783725.1. Classification (NCBI taxonomy): domain Eukaryota; kingdom Metazoa; phylum Chordata; class Actinopteri; order Acanthuriformes; family Acanthuridae; genus Acanthurus; species Acanthurus tractus. The sequence goes on along the minus strand of JAQNCA010000032.1, from coordinate 16,440,219 downwards.
AGAAAAACCAGCCCTCGAAGCGGACAGATTATTGTGTAGTAGCCCCACTTCCCAGCCCGGTCAGCCCCGCTGTCCAGCCCCACGGCACAAAAGACACACGTCCCAATGTCACATGAGGAAAAAGTGCACAATGAGACCACATGCGTGCTGTGGCACTCGCCAAAACAACACGTTTCCCCCGGTATACATATCAGCACGGAAAAACTCTGGAGAGCTCCGGGTCGCTCTCTCTCTCTCTCCCTCTCTCTCGCTAGAGATGGCGAGCAGTCACCATAATGAGAGAATGGCAACTG
>JAQNCA010000032.1:16426271-16439826 GCA_029783725.1 Acanthurus tractus | reverse complement strand
CGGCGTGGGCAACAGCGCTCTGTCAGAACAAAAGTGGGATCCTGACGTTACCTTTGAGGGCGCAAAAAAAACAACAACAACCAAAAACAAAACAAAAAAAACACACACAGACACACACTCACACACAGCCTCGAAGAAACCAAATCATGCCGTCGCAGCCTACTTCAGCCCGGTCAGTTCTCTGTAGAGATAACTTCATCCAAACACACACACTCACACACACACACACACACACACACACACACACACACACACACACACACACACACGTCCTGCTGTCATATCTGAAAAGTGCACAATGCAGAGCACATGCACGGCGTGGCATTGGGGAACTCTGAAAACAATGTGCTTTTGCTATGATATAAATATCAGCACGGAAAAACTCTGGAGAGCTCCGGGTCGCTTTATCCCTCCCTCGCTCTCTCTCTCTCTCTCTCTCACGCCGGAGATGGCGAGCGGTCACCATGATGAGAGAAAAGCGACTGGCTCTCAGGTGATCGCTGAGACACGGACGCCACCTGAACTCTCCTCGTCTTTTCTGGACATAAATAACGAAGACGAGCGTGGACTGAAATGTGTAAAGGATGAAGGGCAAATGTTTGAGTATATTGTGACATGAGACAGACCCCCCCTCCCCGCTTCCTCTCCGTTGAGAGACACAATGTGGCGATGTGACACATCTCCGCCTGATAGGGTATGTCAACATTAATGCAAAGTCACACAGAAAACACAAGGGAGAGCCAAACAAGCAAAACTCTTGACGACAACCAGCCCAGGAACAAATAATCATCACGAAAACTGACCGCATTGAGTTACTTTGTTGGAAAAAAAATAGAGCGGGTGGGGGGGAAAAAAGTAGCCAGCTGGACAACCAACAACAGGGGGGCTGGGTGACACAACTTATTACACAGGCTCGGCTGCTGGAGAAGCCACGGGGGAAAAAAAAGGGGGCAAACAAAATTAACTCCACTGACCACCACCTCCACCACCACCACCAGCTCCACCACGGGTAGGTCTCCCAGCTCCCTGCGCAGCGGAGTCTCCGCGAAGCCCTCGCTCCGCTCCCGGCGGCTTACATGTTGAGGCAGGCTACTGTTATTTATCCTCGGCCGACCTATAACGTGGAGTGCTCCCGTCTCTCGTATCGGCCCCTTTGGTGGACTGACTGAACCACTTCGCTGTTGAAAGGCATTCACCGAGCCCCCGCCGACCCACCGAGCCTCTCCTCTCCGCCCCCCTTTAAGACTCTCTCTTGTCTCTCTCTCTCTCCCTCTCTCTCTCTCTCTCTCTCTATCTCTCTCTCAAATATTCAATAATTCCCAGATAATCAGCGGGCGAGAGAAAAGATGTCCAATGAGACAAACAGTTACAAACCCGCTCGTCCAGATGGCATGTGAACGACGAACAGGCACGACTCGGATACGGCCGTGTCCAGCCTTTCGCCTCTGCCGTCCGCGGCTGCTCACTAATCTCGACGGTTTTCGGTTCTGAAAAGTCCGGGGGGGGCGGGAGGGAGATAGGAGAGAGGAGGAGGGGAGGGTAGGGGGGGGTCGTCAAGACAGTCCGTTTCGTATCGCCAGTCTCCAGTCTGGTGGGAGAGAGAGAGAGGAGAGAGAGGAGAGAGAGAGAGGGGCAGAGGGGTGCTCGGTTTACAGCATGGGAGATGTAGTGCTCCGCTATCCACGCCCAGGATTAGACGCTGGAGAGGCTGGGAGGGGTAAGGACTGCAGGTACCGGCATGCAACGCGAGCTCCAGCCGCTCAAGGGGAATGGGAGATCGCGACCAAAGAGTAACGGTGCGCTAAACTGTAAAGGCTTATCGGGGTGACGAAGTAATAAACTGTGTTTTTTTTCTCAACCAAAGCGAGGCTCCGGGTTTCACTCAGCGGGTGTCTGTGTTTCAGTGACAGTCCGGTCAATCACTTGTTAGGGCAGCGGGTTAGAGCTGTTGAACGAAATTGCCAAAATATATATTTAAAAAAAAAAAAAGAGTGGGAGAGGTTTTTGGGTCTGTTGCAGGAGAATTAACTCGAGGAAGCAAGACTCCGGGTGCTGGAGGCTCTCCAGTTGCATGCTGTAGGCTGCAGGCGGATGCCTTTTGGAGGAGATGAGGAGGAAAAACTAAAGCCTCATCTGCTGACTCTCGTCTTGGATTTCAAACCCTGTAACTATGTGAGACGTGTTACCTTTCACCAAGTTTTGGATATCTGTGTTAATGTCATGGATATAACTTACATTAAACATAATAAGGTTTAGTTTCAGTTCATTAAAGAGCTCTGGGGGGAAAAAAAATGCTCAGAAGGTGACAGCAGGCTGTTTTTGTAAAATCTCACTTGCTTGCACCTTTAACTTTGACCGGCTGATGTGATGTGGACTGAATAACCATCTCCACATTCCTTGCAAATATTAAGTTATATATTTATCTGAGGAGCCAATTATATTATTCTCATCTGCAAACTGGCCTCAAATTATTAACGTCTTTTACTAAATAGACGAAGACACACTGACAATCAAAAATATCCCAAGAAAACAATTAATGCAGACACATGGCATCTGACTCCCTCATTATGACTGACTGTAGTACGGGCTGACAGCATCCCAGCTGTACTGAGTCAGACTAAACCCTGGGATTTTTGTGATTTCCTTAGTTTGCTCAGGCCAAGGTTTTGATGGTGTGAAGACATTTTATCTGCAAGGCCAGTGATCCTTATGAATTTGAACAGAAAGAAAGTCCCTCACTCTGCAGTGCACCTTCAGTTCTTTGTCATGCACATCTCAGAGTGCAGTGTGTCAAAATCACATTTCCTGTAATCACCAGGTCAGGTCTTCAACTGGATTCACACACATGGTTTTCTACGAAGAAGCAGGCTTGAGTTGGGTTACAGGCCAAACAACAATTTGGATGAGGCTTAGATTTTTAATTTTAAATTTAGCCCTTAGTTCCCTACCAGACTTTACACAAAATCAGGACAAGCTGTGGCAGTTTGTAAAGACAATAGCCTTCAGTCCATTCTGAAATAATCCAAACCGGCTTCACACAGCAACTGCATTGAGTTTAACACAGCAAAGGAGGTGCAGGTGATTTTATAAATAAGAGGAACACATGAACCAGCCTCTCGTGAAGGCATTACATCATATTCACATCATTTGTAACAGAATAAAGTCCACTTTTACCCACAACTTTGTCTACATTTTAACTCTGAACAAGTGCATGTTGAAACACTAAGTCCGCTTTTTCCTAAAATTGAGATCTGTCTCTGACTTAAGTGCTGCAAAAACACAGACATGGAAGCTGATAGGAAGACAACAGGAGCAACTCAAAAATTACAGTTAGTTGAATGACATCACATCTGCAACTTCCAGTGACACACAGGCGAACAGATAAAAGTTTGAAGTATGAAATCAGTCCGTTGAGCACAGGATTTACACTCAGTCTCATCTGACTCTCGCCCAAAGATAAACGCCCACAGGATATTTAGCTCTCCTATTCCATAATCACATTTTGGCACGGGAGTTAAGCAGCACAGGTTACCCTCGTAATTAGGCCACTTGTCTTACCTGAATCCTGAAAGCAGTGTAGGCCTGCTGTCTACAAGGGTATCCACTCCTTTAGGCCAACGAATTTCCTACTTTTCTCAACACTTGTGGTGGTGAGGAAATAACAGTGCACATTACAGCGAGGCTGACATCGTCGTGCCACTGAAAGAGTTTGTTTACTATCATGCACGATCCGCGCCGTCCCTGACCACTGCAGGGCAAACGATCCTGTCCGTCCGCCGAGAGCAGCTCGAGTTGAAACTATTTCGCCGCTTTCCTATCGCGGAGCGGATCGGCGTGTGAGAGCTCCTAACATGCCCTTCGCCATTCGCTCAGTAATGGCTGCGTGCAGGCAGCCAAATCGTTGACAGATGGCCAAACGTGAAATTGGGAAACCAAAATACGCCGATCAGTAGAGAAAGAGTCACGCCGTTGAGGACCGCGTCGGCGGAAAGCAGGAGTGCCACAAAGTCGGCAGCTGACACATCGCATTGTGTCTGAGCCGGGGTAACCCGGAGACCTCAGCGACCGCGCAAGAGCTATCCCGGTAGTGACCGGCTGCTCGGGGCTTCACCAATTATAGACGAGTTTGGTTCACAGGCTCCACATCGGACGTCTGAAGCTCTGGGGTTTAAAAAACTTGTTTTGCATGCAATTATGCATTTCTCGAGCAGAGATGTGGTATTCCGCACATGCACTGACAACTGCGATAGCACAGATGAAGGCACGTTGTTTATTTCGAAGGCCTGATTTTTGAAGAATGTCGTCTTCAAAGTGGGCATACATGGTCATCTATCCGTGAGTCATATTGGAGATTATCGACCCTATTTAGGCCGCCATGGTTTACAGCGACGAGGATGTCCCGTCTAAGTTCGTGGTTCACCTGGTATTGAATGTCGAGACTGGGGAGGCGGCGGGGGGTGAACGCTGAGTAGAAATCAAGCGCATTATTCTTCCATCTTGGTACAAGTAATGAATTATTCTACAACAAACCAAGGGAGGATAGCAGCCGATCACAGACACAGTGACTGGTGATGTTCTTGTTTGCCAGGTTAATGGATGGCCCGATGCGCCGTCCAGATGATGTTAAATATCTGTCCGAAATTGAAAAAGCATCACTTCATATATAGTTATTGTGCCAGCGGCTGGAGAGTCTACTGCATCCATAGCCGACACGCATGGACAGCAGACTCAAGAATGTCATCTCGATACACAACTTGGCTGTCCATACATGTGACACGATCCTACATAATGCCGTGGGCTAACAGCGAGACATCACCGCAACTACTGTGGCTCCTGCAAGACACCAACAACTAGAAAATACAGATATCCAGGTCAAAGTTTGGCAGAGTTTTACTCGCCCTCAATAGCGTTGTGCAATGCCCCCTTTAATGCCCCCTGCTCGCCCGTAACGCCTTTGTTATTAGTAATCGCATGGTATTGCACCGTCTTACCTTGCGCTCCGAGCTGTCTACAGCCACAAAGCCTGCACACAGCGCAACAAGCTATTGTTGTCTCCACAGAGGCGTCCGTGCGGGGCCAGGGATGTGATTTTGAAGTAGAATGAATACAGTATGCAATTTTGGCTTGTCCTCGCGATCTTCCCTTATTGCCAGTTTTCGGTCTGCAGCAGCTGGAGATGAAAATCGCGCACCCTGGGTCCTAGCGCCGGGTAAAGCCCTACAGGTGAATAACAAGCGGGCTGGTGCTCGGTGGGCTTCAATCTTTAATTGTAAGGGAGGGGAGGGGAGTTGGGGGGGGCTTCGCTGGAGTCAGATAAACACTCCAGCTAAAGCATACAGTCTTGCTTTCCCTCCCTGAAGATTCAACAAAGATTAAAATATTCAGCTTGGATGACATTTAAAAAAGGTGTCAAGTCCAATTACACGGAGCACACATTAGGGCCTACTTTAACGAAATATTTGTGGTCTGCTGTCACACTGAAAATGATTATTTGCAAACTGTTTAAATGCTCAAATATCAAACCCACTTAAGCATTTTGCCATTTAGTTTTCCACAAAATCCTGTACACGGTGGCTCAGGGCAGACTCCCCTTCAATTTTCAATTAGGCCATCCATGTTTGAAGTGTTGAAAATCAAAGCATCAAACAATAGGCAGGTAAACTCACAAGTTTATTTAAATCGAACTTGGGCAACAGTTACATGAAGCGTTTAATATTTGATTACAATGGCTGAATGGACCTGCTGGGCACAGATTCAGGGGCCCAGGAAGTCAGGGGGCCAACCGAGCCAGAGCATCTGTTTGAAGTGACTGTTGGGCCTGCATGTCACTGCTGCAGCAATCAGACAGGGGCTACAGTAAAACAACATTAGAACTGGTCAGGAGGGACGGATATACTGACAGCTATGTCACTGTGCTTTCAGAAAATATTAAAATAAACTTGCATTACAGTTCAACATGTGGGTGTGCCAGCCAGGACAATATAATCCGAAAATCTGTAATATTTTATTGTTGTTTCGTATTTTGTAGAATATTTTTGGAGAGGTGTGTCAGTGTGGATTTGCTGTGGTGAGAAGCTTCAAAAGGAGTGAGACAGCCTCTATTCATTTCCTGTGTGAGTTAAATACTGAAGTTCAGGTGCAAAATGTTAAACAACACTAAAAAAGACACAAAAGGAGCACAAACAGTGTGCGCAGCTATAGACAGCCAAGGTTATTTAAATGTTTGAGCCAGAAGGACAACCGCCACCTCATCAGTCAGCTTGTAAATCTCTAACATTAAGGAATCACACCACAGTGTCCGCTATCACCTGGAGATATGACATCTAATACATACATTGTCTTTCATAGCTTAAATCTTAGCCTCTAAATGCTAGCGAACCTGTAGCTTATTATTTCACTGATGAATCACCGATTGCAAAGGTGTTTTGAGGGAGTTCATATATGGTAAACAGATTAGAAAGAGCTGGTCCTTGTTCTCTTGACAACATGACACAGACAGACTAGATAGTACAAATTTAGAATTTTGGGCAGAACACTGGAGCACTAGCAAGTCTAATAATCGTCTGTGATATGAATGTGCACAAAGCTGGCAGAATCAAGTTTTCTGCTCAGTCTTTGTTTAACTCTCACTGTAATTACACACAGACCTCTTATGAAAACACCGGGGTCAACAATTGAGGTCAGGACACCCTGGTAAATGTGTAGCTTAAGTGAGTTGTTAGTGAGGTAAAGTGACCAGTTTAAAGGCTCAATTTTAACTGAATCCGCTAAGAAGGAAGCAGGCTGTGGTCTTAGGTCAGGTGGGCCGTGTCTCAGTGCAACAGGTTTACTCATATGATACGCTGCACATGGTCTCAAAAGCCTTTTGAAGCTCATCTGCACCGTTAAGGTTGAGTTATGCTCTCTGTGCCTCAAGAGACAACGCTGGAGCAGTGCCTTAGATGTTCCTTAAAGGTTCTGACAAAGCAGCCCTGTCAGAGGCATCAAACTAAAGGCCTCTACAGACAACAGCCACAGATACAGGACATAATTAAGGACGGTTTCCTCTGCCAGAAATGGGCAGAAACTGGGCTGTCATTGAAGTGGGTTTGAAGCCATCACCCGTTGAGGAGAGTACATGACTTGTTTCTGCAGGCACGAGCAGGTAATTTTCCAAAACAATACCCCTGTTCTAGATAATCTACAGACCTCATTGCAAACAATTTTTCATTGGAAATACTGTACTGAAACAGACCCTTTGGAAACCGTTTACAGAGAGGTCTGTGGATTATCCCGAATAACTGGGACACTGCAGCTGAGTTTTTCGAATGTAATTCTAAAACTTTCTAAGCAGCACAAATGAGACTACTCATCCTTATTCTATTTAGGTGTTGTCGGAAAATTCAGAGGTGCATCTTGGAAAAGACTGGCACATGAAATGGAAAATATCTACATGGCCAGACACCTCAAGGGTTTACTGATAAATGTTTTTAAGGGTAATGTGAGTAAACCCACTCTCTATGCCAGATGTTGGGCTTCTGTCTGAAACTGAAAGTGATCTTGAGTTAATGCTCTTTAGTTATTTTTGACAGACAAGACCATTTAGAGTGAGATGGACACTCAGGAGGTGGATATTCCTGATCAAGATGGTATGTGATGTCTGTGCAGACTGAGATCATCCGCAGAGACTCCACAGGGCCTACAGAGTTATTGGAGTTACAAGTGTGGGCAAGAAGAGGGCCATCAAAAGGGCCAAGAGTGTGTGAAGGCATATGGTTTCCCCTGTTAAACTGGGAACATTGCACAAATTAAAGTCCCACTGTTGCACTTATTCAGTCATGATGACTGCTTTAAAGAGTCAGCACTAAGCCACTGGTAGGTTAATACCAGCAGTTAGCACCTTATCGTGTAGTTTTCGGAAAATTAGGAGTAAACATCTTATACCTTCCAGTTAAATCCAAGATCACTGAGAGCAGTCATGATTAACTGAAATACATTTGAATTCAGTGACTGATAATGGATGAATGAGGATTTCATCCTGTAGTTTCTGGTCGTTTACCACAAAAATCTAGATGCACTGTGCTTGTCTATGCCTATTATCTTCAAAAGACAGACCTTTAAGGGCGCAACTCCTTCTGTAACCATATTCACATTTGTGCAAGACACAAAACAAAATGGGTATCCATTAAGAAACTCCACAGGGAACCTTTACCATCCTGGCTGGTTTCACAGTGTTTCACTGATTGACTGTTTGTGAAGGTAACAGACCAACAAACTTAGCAATAAGCGAACAAAGGCAAGAAGACACTGAGGAAGTATAGATAGTATAGAAAAATGCACAAAATGCATCCTATTTGTTTGTTAGCCCATAATGACAAACAATATGTTTCTGCTGGTTAACATATACGCTAGGTACCTTGAGGGCAGGTTGATTGAATTATGATGGAAGGCATGTCCACTGTCTATCAAGATACAACTCTACATTTTTTCGTTTCATTTTTATGGCAAGAAATAACTGCAATAGGGCCTCCAAAACAGATTTGCAGCCAAACGTCAGACATTTTATAAACCAAATGCTGAGCTGATCAAGGAGGATATATTTATCAGATAATGAAAATAATACTCAGATGCAGCTCCATATGGACGTTTTATTTTTTGCTCAGCTATTTTGCTCAAGCTTTTTTGTTCATAATGTTTATTTCAAATTCCAAATATGACACTGAGCGCCAGTAACTAATTATCATTGCTTTTTAGTATCACATGCACAAAGTGTTTTGCATGTCAGTCAAATTCAGAGCTTGTGGAATAGATCTAGCACGTCTTGAATTTTTATCCTGCCCACATATGAATCTGCCTTGTCTATTAATTCTGACCCGCTGTGTTGGAGCCAGGATCAGTGAGAATACAAGCTCTGGCTGCCTCTCAAGGTGTGCTTTTGTACCCCACATGATAAATAGATGCAGCTGTCATCCCCACATTTTCCAATGCAGCCTCTCTGCCCTTCTCTTACCGGCACCTAAGAAAGCCGCAGAGCTACAGTCAAGATGTCTAAAAATGGAAGGACAATGCTGAGGGCAGACAATTTTGAGCGTGGAAGGAGAGGAAACTCATTGGTGTAAAAATTGTGAGATAGAATGGGCCGCCACTGATTTCAGACCCCACGCCAGCAAGCTATGGCGAGATCAACATTTAGACAATTTAAATACAATCAGGAAAGTTGCTTTGACTGACGCTCAAACTAAGGCTCTTCAAACAGTGAAAAACTTAGTCACAACCTAGAACTGTGGTGAAAGAGGGACAAATACACACATATATTCATACACACTGAATATGTCAAAGCAGGAGTTAGCAGGAGAATTGCCACGGTAAAGCTAGAAAATCAGTTTTGAATTCTTAACAGATCTGCTTGCGTTGATGCAGAGACCACAACAGAAAACTCTCACAGACATAACTGACAGCATCACAGCTCGGGAGAGCTCTGAAAACAAGTGTGATCAGTGAACATGCACCTTTTCATGCATACATGATACAGCACTCTGAAAACAAAAATCTAGATGAGGGTAAGAGATGGCGTCCAAGATACAGATCTAAGAATAGGTTAAATACATTGACTTTCCAATTTTACAGCCTGTATTCCCACCTGACCTAAATAATGACCTTGCATTAAAAATTGTGACAGGTGGCTGGTGCCATACTGGCCAATAGCAAAAGAACTTGCAACTGCAAATTACCCTCTAAAATGGGTTTAAGAAACTCCATTAAATAATCACGTTTTTTACTCTCACAAAACATCATCTTTTAGGTTGGCTGCTGGTGGCTATAAAATATTAAACATAAACAAAACACCTCACTTGGTTGACTAAATTAGTGTGTAAATTTTTTATTTGTTCAGCACTGTAGAAATATGTAATTCCGAAGCCCCTTTGTCATGTACTACAACTTCCCACCATTAACATTAGTTTATAAAAAGTGTGATTCTGTCACACAGCTTTAACTTTATCACAACATGTCTTTGTGTCAGTACACTGTGTGCAGTGATATTTACAGTGTGTGACCTAAGCTGGTAGGATGCATCAGTGTTCCGTTTTATGGGAACACATGTAACATGAAAACGCAGATCCCTCACTCCGCAATATGTTAGTGCACTGCATGCAGAAGGTACACTGGAAACGTGGGCGTCTGGCCCAGCGTGATAATTTCAGTTCATAGCTGGCAGCTCATTTGCTGGACGTTAGCTACCGTTTCATCGGCCACAAATGCAAGACGTCCCAGGCGGGCTCGACTTGCAACTGAAGCAAAACGCCAGCAGCGAGACGTAACGCTACGTTAATATCCACGCGGGGTGACCTACTGAGGAGACGAAAGCTGACCGACTTTTTTTTTAGCTAGAGCAGAGGACGCAGCTTAACGTTATCGTAAGGTTCAATGCATATACTAGAGCACTAACGTCGTTGCCGCTCTCCAACCATATATAAAAAACCGTATTCATCCGGTTGATTTCTATATATTGTCTAGTCAATGCCTTACATATCAGCTGGTTCCATAGTGTAGCGGTTATCACGTCTGCTTTACACGCAGAAGGTCCTGGGTTCGAGCCCCAGTGGAACCAGGATTTATTTTTCTCCTGGTATCGTGCCTCTGCCTTTAATCTCAGGAAGGTTGAGTTTTATGACACTTCTACTTTTTTCTCGTACTACGAACAATATGGAAGAGTTTCTCTGGGCAGTCAAGCGGATCCGCGTGTAAATTCTAACACGCTTTAAAGTGATCGATACGACTGTTAAAATGAACTGCACGAGTGTCAAAATGAAAAAAGAGACAACTTGTGCTGCACTCTGCTTTCTCCATGTAACTTGTAACTTACAATTTACATTATGCGACCCCTAAAACATTAGTTATCAGTTGGTTTGTTGTGAAAAACAAACGCAAGTTGTGGCTTCATTTGTAGGGGTAAAATAACGAGGTATCATGGCGCAACCTATAAATAATTGCCACTAAAGTTCAAGCTACTATCTCTTTGTGTTTATGCTCATAGCAGCAAATTATCATACAAGCCTCACAAAAACTAATAAATTATTTAAAGAAATGACTCAAAGTGACCACCTGCCATTCAAACAGCTGTGTTTTTAAAACTGAAATTGTGTTAGGGCTCTGTTAAAACTGAAGGAACACTTACTTTGACCTAACAGTTAAAAAAAAGCCTTGTCATTCATTTGCCCATCATTTAAGAAAAGAGTTTTAACCATACTCTGCATGCATCAATAAAGTAACACATTCTTATTAACTATGTGTGTAATCATTCATGCGCACAAACAACCATAACCTTACCATATGCTTTACTACAAGTTCATAAGGTTACACCACTAATTGGCACATTTCGCCAACCATCAAGGACATTACAATCCATGAATATATGGATTAACAGAAATAAATAAAGGCTAAATTGATTTTCATGAGCCCATTTTCTCCTGCTTGGTTTCTCATCCAAAATTTTGTATCCCAGAGCACAAATTAACCTAAGCCCTGCTTGGGACATTAATGTTTGCTAATAAGCAGTTTCAGCATTGGTTGGCTTTCTCCTAACCAGCAAATAATTAGCTACTTACCGCATCAGTTGTTGTCCGATAGAGGTGATCATCATCAGATAAACATACCAGATAGGTCCAGTCTTTGAATTGTAATCAAGTTCATAACATTTCATATTTAGCTATGTCAAACTCAGTGCTGCAGGAGGTCAAGACAAGTAAGTTAACTTAGCTAACGTTGACTTAACGGCAGACAACAGCGCCATCTATTTTTTCTTCCAAATCGCACCGACCACTTTGACTCTGTCCGTTCTTTGGCGGAGCCCGCTTCCAAATAATTAACGATAACATTCATTGTAAGCTATTAATTAAAGAGAAAAAAAAACTTAAGTGGTATATATCACTGCCAAGAGGTTAGGAGAGGTCGCACTGTTGGTATTTGAATGTGGCCTTTTTCAACGACCGGAAAGTGTCTCATTTTTATTTCCCGGTGTCACATTCATTTGTGTTCCCAAGATGGCGAACGTAGCTGCTGCTGCTGCTGCTGCCGCCGCTGCTGCTGCAGCCGCTAACAGAGACCCAGCCGTCGACCGTTCACTACGATCGGTGTTTGGTAAGTTTGTTGTCGTTATTCACCGTTTACTGGCAGTTTTGTCTATCTGGTACACAGTTAGTCGATAACGTAATAGCAAATTAATTAAAGCTTGCTAATTTAGCCTGCTAATGTTACCGTTTGCTAACTTTGGCAATGTGGTATCAAACTTAACGCTTGCTAGCCGAAGAATCAGAAAAGCTTAACAAATGCATTTTGAATTTAATGTTTATCGTGTCTCATTGCCATTGTAGTTGGGAACATTCCGTATGAAGCCACAGAAGAACAGCTGAAAGACATCTTTTCTGAAGTCGGACTTGTAGTCAGCTTCAGGTAAGTGAAAGAAGGTGCTATTCAGTTTCTAATAGCGTCAAGTTGGCCATCATCAAGTGCTGCAAAGCCCAAATGCAAGAGTCATTATGTCCTTTTAGACAGACTTTTAGGGGTCAAGTCAACCATCCATTTTTTACACCAGTATGGATAATTTTATTGTTTGCATAGAAGTTTTAAAAATGATTACCTTTTGAGTTTTAGTTAAGTGTAAACACGTGGATTATCCGACATAATCACGTGTGTTTGTTGTCAACAGGTTAGTATATGATAGAGAGACGGGAAAACCCAAAGGGTATGGCTTCTGTGAATATCAAGACCAGGAGACGGCCCTTAGTGCCATGCGGAATCTGAACGGGAGAGAGTTCAGTGGTCGGGCTCTTCGTGTAGACAACGCAGCCAGTGAGAAAAACAAAGAAGAGCTCAAAAGTAAGCATTTTATTTAACAAACGCATATTTAATTTCATTGAGAGGTGATTGTGCAAAGTTACAGGTCTCTGCTTTAATTGGCATAGGTTTGGGAACAGGAGCCCCGATTATTGAGTCTCCTTATGGAGATAGCATCCAACCACAGGAAGCCCCAGAGTCCATCAGTAGAGCTGTGGCCAGCCTGCCCCCTGAGCAGATGTTTGAACTTATGAAACAGATGAAGGTAGGTTGGTTTTCTGCCTCTGTTTTTTTACTAGCAAGTATTTAACATCTGTCTTGCTTTGGACTCAGATATCCAAGTGTGTTGCAATTGGTATACTTAAGCTGCTTGCATTTAAGAGTGTTGGCTACTGGTGCAGTGAAAAGTTTGTTGAATTGTGTAAGGCTTTGTAGAGCACAACTGGGGTCCCATTTCTGATGAAGTAATTACATGCTATTGGATCAGTGCATAAACTTGAGCACTTAGTGATGTTGATCCAGCATTTTAGACAGAAACATTTCAGTAGCTGGTATCAGAACAACACTACTTTTGTCACACAAACCCAACCAGGAGGCTGTTGTTCCACATACTGTTTAAATGAGGGTTAGAAACAAACCATATTAATATAAATATCAATATAACTTTGACCCTAACAAGCAAATGACCTATTATGCTTGCTTATCAACCCACATGTATGTTTCTAATACAGTCCTACTGAGA
>JAQNCA010000032.1:16398024-16408627 GCA_029783725.1 Acanthurus tractus | reverse complement strand
ACAGCATCCAACCTGCTGAAGAATAAAAACACAACAGTTGTTTGTGTCAGGGTTGTTTTTGTGAGCGTAATTTGATTTGATCAGCTGTGAAGGCTGAATACTCTAAAGTCATTTTATTGGCTTTTAAAAAATGTTTTGCAAGGGCTAAAGAGAAAGATTCATATTTTTTAGCAAAAGGTGAAATATTTAATTTTTTAAATTTTGATGTGATCCTTAAGTAATTCAAAAATATTCTGATTATATTAAAGTTTTTGTAATACTATTTATTATGTAAGTATTCCCAGAGAAATTACTTGAATCCTGCATTCAGTAACTGGCCACATTTCAAAGTAATCTGTCCCGACTGCGGGGGAAAAGTAAATATTTAACCCATTTTAGTTTCACTAATTTTTATCTTCTTCACTCTTCTGTGTCAACCTTGAGTAAATTCTGTGATAAACACTGATGTGCTGTAGGTCAATCCAAGATTCAGGTCATGGACAAGAACTATCCACAAAAAGCAAAAAAACATCCTTGTGAATAAACTTGCTTGACTTGTTTTGCATCAAAATTAAATACCACATCCACCCACCACAAATAAAAATGTTGATAAGAAATGAAAAAGTCCTTTTGCTCGAACTTCCTTTCCCGTTAGTTACTCATTTTTAACACAAAAGTGAAGAAAACTGCTTGCGTGAATTCACCTGTCATCAGAGCTATCATGTATGCCACCAGCTTGTGGAAACTCAGATTGTTGTCCAGTTGTTTCCTCATTGTTCTGCTGCAACACTGAGAAGATAAAGACAGCAGGAAGTGTAAAAATTGGCAAAGGAACGTCTCTGATGGCGCTTTTACTGGAACTTACCTAACCTGAGTCTGTTAGGTAAGAATATAATAACCATCTAGTTTTTAGTTGAAACTTGCAGTCAGACATACTACAAAATCACAATACTATTACACAAACTTATTGTGTTAAAATAGCCCAACATCACTCAAATGGTTATAATTATTACTTGTGTATTTTTGGTAAATATTACAGTCTCTTTTAAAACTTCATTTAAAATGGGAAATTGAGCGTACAACTGCAAGGTAACAATTAGTGAATAACGTTGAAATGAAACTTGTATTATACAGTGATGAAAATTAAAATGCTCTTAAATGCACATCAAAGAATGAAAAGAAGAAAGTTTCACAAAAATCTTTCCTTGACATACAGCAGTCAAACTGGTTTTGTACATTAAACATAAAAAAATGTGCTCATCGTTTAATCCTAATGACAGAGTTTTCAGTTCACCTCGCCCTGCTGTGTCATGAAAACATCATGATCTTACCACAAAGGAGCCTCGGATCAAAGACAGCAGGTTCCTGCAGACCGGCAGGAGGATCAGCATGCAGTTGAAGTTGAGGACAGCTGCGGGAGCTCTGGCCCAGGCCAAGGCGGACTGCGGCAAAACACGACAAGCGTTTATTCATATGAATCTGACTGAACATGATAAATAATACTAATGATGGTAATGATAAAACTCTCCAGCTCACGTCTGTCGTCTTTACTCACCCCTAAAAGATGGCGCGTGTAGAAGAACTGATCTCCCAAATCGTAGAAGAGATAAAACCAGACAAAAAGGAAGGTGTTGATCCCCATCCAGATCACCTGCAAACACAACCAGGATCACATTTCCATAAAAAAAGCATTTGTCTTTAAATAAAAGAAGCAAAACAACAAAAACAAAACAAACAACCGAAAGAACCACTGTGCGATCCTGAGTGGTCTATCTGCTTTAAAAATGCACCTTTCGACTCCCTGTGCGCACTTTGCGCATGGAAGCTGTGCGTAAAGTCTCCCACTGGCTAACTTCAGTCCGCTTTGAGTTGTAAAAATGATAAATTGCTAAAATATAATTACGAATAACTCACCAGTATAAAGGATGTAAGTCCATGGTTGACAATCCAGTTACCCATGTTGAACACCTGTTCACGAATCTCAGCAGCTTACCTGCATCTTCAGTCTTGCTTTTCGTTTTATACCTTCTGGCCCAGACTCCTCCCCCTTCACCACAGGTGTGCAGGTGATGTGACACAAGGAAACAAATAAAGGAGAATTTAGAGGAGAGGCTTCCTTCCAGGAGTTGAATGACTACATTCCTGCCTGCTGGAATCAGGTTGGAAAAAACAGCTTGAGTGGCAGGAATGAGGAAGCACTCCTTACATCACTGAGGAAACTTTGCTCTGCAAAACTGTCAGCTTTATGTGAAATAATCATATCTTCAGGCTCATTGTGTACGTGACAAGGATGACTTAGTGATTTTATCTTAAGGACAGATGAAGGCAAGAATGAATGTGTAGACAGATTATTTTATTTTAGTTTCAAGTAAAACAGTAGTGAAGGCACTGAACAAACAATACAAAACATAAAAACACAAGCAAACTATGAAACAGCTTTAATAAAGTACAAGCAAATTCAGAGTCAGTGTTGTTAATGCATCAGCTGTTGAGTTGAATTTTAAAGACATACACCCGATATTCCCTACAGGTGAATGCTTTCACCAACTTCTCACATTTTTCCATGTTTTTTTAGTCAAACAAAAACCTTTTTTTTTCTTCCTTTTTCTAAGTCGAGGCAACCAGACTGGACAGTGAACAAAACAAAGCATTCATTGCAGCAGTTCGGTATGAGGAAGATTCTTGTCTTGACCTCCTGCTTTTTTCTTTTTAGTCTGTTTAGTGCAAATGCAAACCTGTGCAAAGAGGGGTGTTCATGGTTTGAAAACCCTGAGAGGAAGTACACTGGTGGCGCTCACTCTTTGGAGCACTTCGGACACACTTGGCACGTTTTCCTGCACACCTGGCTCAGTCGTGTACATGACTCAACTCTGCTCTTTCAACAGGGCCTTTGTGCATTGCTGCATGTTTCGTAATGCTACATTCTTTGGTACAGTGGCACCTTGTGGTGCCCTAAGTAGTGTACATAATCATCCCCAATCAAGACATCAGGAGTTGACCTAACTATCTCTCAGAACCATTAATGAGTTAAGTTTTGTGCACTTAAGGGAAAAAAGGCAAGAAGTCTGTTCTCTACACATCACCCAGCTAACTCAAATCACAAGAATCATTCTGGTTTTGTGTTACAGGACTTAGAGTCTCGTTCAGTAGTGCTCCTGCAAGGGCAGCTGGGATGCATTTCTATATTAGAGACCTTATGTTTGTTACTTAAATGCCCCACCAAGCCCCTCTCAGGCTGCTTCCATTGTATCTTCAACAATAGCTGTCTCCCTCTCTCCTAGCTGGCTCGTGAGGTCAGGTGGTTCTGAGTTTTGGGGGTCCAGCAGCTCCAGTGGCTCATCCGTCGCCAGCACCATAGTGGCAGCGGTGGAATAGGTGGGTGCTGGCTTCTGTCCAGCTCTTGCTGCCCTTGCTCCTTTACGGCAGCAGATGCAGTGCAGGCAGTCATGGACGTTGTATTTGAAGAGGCGTCTGCAGGGGTGGCAGAACTGGTAGAAGAGCAGCATGAAGAGCACGGCCAGGCTGTAGCAGATCAGAAGCTGGACAGCCAGCAGCGGTGCGCACACATACTCATAGAAGTCCGACTTGAAGAAGTACCAGAGCGTGATGAGGATTAAATTCTCCACAAAGCGTCCGCAGTAATACATGGCCAGGCGGCCCCAGCGCTGCTTCCTCTCGATGAGCTCTCGATGGGTGAGGTCCAACTGGACTGCTGACCAGCAGAAGACATTGATGCAAGCATAGAGCAAAGTGAACATGCTCAGCACCACTACGGTGCCCAACTTAGAGAAGTTTTTCTCCACGTCCTCAGTCAGAGAGCCTTTTCTAGCCCAGAACTCAATCCAAGGGAGGAAGAAGAAGAAGAGCAGGTTAGCCATGCCGACGAGGATCACCCAGTGTGTGAGTGCTGTGCTGAAGAGGACCAGAGCCGTGATTCGGGTTGCGATCTCCAACCCTCTCCACACAATCATGCACAGGTAGGCAGCCGGGCGTAACCGCACCTTGTAATCATCGTATCTGATCTGGATGGCCAGAACGCTGCACACAAGAGCTCCATATATGATGGAGATCAGCGTGATGATCATCAGAGCCCCTGTAACAAAACAAACAAAGTTCTCTGTTTCTTTGCATGTCATCTAAACAAATCTAAGCAGCATTTCATCACTGCACCATTCAAAAATGTCTCATTATAAATGGTCCCAAGCACAGATAACCCCTTATATTAGCAACATGAAGTCATCATGATTCCATATATTTATACATTCATATGTATTTTTTCCACTGTGAGTTTACCTGCAAAACTAGTGAAACATGTCAGCCTCAGCTGCACTGTGTTCATTGTTCATTAGCAAATATTAGCATGCTGACAAGCTCGATAGCATTTATGAACACAGTAAGCATTTTATTTGCTTACTATAAGCATTACCTTTGAGAGCATGTTAGCATAAGAAGTTGGCCTTTAACTCTAAGCACTGATGCATATACCATAAATGCAGCCACACAGAGCTACTAGCATTGCTGCAGACTCTTTGTCTTTTTAAAATGGAAAGCTTGGCTACTTAACAATGCATCTATGACTTGTAATGGTGTTTCAGTTTGCTATGATACAGCTCTGCCCTCCAAAATTCTCATGCTTTTATCTAATATCCTTAAATAAACATGTCTTCCTACACACTAACTTATTAACATTGGATATTAACACAAGAGAAAGGAGCGAGAATGAGATTATGTCAATGTTCCATCTTACTCGACTGCATCAACATACACAAAAACTGACAGTAACTTTAATACTGTTTTAAGAGTAAAAATTGAAGGTGATGAGTCATAAAAAGCTGCCAACTTCAAATAATTTCATGGTTTCATCTTTTTTAGAGGATTTTTTTTACCCAGGATGCAACATACAAAGTAGTGTTTTTTTAATACATGCACACTATGAGCAAAAGAATGAAAAGTAACTCCTCAGTCATTCTTACATCTTGCAGGGAGCAAGTATTTCTCCTGGATGGTGGCGTACAACTGGAGCGTCAGCTGAGGCGTGGAGCCCAGAAAAGCCTGGATGACCGCCGTGCGTTTGAAAGCGTTTCTGTGAGCGGCAAGAATGCGCTCCGATTGGCCGATTTCCCACTCCATAGGTGTCTTCTGTCCCTTTTTTAGACTGATCTTCCTGGAAATGGTGACGTAAGGCTCTTCCTTTTTTCCTGCCTTGAAATAAACCACCAGAGCCTCGATACATCTGAACACACACAAAACAAGTGACTGTGAGTGGATTACCATTTTCACCAACAGAGGGCAGTGTACTGTTATGTTTAAGTTACAGGACACCACGACTGGAGGTAATAATGTCTCATTTAAATATTAAGAGGTAATCATGATTGTTCAGTAATCATAACATGATAATAAAGCAAAGTATCAGATGCAAAATTTCAGCAGTTTGTGGTTGCAGCTTGTTTTAATTGCAGGAGTTTAAAGGGAGATATACAGGGTTTTGTTTTTCATGAACACTACATTGATTTTAGAGATGTTATCTCAATTAACCAATCAATCATAAACCATCCCAGTTTTGTAAATCACTGCTAAACAAACACAACACTGAGAATCCACTAGAGGGCAGACAGAGGACAGAAAACTGTTCCCTGATACCTCATTGTATGCACTGAAAATATCTAGGTGTGGTGCTTTAAAGGTTTGCAAAGTAAATGCTCCCTGTGTTCATTCACTGGGTGCAAAACAACACTTCATGGTTGAAGTGGAAATATTGTTACTACAATAAGAGGTTTCTGTGCCAAAGCACACTGCTAACTATGAAGAACATATTTAAATGTTCAACAGATATTTGAGTTTTGTTGCATATTATTTCTTTCTACATACAAGGACACAATGCAAATGACTTCTTAATATTTTGGAGGCCTAAATGATAAAAAATGAGTTTCATTAATCTCAGATGCAAACGATCAAGCTAAGCTAGAACAGGAAAACTAGTTAAACTGGAAGTGCAAGGTTTCAACCTGGCAGCAACAAGATGTGTGCATTAAATCCTTCAGTTATAAAATGATCTGAAACTCAAAGTGCAGCACATCTGCACTGAACAGACAAACCCAGCCCCTGGGAGGATTCCCACTGCAGCGCTAAATCTCACATCACTTTGCTGGAATGTTATCTTTTGCTCCAAATCCTCCAACTTCGGACATCAGAGTTCAGATTCCCATATGAATCTACTTCTCTGTGGTTCAGCTACACTCCGGAGTCAGCAGTAGGACCTTTTCAGAGACTGTTGTTTCAGCTGCCACTCCTTTGGACACTGCACTCCTTACTGACAAATCCAATTCCCTGAACTGTGCTGACCTAAATGTTATAGGCGTTATTTGGAAGCATGCCTATCTCTAAACTGGCCCGCACTCACAGTATATTCACAACCAGTCTAATAGCCACAGGCAGATAAGATTCATTCAGCTTTAGCATACAAGGTCTTCTGAGGAGTAACGGCAAATAAGCAAAAACCTGATTTACTGGCATCCTTTTCCTTAAAACCTGGCAGCACAATAGGCTGAGGACACAGCGTGAGGGTACTGAACTCGAGCCAGCGTGCACTTAGGATTCTGTAGAGCGAATGAGAGTCTGAGTGAATTTCACTTAAGGGAGAAAAAAAACAGCAATACTGGTAAATGCATTAGTTGACAGAATCAATATGCTGACTTCCAGGCAGTGTCTTATGGATTTATAAAAGGAAACACAGGCTGCTGCTCTATATTTGCAGTCTAAACATGCAATCTGCTTCCCTCAGTGTTGGAACAGCAGCATAATGTGACAAATACCACATGAAAGGAGAGGAACTACCTTAAAAAGAAGTTATGTTTTTCTTGTGACAGCTGAAACACTGATATTCTCTGGTGAAAGGTCACCGGAGCATTCAGGAAATTCTTTCAACAGCTCTTTAGCAAGATTCTGTACCATGGGATTACCCCATCAGGCTCATCAACATGTAAAGAGTGCAAAACGAAAACAGACACAAAACAAGCAGCCCTACATGCTCAGACTGGCCCGAGCTGACAGAGTAATTAAAGTAGTTTCTGTCCCTGCTTTAGGAAAGGGAACCCATTCTTTAGGAGACAAGTCAAGACAAAGCTACCCTGTGCCAAAAAACCTGACCGACTCCTTGAATTTTGCTACATGGGGTACTCCAAAACTTTCAAAACAAGACCCCCACAAAATAAATAAAAAAAACTTTATTTGTAGTTATCTGGAGAATATTTGAGTTGCAGTTTCCCCTCTGAGAGCTCATGCTATGTTTAATACTGAGTTACAAGATTAGCAATTACACTAAACGCACAGGAAACTCATCTGAGTCAAACAGTGTCTGTTTACAGAAGGACGGCTTGGAGTAACAAGAGCTTGTAACAAAACAGAATCAAGAGCATCGAGAGAATCGAGCACAGAACAGATAAGAATGAAATGTTCTGTAAAAACAGCTCTAGCAATTGTTTTCTGGCCTCACTGTTGCATTTAAAGCACACAAAAGAGATTTTACAGCTCAGTGTAACAGATGATAACTGTACAGAACATTCACTGAGCTCCCATCTGAAATGCAGTCAGCATAGCTGTAAGGGTGGCTGACAGATAACAGCTGCTTTTGGTTTCGGCAGCTTTCCTTTTTCAGTGGCATGATCCTGGATATTTTTTAGCGATGCCATGCAGCTTGGCTCTACGGATGGCAGCCACTCTGTCCAGACTAAATATGTAAACAACCACTGATATGTTTATAGGGAAAGCTTGCACAGATATTGGGGGTCTCTCCAGGTTAAATTATACAAATTTTGGTGATTCTCTAAACCCTCTAAAACGTAGAATTCATCCAATGTTTTGACTAATGACCAAATGCCTATAAATGAATTACACTCTCATTAGCTTCAGCTGTACTTTCTGATTGACGCTAATGTCAGTATGCTGACATGTTTAACTAAGATGGTAACCTTTTTACATGCTAAACATTAGAATATTCAAAGTGAGAATGTTAGCATGCTACAGAGCATTTAGCTCAAAACTTCATTGTGCCTGAGTAACTGCAAACATGTCTACATAGTCTTTTTTTTTTACTATTATTTCCTGGCTCCTGCAAAGCACTACTTTTGAGACTTTTATTTGGAGAATACTCCACAGGTTTTAGCAGACTGCCGTCAGTAAATTCACCACCCCAGCTGTTGCTCTGCGAGTTCCTCAGCTAAAATTGTGAAACAATCAAAGCATTCTTCATACAACACTTTTAAACTGTTGGACAACTTTGCTGCCATATAAAACTACATGCAATCTGATTTCTGTTCATTAAAAATGCTGACTCGCTAACAACCTCACTTGACGTTGAAATACACTGCTGAGCTGCAGGTGGTCTCAATGATATGTTTAGCTTTATCTCCTATGTGTGAAGAGATAATTATAGGAGCTGTGCTAGCCTGACCTTGGTCCAGTTAACTGTGGGAATTGACGATCTGCATGGAAAACTGTAGCATAAAAAAAGGGTGCTGCCTCTTGACATGTTTTGTTTTGTCCTGATTAATGAAGCACTTTTGGCTAAAATGTCCTAATCATAACTGTTGAAGCAGGAATTTTGTAAGTCTTGTACTGTACTCTAAATAGACACTAGGTTGTATCTGTTTTGATGCAGAAAATTATACAGCGGATAAGCACATATCAAAACAATTAACTTAGTATTAAAGATAAGATCATTTCCTATTTCTGAATAGGCATTACAAAAGGCTGCCTGTTTTAACTGCAACTCCCCCAGATCTCTGTTCATATGTCACTTTATCTGAATACGAGGATTAGTGTTAGAGACTGGTCAGAATGTTTTAGGCTTCACTGAAAACTAAACCACAAAATCATGTTATTTATATTCCTTTAAGCTACACATGCTCTTGCAAATCATTCTTCCTGTGGCATGTACAGAGCTGAAGATAAGGCAGAATGTCTTCCTCTTTGAAAAGAAAAAAAAAACCAGCAACACACCCTTAAATTAAATTAGAGCAGCTCCTAAGGCTCACCGCTTACATATCAAAGTTCATGAAGAAAGAGAAGATATCAAGTGTTGATTTGAATTACAGTAAAGCTCACACACAAGTCCACCCCTTCCTGCTTGAGTCACAGTTCACCAAACAGGTCTTGCAGCTGCAAACAAGTGACACTGAAGTGCAAACTGACTGTACAGAACACCTCCCGAAACAACAACAGCATTTCAAAACTTCTTGAAACGTTATAGCCTCCTCCTGTAAAGATGGCTTACTTGCTGCCTATCTTAAATTTATACCTGCCTGTCCAGTATACTCGTCCACTCTTTCCACTGCTTTGATCTCTGAGGATAAAACAAAGCTGTGTTATTTCTTGAAGCCTCCCTACAAGATTCACAACCTCTTCCTGACCCATGTCTCCCACCCCGAGCCAGCCAGGCCTGATCCACGGTGTAACTGGTCTGCAGCAGGGGCCTCTGGATGCCATTACCCTGAGATGAGATCATTCAACTGAGTGGCTTACGACTAGCACTGATGTGAAGGATGTGTTACTGGGGCAGGTGCCAGCTCTGCAGAGGCATTTGACAAACTGGTTTTGGAGTTTTGACCGCAGGGAGGTTCAACAAGGGACATGAATACACTGTTAAGATAGGAGGAACAGGACTATTTGTTTTGAGGTTTGTCTCTATTCAACACTTCAGGGGCTGTAGGAGGATGTTATGTCCATGTCATGCCTGCTGTTCTTCATACTGAACAGGCTTTCCATCTGGCGTGTGATTCAGTTTGTGACAGGAAGATCTGAAATTCTCATCATAATCATGATTCTGCAGCAGCCAATCAAAACAAATGAATGCAGGGACCCCCAAATGTTTAGTTTACAGTGATATATGAGACAGGAAAGCAGTAAATCCTCACATCTGGAATAAAATGAATATGTTTACCGAAAAAAGTCATCTTTTCTGTTGATCGATAACTCGGGTGACTGAATCAGCATATTACAGGCTTGTGACATGGGTCTCAAAGATTCAGTGGAAAACATTTCTTAACAAAGACTGTTCGCTTGAGCGATTAATTTGTACTGCACTATGCAGGAAAGGGGAAGTTGCAAGTGCAGCAAAATTATAGCTGATAGTAAATAAGATATAAGTTGCAACTAACAATTATCTTATTGTATTGCCTTATTTACTTTCTCAAGCAATGGTTTGTCTTTAATGTAAAAAAAAAGTAAAAGTAACCTGTTTACTTTTTCATGGTGTCATCTTTAGATGTCCAAAAGCAAGCATTAAATCTTTGCATATGAGAAGCTGAACCAGTAATTTAGAATTATTAAAATAGTTACAATGTCATTTCCCATGAATAGGCTAATTGATTATTATATATTAATAAGGGTTTAGACTCATAGTGGTAAATACTGGATATTGGGAAGATCCAAACTTTTATCTAAAAAAGATTTTTGGCAAGACATTTTTGAATAACTTTCTAATGGCTTCGTATGCTTTGCATCGGTGCCTGGCTGACTTAAAGGCTGGTTAAATACCTGCGAGTGTCCAAAACAAAATCTTGTGGGATAAAAAAAAAAAGAGAGAGATTAAGAGCAAGGTGTAGCCAAGTGTAATGGTTTGCAGTGA
>JAQNCA010000032.1:16382291-16397924 GCA_029783725.1 Acanthurus tractus | reverse complement strand
ATAAGGGTTTAGACTCATAGTGGTAAATACTGGATATTGGGAAGAACCAAACTTTTATCTAAAAAAGATTTTTGGCAGGACATTTTTGAATAACTTTCTAATGGCTTCGTATGTTTTGCATCGGTGCCTGGCTGACTTAAAGGCTGATTAAATACCTGCGAGTGTCCAAAACAAAATCTTGTGGGATAAAAAAAAAAGAGAGAGATTAAGAGCAATGTGTAGCCAAGTGTAATGGTTTGCAGTGAATAGTCCCTTAACAGGTTGACCGCACCCATTGACCATGCCTTCGTGTTGCACAACCCCCCCCCCCCCGGTACCTGATAACAGGGCCCAGCAGCAGCAGGTGCAGAAAGAGGACCAGGGGCCGGTCACGACCCAGGTCTCTGTGGATGAACGTCAGCGCCAACTGAATGAGCACCGCTGGCACCAGCATGAAGGTGATGGTGAAGCCCATCCAGATGACATCGTCGGTCTTGTGGTACATGCTGCAGAGCACCGCGGCGGTGGCGAACTCTGCGCAGTAGAGCACGGTGGCCAGCACGATGCTGAAGGGGGCACGGACCTGGCTGTGATTGACCATCAGCATGGCTCCGTTCTCCACCACCGAGGGGCACTCCTGCGGCTCCATGTCCGAGATGTCCCGCTCGTGCTCCTCCATGGCCACTTCGCACATTTTACTAACCATGACTATGTGCGTTAAACGAGCTCGAGGTCGCCCGAGGACGTTGGCTTTCAACTGAACTGCCGAAGTGAGCTACGGAAACATCGGGGGTTTTTTTGTAATAACGTCCTCCGATGCGTCGTCTCTCCCAACTTTCCACCAAGTTTACCATCACAGGTTTCACATTTTGTGTAACTTTACAACTCGGCTATACACTCACCCACTCACTCACTCACCCCCCCGAGGTTTTCCGTAGTACGTGGCGTTACCACCCAGGTTTAATCCAAACGAAAACACCGCCACTGTCTGCGGTGATATCAGCGCCGTGAACGCACAAACGGCGTGCAGGCTCGGGAAAGTTCAGCCCTGTTCAGCCGTGTCATGCTGTCCACTAACAATGAAAGCTCGTCGGTTATAACTCGGATGTTTTCTGTATCTGAAAGTTTGAATGAGCGTCTCGTTTCAGGTTTACAACACGCCGAGGTTTTCTTCAGAGACCGACTGCGGGCTGTAGGTGGTGTCGGTGGCTCCTCGTCGGCACACTGGCGCTGATGCTAGCAGGTCGTGTTTCAGCCTTTTGATGCGAGCTGTCATTGCAACGACTGATTGCGTCAAGCCAACCGGGGGCACGCGACACCGGAAATGATGGGCGGCTGCCTTCAAAATAAGAGAGATTAGTGATAAGATAAAACAAGGTGAAGTAAAATAGACGTACGCGCAAAAAGAATGAGACGATATGAAAGTAAAAAAAAAAAAATTATGAAGGGGAAAGGGTGAAGATTATTCGTGAGCTCAAAATGCATTGAGGAAGGAGTCTGAATCGGAACGTAGAGATTGATCAATAACACTTCTAATGCACTTAACAAAACAGTAAAAAAAAAATAAACCGTATCAAGAGTGGATGTCATTATAGATAATGCTATAAAACTGCTAAATTAGAAATTTGAAGACTGGAAGAAGTTTATAAACAAAAGTAAAACAGCATACATTTTTTCTTGTACATGTATCTTGCACAGGTCACATTCAAACATTATACTGTCCTTTGACTACTTGCTAACCTAAATGTTGCTGAAACATTAAAAAATGCACTGTATTCTGTGGTCTTCTTGTCCAAATGGAAGCACTGTGGCGGGCAAGCATATGAGATCAGTTTCTCTGCGCTTCCATTTTTAGTTTTCACCAACAGTGTGGACATGGCCTTGCTATGGTGACCTGCACGCCTCTGAGTGAACAGCTGCAGCACACATATGCAGATGGAATAAGCTACTAAAATGTCACTTCATCTTCTCATTCATGTTTAACATAGGCATTTCCTTATTGTATTACTATTAGTTAAGACTACATGCCCATTATAGATATAGATATCATGAAAATTTTTTGAGATGTGTGAACAGAATCAGATTGATGTGAGCTTAACCACATATGCAAACAAGCATTATCTGTTTGAAAGGTGTGTAATCTAATTTTACTGAAAAGGATTATGAAATCAAAAGCTTTAGCTTCCAGTATACTAGATGTAATTTTACTGTCTTTTCCCTTTTATCTACAAAACCACCAAGCATATAAATGTGTATATTTCCTTACAAACAATGACATGGTTTTAGCACAGCTACTCCCAACATGCTGACCCCTCCCTGTCTAATCAGATCTAGTCTAAATCAGTGACATCAGCATGGTATTGTGAAAAGGTTCCATGCAGACTATGAAGGCTTGTCATTACTAATGCATGTGTTTGCTGAAGCACTGGTGTTGTGGGTCAGTGACTTGGGACTGCAGAGGCTGCGTGCACTGGGGAGTCAAGGGAAGTGAAAGAACGGAAACCTCATTACAGAGCAGCAGACATGCCTTACACACAGTGTTACCAGCCAATCAGGTCTGGGAAAGTGTACACTGATTATCTGTGTTTAAAATTCTTTACAAGAGGCTGAAGTAAACTATTCTCCCTTCCTTTGTTTTGAACTATCTTCACTGGAAGAGTTTGGCAATTTGAGAAATGTTCCTTCACTCTCCTGCTGGGAATTGGAAGAGAAGATTAGAACAACTCTCATGTCTGTATACTAAATATAAAGACTAGAGCATAAAGACTAGAAAGAGTGGGAAACAGCGAGCCTGTCTCTGTCAAGGTAATAAAAGTCTGCCTACCAGCACTTGCAAGACTCCAAAATTTCTTGTCTCATTTTTTAAATTCAGATGAAAAACAATGTTAAAGAACAACAAAGAGCCATTTTAGATGGGTTGTATGGCTGACTTCTTTATGGTCAGGTGCAATCATGTCCTCTGCTGGTTGCCTGACACATGATTTTTTGTGCGACCTCAACATATTCCTTTGCTCTCATGCACTTAAACACATGTTCTTATACACTTTTTTTTGTAAAAATGAAACAAATCAGTTTACAATGTTATTTAGTGAACTTTGATTAGTAACAGATTTTGTTTCCTTAAAAAAGAGCCAGGCTAGTTATTTCCCCTTTGTTTACCGTCTTTATGCTACACTAGAGTAACTGTTCCCTTACTATAGCTTCATATAAAATGAACAGACATGACAGTGGTTTCGATTGTTGCATGTATTTCTCTGCTGTGGTAAACAATTTTTTTTTGTGTTAATGTTTTATAACAGAAGCCATAAAAGTGATCAGACTGTAAACCAGATTGCAAGATTGCAGTCAGAGATCTTTGAAACATGTTTGCAATAAGAAGAACAGAGGCAGAGGGGTGGGGGGGGGGGGAGGTGTGGTCCTCAGCTGCTGCTGTTTTTACACTCTGTGCATATGTCTGCATGTGTGTGTGTGTGTCACTGTCAGCTGACGCAGGGCTGTGGTCAGAGTCTGGGATGAGTCCACTCAGCAGAGGAGAGCAGAGCCTGATATGACACCGGTTTAATGACATAATGAGATAAGGCCTGCGCACAAACCACCGCTCCTGGTCTGTGAAAGCTGCCATAAACATCTATTTGCTTTAAGTATAATTTCATTAAAGCTGCAGAAGCTGTGCTCCTCAGTCCACTGTCCATTTTCCCTTAATTTACCTATGTAAACAATAGGATATGAGACAGTCTAATCAGTGCTGTGGACTGTTTTTTTCAAGGCTGCATATTAGGAATATTTCTGTTCAGCAGGGAGCCTGAGATTTAGCAGCAGTGGAAATTCATCTTAGCTTGTCAAAGACTAGGAAAAAGAGCCATAGTATGATTTAGAGACTTCAAGACTGCAGCCTCGGCCATTAAAAATACATCCAGTGAATGAATGTGGCCATCTAGTGGCTGATGCAGCAATACATAATGTGTTGGACTGCCCAATTGTTGTATTAATATCATTATGTAATATGTTAATCCTCTGTACAATGGTTAAATGAACAATTTTTCCGGATAATTATTATGATCTCCTCTAATGTCCTCTAAAAAAAGTGTATAAAATGTGCATCATAAATATCATTTTATTCGATTCTGCCTGTTGATCAATGTGAAAACATCAATACATTACCCTAATTTTCTTCTGTAGTCTCTGGCCAGATGATTGAAAAATTAAAAAAAAAAATGTATTCATATTAATCATCACACTACATCTAATCTGATCAAATTATATCTAAAAAAGGCCTCTGTTGATTTTTTTGCCTTTACAACACAGGTTTGCACAACTAAGTGAAAGTTTTAGATCTTCATGCTACAAATTCAGAGCATAACGGCCTACACAAATGGTTAAATTTACACCATCACAGGATATAAAATAAAATAAATACATACAGATGTGTAAACTCAGAAATTAAATCTGCAGCGGCTTTAATATATATATATTTTTTTATTTTAATTTGCATTGTTGTGTTACATCACCTTGTCACCACCATAATAATGATGTCATTATCTTCCTAAGTGACTTAAGTTATGCTGCCTAAATCTGTACAAATGCTCCACATTAACACTTTCAGACTTCACTGGGAACAGGAGGTCAGGGCACGTCACGGATCACACCATCAGACACATTTAGCCCTTCTGGACAGATATAAACACCTGTGTTTGGTTGAGTTAAAAAAGAATCCCACTGTCCAATAGGATCAGTGATTGACTCATGCGACTCTTGGATTGGCTGAGAGACGAAAACAGCGTTTCCTACGTTGCACTTCCCACATGGGGTGACCAAGAGCTTAGTGTGAGCCTGATTAGTTTTGTTGCTGCTGGGTACAAGATGTTAGTAGAGAGGAGCACCCAAACAAATGCATGGACATAGACTTGCTTCTGTGAGTATTCTCATTTTTCTCCCTTTCGTCTGTGAAGTCTGCTAGTTCCACACCCATGACTTGATTACTGATTCAGTTATGTCAGATGCAATTTGTTTATTGTCCAAATATTTTAAATGCTTTGTCTTAATGCGCTGATTCACTGCAGTTTACACCCTTTGTAAACTGTTTGCTCACATTTTCTGTGAGTTTAAACTGGTGCACTGCCATGCTTGTTGTGAAGAGATACTAATCAAAATACATTATTTTTAACTCAGAGAAAAACACAAAATAATCTACTGCAGCTCTATCTGAGGTTTATTTATCAATTATAAAATCTTATATTTTTTATTTTCATGACTTTAAGACTTTATCCAAAGAGCTGGATATTATTTGTGCCTAAGATTCCAGTTTCTTGTTTTTTATGCTTTCTGATATCACTAAAACAAATATGTATTAACATATTTACTGAATATTCACAAGGCATGGAATAGAACCAAACATTGTACTGGGACAAACACATCTGTGAACCAATAATTCTCCAGTTTTTGTATGTATTTGTTTATATGACACAAATATATATTATATATATATGTATATATATTGTTCTTTGACACAAACATTTTTTTAACTACATATATAATGAAATCCTTTAAATCTCTGCATAGGGCAGGGTTTTTTTTTAATTCCAACTCATGTGTTCAGTGCTGTGAACAAGTGAGCTCTTTGTATTTTAAAAACAATGGTGACACTGTTGTACTAACTTACCTTAAAAGTCTAAAACACCTGTGAAAAATTACTCCCCCCTTACATGGAAAGCTTAAACTGCAGTAGTGATCACTTCACTGTTTTCTTCAGCCAAAACAAATATGGGTCAGCTTGTTAACAACACTGTAAAAGCAGGCCATTCTAAACTGGCTTGAGCAGATTACCTCAACAGATGCTCTGGACTGAGGACTGAAAGACCTGCCAGCGTGTTTTTTTTAGCACATGGGCAGACACACCTGCTGCATGTGCGATACAGGACTTAAGTCCACTCACAGGTCTTTGGGCGTGGCCATATCTTGCATACAATGCAATTACAGTTGCATTCAAGTTACTGAAATGAAAGAAATAAAAACTGAAATTAAAGCCAGTCTTCAGATCGCTAGATTACAGCTTGTTTTGGATTCTGGAGGTTCAGGGAGCGACTCTTGTCAGTCAGCACTTTGCTTCCAAGTCCGACCATCTGTGAGCGTGTCCCGAGCCCAGAGGAGACACAAAGCATCTTTGCGTTGGAACTAGCCATGACCTTCACTGACTCAACCAACGGCACTGTTTGTGTTTGTGTGTGTTAGTGCGTATGAGTCATACTAAGGTTGACCATCTGCTTGCAGGTACCAGTTCCAGAGAAGATGGTGGCCACTGTGCACACCTTTCTCACCTCAAACAAACATGTTCAACCTGATGAGCAACTGCTGCACCTGGGTCTCCAAAATACAGGAGCCAATCAGGTACAAATAATGCGTTTCTCTAAAAATGACAGAGCTGAATGTACAGATAGCCTGTATGCATATGCCACATTTGACACTTCTGTCCCCCCCAAAAAAGACAGAGGTTAAGGCCATGTAGTCAGCCTTATCTCATTGCTGGGAAACAGAAACCATGTTGAAACCTCAAAGATCCCTAATATTTGACCAAGAAAAACAGTTTTTCCTCTTGTGATTTATTTTTACCTTGTCCTAACTAAGAGAGGCTTTTTAAGTGCACCCTTGGCTGTGAAAGTATGCCTGTATTAGGCCTGCAGGCTTCCCTTAAGTCTTTAGTTGACCGATTGGACTTCAAGAGCACCTCGCCTTCAATTGCAGTCTTTTTATTTTACGGTCGTTACCCTTTGTTGTTGTTTTTTACTTTTTTCTCCTGAAACTCTAGTCTTGTTGGGTGCAGACATTTATCTGCATAGGAAATGTTCTGAAAGAGAGTGAGCATTATGTGCAGAGAAAATTAAACAAATCACAATTTCATCTTTCCTTTTTTCCAGTAGGTTTGCATAAAAGGAATTTGCATGCCACCTACAGCTCACTGATGCGTCTGTTCACTGCTGAATATGTACAGGCAATTCAGCTAAAGCACCTTTAAGTGAATTTCTGCATTTTTCATACTTCTTTACAGGAAAGTCACCATTCTGGTGGTTGGTCTTGACAAAGCAGGAAAAACATCCTCCATCAGAGGGATGCTAAAAGGTAACACAACAACGACTTTAAAGCTGATTTCATATTTACTGTGCTCAAGGATGGAACACAACAAATGACCTACCTGTTTTTTACTTCCCGTCCTTTTCAGTCCCTCATGGTGTGGAGGCAGGACCCACCCAGGGCTGCATCAAAAATGAGCTGCGGGTGGAGAACTACCTGGTGACATTGTTGGATGTGGGAGGATCGGCACAGTCGAGAGGATCCTGGAGGGAGCTCTGTGGGGAGGCCCATGGGATCATCTTTGTGGTGGACTCCAGTGACAGGCAGAGGATCAAGGAGGTCAAGGAGGTTCTTGCTGACCTGCTGAAGCAACCGAGAGTGTCGGGAAAACCCTTATTAGTGTAATTATATCTGCCTCTTACTCACATTACATTACATTGTAACATAATAAGCAGGGTAAACAGTGCCACTTGGTGGCCGATGATGGGGAATACTGCTTACATGCTATGACTGGGTAAATGTAAGGCTAAAATATGTATCACTTAGGCCTCCTCTGAAATTTTTCTTCTTTTTTTCAGGTTGGCCAACAAACAGGACAAAATGAACGCTTTGCTGGGAAGTGAGCTGATTGAGATTCTGTCACTGGAGAAGCTGGTCAACCAGAGCCGCTCTCTTTGCCATATTGTACGTGTTCTTCAAAAACTCTTTCATGCAAAATGAACAATCATAAATCTCATGTAGATATTTCAATAGATCAATAAAGGAACAGAACTGCATGGTTTACAGACAGACAAGAACTGTCCCCCTTCTGTCTCAGGAGCCTTGTTCAGCCTTAATGGACCTGCGACGCTGGTCGGACAGGAAGACTTTACGAGGCCTTCGCTGGTTGCTGCGTGCTGTTTATCTGGATTTCCCTGAGCTGTGTGCTCGTGTGGCACAGGACAGCAGGAGGCCTCTGGAACCAAGAGAAAGGGAAAAGAGCTGGAAAACAGAGAAAGTACGCAGAAAAACCAAAGGGGAACGGTAAGAGAAGCCTTAGCACTTATTCCTTTATATTATACA
Organism: Acanthurus tractus; assembly: GCA_029783725.1. Lineage (NCBI taxonomy): Eukaryota > Metazoa > Chordata > Actinopteri > Acanthuriformes > Acanthuridae > Acanthurus > Acanthurus tractus. The sequence continues at coordinate 16,389,818 of JAQNCA010000032.1, read as the reverse complement.
GATAAAAAGTGAAGCACAGCACATTAATCAATCTGGAATGCACATTAAATTTTTCTGATAATGTTTTCCCATCTCAGGATGCGATCCAGCAAGTCAGATATTCGCCAGGTTCATCGACCAAGAGACAAGGAGAAAAAACCCAAGAGTGAAGGAAAGCTGCAGCCCATTCGAAACATGCTGCAAAAGGTTAGAGAAACTCTTTCCTCCAGTTTTTTTTCATCCAACTCAGTTGCCAACTTGTTAGGAACACCTGTAAAATCTAATCCAATTAGATTAGATTACAATTATAGAGAACTCAGAAAACCAACAAATGCTAAATTTGAGAGGATGGGAACAGAAATTTGGCATTTTTTCCTAAAAACATAAAAAAAGGTTTATTTATTGTCAGAATTGTTGCCTATTAATTTTCTAGCAATCAACTAACTGACTATTTAACACTACAGCTTCTGTTCGGTCTCTCTCTATCCCTCTTTTCAACAAATATTTTGATTATGGTGTCTTTGTTGCCATTGCTTTGTGTTTTTTTAAAAATGTGATACAAAAACAGATTAATAAATGGTAAATTAAATTAAGTCTTTCACTCACAGGAAACAACTCTGAAAAAGAAGTTGAAGACAAAAAAGAAGAAGAAGCCAGTTAAGGTCAAGGAAGATGAAAATGATCAAAAAGAAGCGAATGATCAAGAGGAGGAAGAGGAGGCTGAAGGAAATGAAGGAGAGCAAGAAAACTCTAGTCACAGAGAGAAAGCCAGCAGTGCCCTGATCCCCCCTAAAAAGAGCAAACCCAAACGCAAAACAAAGGTCAAGGAAGAGACTGTGGACGTGCCAGAATCACCTGACGATGACAAGAAGGGGCTCAAAGGTCAAAATCATTTATTAATGGATGATATTTTTTAACACATTAGTTGCTTAATGATGTAAAACTAACATTTCTTTCATCCTTGGTCTAGTTGGGGAAAAGAAGAGGAAGAAGAAAGTTGTCAAAGTGAAAAGGAAGAACAAGATTAACACAGAGGAGATGCCTGCAGCTTATTCTCAACATGTGGACCTCTCGGCAACTTTTGGTGAGCCTCTTACACTTCTTCCATCCAAAAATCAAACACAGTCACAGTTTGGACTCTGAAGTGACAGAATCCAGGCTTCAGTCTAAAGAGATTACACTGTCTCCCAACAGATCTTTACCGCAAAGCAATACAGGCTCTGAAGGAACGTCAGGATCAGGGACAGTGAGAGTGAATCCTGGTTGTGTCCAGTGACCTGCCTGACAGATGGGACCCACAGCAGCTCGGTCACAGTGCATCACTTCATTAACTCTCATACTGTTTTTAAATGACTGCTGTGTCTTAAGCACTTTCTATAGAAGATCACTTCAGACCTGAACCCTGAGCTTTTGGAGTGAAAACGTTAAGTGCAAAAAGTTGTGAAGGGAAAGTCTGCATCATCATGTAACGATAGAATAATTAATTATACAAAAAAATTTATTATTAGATAAATATTAATAGACAAAAATAGGAAGAGACATGTGAGTAGTTTTTTGTACCTGATAAAGGCAGTTTTGTTTGTATATCTATGCAATACTGAATGTAAATGGAAGATGATCTTTGAACTGCACCCTTTTTTTTTACTGTTATTTGAACATCTTCCAGAATGGAAGAGTACACAGGACAGAGACATTGTTGAAATGATGAACAAGTCTATGAAACTGTAAATAATAAACATTTTGTCACTGCTGGCAAGGCATGACTTATGTGTTTACATTACAGCAGCAGCGGCAACCAAACATTTGTGCTCAAAGTTATTTGGATTTAAAAACCAAACACAGACAACGAGCCATTAACAAGATTGTTTATTTAAATGTATGACCACAACGCTGTGCTGTTTTTTTCTCCTTTTTTGTCATTAACAAGCTAGGGGTTAGTTTTTATTACTGTTGTCTCAACAGACCTTGACTTAAGCAATGACAAAAATGTTGAAGTTGACTTAAAACACTCAAAAATTCCGAGTTTTCCTCTAAAAAACATTATGGCAAATAACTCTGTTGAGGCTGAAAGTGTCTCATTTTCTCACCGATGAACTTGTTCAGTTTATTTCCGTCATGTATGATATTATTGATTCCATATCTCTAAAACTCATCAATAATATGTCTATGTTACCACATAAACCCGCACAAAGGGAAGATTATATAGAGCTGGTCCTTTAATTTGAGATTTTCGACACAGTCTCAAGAATGATTTTACAATCTGTAAAACGTCTTTGTGCACAGATTAATTTGCTTTGGGTCACTGAAAGGAAAAATGTGCTGCTGGGTCTCTGGTGACCCCAGTGTCAGCCCGGTCTCTCTGACATCCTTACAGTTTTCCTGTGCCAGAGCACCACACGGTTTTAAGGTTCATATGATCATGAAATTGTGAGGAAATAACAGTGTCAAAGCTGGCTTTGAGTTGTGTGTGTGTGGGCTCTTGTCGAGCTCCAGTTGTCTCCTGCGCGGGGATGCGGCGAAGATCCAGCCTGCGCGTCGCCATCTTTGCCGTTCACCCAGAAGCCCTTCCCCCTCCCCCGGTGCATCTCCACCGCGAAACCGACCGGTTCAGTCCATTCAGCGGGAAGCGCCTGCTGCACGCACGGTGGCGAAACATGGCCTCTCCAAGGACAATAACCATAGTGGCCCTTTCCTTTGCGCTGGGTTTATTTTTCGTGTTCATGGGGACGATTAAGCTGACTCCGAGACTAAGCAAAGATGCGTACAGTGAAATGGTGAGTAACGTTACACGCTCACGATAAACTGCCCCTCTGTGGGGGTAAAGGCCATTGTTCCCTGCTGGATGCAGAAACGCTTTCAGGCTCGAATAATGTGAGAAGATGCTGACCTACATTATAACGTTTACGGAAAATAATGACATCGATTTTAAGTCGGTCCTCTGATCTGCTTCTACGATGCATTAATGTTGCTTAATGTGCAAAAGGTCATTTTTTTCTGTAACGTTATATGTAATGTTAATACCTGCCGTAACGTTGCTGCCTGTAACAACACAGTTAGCACACATGCTAGTATTGTAGGGTTATTTTTTGAGTGAAACATTGACTTATACCTTCAGCACTGACACAAGCATCATTTATGAGTTATAATAGAGACAAAAAAAATCTGAAATATATCAGCTAATGGCTAGTTATGTTAAACGCAGAAACAGGGATGTTAAGTGAATGATTGAATGAACCTTGTTCTCTTAATACATGCTATAATTTAGCCTATATACGTACACATGGACATGAGACATATTTGTAAATTATAGATTTATTATTATAGCGTGTTTTATGTATAATTTAGTCAGCTGTCAAGCGTCTCGTTTGATATGTAGAGCAACTTAACAGCTAAAAGAGCAATGGCGGCGCATTCTAGCAAATTCTGCGAGATGCACCTGTCGGTGCTGATGTTAAAATGTCCTGTGTGGAAGATGGTAGCTTCATGCCTTGAGGGCTTCATGCAAAATCTAAACACATATTCTCAGCGGATACTTTCTTGTCAAACTGAGTACTTTCTGTAGTTTTTTTATAGAGCAATAGGCCAAAGCTTAAGCTCGCAAACACGGTGATAGAATTCAAGCACTTGATGCTGATCTGAGATGGTCTTTATCATGGGAGTTTGTGTGACCTAAATTAAAGATGTCCCTACTTTTTCCTTTCAGAAAAGAGCATACAAAAGCTATGCCAAAGCACTGCCAGGGCTGAAAAAGATTGGGATCAGCTCAGTCCTGCTTCGCAAGATTATTGGCTCTCTGGAAGTGGGCTGTGGTGTGGTGCTCACCCTTGTGCCGGGCAGGCCGAAGGATGTGGCCAACTTTTTGCTGCTGCTTGTCATGCTGGCTGTCCTGTTCTTCCACCAGCTAGTAGGAGACCCCCTGAAACGATATGCCCATGCTCTAGTCTTCGGTATTCTTCTCACCTGCCGACTGCTTATTGCCCGTCAGAGTGACGACCGGCCAGAGACAGAAGACAGCAGAGAGGAACAGCACATCAACGACCAGGAAAAGAATAAGGTCAAGCAGTCGTAAGCCCCTTTCTACTTTGGTCCAGCTACAAAAAGGGAACCTGGTCTGCTTCTATGGACTGTAATAATTCAAATTTTGAAGGAAACAGTCACTCCCAGTAATAATACCCCTCACACACATCTCTTGTCCCATCCAGCTGGTTGACTGACTACATCACCTTTTCCTCTGCACTCTTAATGTGAAACTGACAATTCCAGGTCCATACATCTTTACATAACCGTGGACAATCGTACCTGTGGAAACTCTGATGAGCTCAGCTCATTGTCACAATAGTCAATCCATTTCCCCTATTTATTTCAGTGCTACACTGTGTAAATTGTGTTTGTGTTCTTGGTTTTAATTGAGAATGAGTTTCATTTGTGTTACAGTTGATTTGGGAATGCTGTTTTTCATGACAGAATATTTGTAGCTTGTTTTTTTTAATTTTGTTTTTATACTGTAGGTAGGAGAGACTGATAATTCTTAAATTTTAATAGTTCAAGTGTGTTTCATTTGGTCAAGTAAAGAATATAAACCAAAATGACCACTTTTTGAATTGAAAAGAATTTTGTACTTACTGTACATCAGTGTTACATATCCACATCCAGCTTTGGTGAAGTATTACCAGGTTATTTTAAACATTAAAACATATAATACTGGGTCATTTTTGCAGAAATATGCATGAAATCCTTTCTCCTAAAATAAACTGAATCTCATCTGTCTCCTTTCAGTTCACTTACCACAGTGAACTTGTTTAGCTTGAAAGGACAGCAGTAGCTGCCTCAGGTGTTAGCTGCAGGCTTGTACAGCAGAACATAACCAAAAAAAAATATTTTGCCTGTTAAAAATGGGATTTTAAATTTTGTAATTCACTGTTTAAGTCTTAAACCTAGTCACTGTTTAAGGTTCTGCTCAACTGGTTTTATTTGGTCTCTTTAGATATAAAAAAGAATTCCTATTGCAGTTTTGTTGTTGGATGAAATCTTGGTTGAAAAATTCTGTCTGTTTTGAGAATCACAACATTTATGTAAATGATAAAATTTAAAATAAAGAATTGGAGGTAAGACTGACTAAATATTTCTTTTTCAGCACTTGTGCATTTCATTGGGTGAAGGTGGTAGCCGTTGTGTCATTTTGCCTGTTGAAAGCTTGTCATAAAACTTTAGTAAGGCCTTGTAAACGTTACTCCTTTACATCATTACCAAGTAAAAAGTAGTAATGGCTTGAATATATAAAAGATTTCCTGCTTATTCAATGCACTAGGTGTTTCTGCTCAGATTAAGCCAAAAGTTTAAACTAGAGAGAAGAAATAAAAAAGAATTAATAAAAAATTGTAAGTTCATCTGAGCTAACATGCAAATATACTTATTGCCCACATAATAGTTTTTTTGGTTTGTTTGTTTGGTACTTACACTATTGACTGGTGGCATGTTTTTAAAATATAAAATGGTAATAATTAGAGGTACTGTCAAGACATCACTGTTTAGCCGTTAGCAACTAACAGAATACTGGTGATGGGGTCCTGTGTAAATATCCCAATGGTAAATATACATAGTTTTGAACAACTTTGATTATTTCATGAGACATAAATGTGTTTCTATTGTTGCTTATTTTACCAGTTTGGAGTGCACAGGTCTCTGAAAATGTCTTTTGGTTCCTTTGATGCACGAATTAAAAATATATCAAATCATTATTTATAAAATGATGTATATGTTTACATATACACATAGATTTTCTTACCCGACGCTTGCGGGCAAACGGACTACAAGTTCCGTGAGGCAACATGGTCACTGGACTGAACTGCGCAGGCGCAAAGCAAACGGTCGCGCGGAGGATTTGAGTTTTGTTTGAATGGCTGAAGACGTAACAGAAAACAGTGCTTTCAAGGATTAGCAATGTAGAAATGGCAGCTAAACTTAATTTATCGGAGCCTTCGGAATTGGAAATATCGTCCACAAACGATCAATCTCTGTCCAGCCGGAGCAGTAACAGAAGTCTGAGAGTCGCAGAAAAGGAGAGAAAGAAGAGCGAGGCGGAGGACCCGTTTGTTCTGGCCCTGAAGTACTTCTCTGACGGTAACGTTGGGACGTAAACTTAGACAGACCGATAGCAGATTGTGGCGTTACTGTTACTAACCTGAAGTTTTAGACACTTTCTTGTCGGGTTTCGTGTTTAAAAAAATGATGTTAATAATAGCTGGCTAGCTTTGTAGCTCTCATTAAACCAACGTGAGACGAGACAATCACCAACAGAGCTCGTATTACGGCCCACTTCACTTTTGTTTCCTTTTTTCTTGAAACTGGGTTAAAGTTACCCTCTCTTTTTCTCAATAATTAAATAGCACTTCCGGTCTAGTGCCAAAAATACTTTATTGGAATTATTTACTGTGTACAAAGCAGTCGAGTGACATCAACACTGCAAGGTATTTCCCTAATGCTCAACAAAGACACACCAAAACCCTGAATGAGTCACGTGTGTTTTCCTGAGCTCAGGTCAACTATAAAAGCCCTCAATTTAGTAGTGGTGTCTGTCTAGCAAACAGTTTATAGAGTTCAGATCTGATGGATCATCAGCTGTTATTACACCAAACAACATTCTTAAAAGGAAAGACATCTGAACTTGCCTTATTGCATGTCAAATTGCAATTTCCTAAACATTTTTAAAAAGGTGCACACACACACACACAGACATACTGATGCAACCCTTTTCATCCTGTAGTTGAAGCAGGTACTCCTGTACACGGAAACGATGAGGTGGAGAGGAACCTGGTGCTGGTGGAAAAGGTGGCTTACAGTAAAGGACTGTCACCTGAGGCCATCTCTGTTATGCTGGAGTTTGCCATGAGCCTCCGTATGGGTAAGAGCAGCAGCTATGGAGTACATATAATTTAACTAGATAAATTGGCTATTTCAAGCAGAAGACATTGACCTGTATGTGCGGTATATGTTATTAACCAGTCATCCATCCTTTTTGGTGACCAACCTTATAGTGCCCTTATGAGAATGGAGTCTGCTCCATCACAACACAGAGCAAGTGTCCACCTTGGACAGGTTGCTAACAGCTGTCACACTGTTGTTTACTTCTCATCCACTCTAAATATAGCAGAGTTCTGCTGCTCCACTTTGATTCGCAAAGTGTAATATCATTTTAAAATGATATTTTAGTGCATTTTCGCCAGCAACAGTGCTGGAGCCAAATATCACTTATATAACTGATTAGGGTAATTCCCATAAGTGTGGCATGAGCATGTATTTTCAAATAGTTTTTATCATATTGCAAATGAAATCTGCTTTAATTTTCACTAATATGGAGGAACACATGCAAAGAAAAAATATGTGATAATGTCTTGAACAGCTGTCCTTTTTACAGGCGGTCTTAACATTTAATTCCTTTAATGATTTTTGTTTTTATGAATATCTCTGTGTAGGAACCACTCTGTGTATGCGGGTACTGAAATGTCTTATTCCCGCCTCTGTGGTGCCACAGGAGGCTGTTGTCAGAGC